>VZRO01008286.1:1129886-1249671 GCA_013397915.1 Daphoenositta chrysoptera | reverse complement strand
GTGAGCCCCAATGCCCCGGTGTGGGCCCAGCGCGGGCTCCTTACCCCGGGCGCAGCGCGGGGCACACACCGAGCCGCTATTCCCGCCTTTCGCCGCGTTCCACTCCGTTTTGCGCCAGGCAGGGAGCCGGGCGGTGCCCCACGAAAGGCTGGATCCCCGGTCAGCAAAACGTTATGCTATTTGTACTGATGCATATATGACTTAGGTCAAAGTTACAAAGTGTTTATATAACTTAGGTTATAAGATATGTATGTAACCTAATATCAATATAACCCCAATAATGACTTTTATCAATATAACCTGAAGCATAACTTTCTATACTTATATAGACTAAACCATAGCTTTAACTTATGTAGCCTGAATCATAACTTCTATACTTGATACGTATATAACCAGAATCATAACTTTTGATACCTATATCATAACTTTCGATACATCTGTAACCTGATATAAGTAAGTTTTTATACAATGTAATGGGTAGTATATTGTTAACTAGTTGCTTAAATGCTGAATAGACAAAAAGAGAGAAAAAGATTCACCAGGTGTGTAGCTTCAGAGATCGATAAGGGTATTACTAATGAAAAGTTGGCAAGTGCAGAGCCAATTAGCCACCAAACAAAGAATTTAGACCGGTTAAGACTGGAGAGACCAAGGAGCACCGTAACTATGCATGCTCCCAAGCCAAAGTTGAAAAGTTCAAGTATGAAGAAGACTTTAGAAGCCTTCATCAAAGACCCCTGAAGACCCCCGAATTAGGGGAGCGCAGGTGCAGTGAGAAGAAATTATCTAATAACCATGAGGTCAAGCTATGTAAATTAGTTTGGGTGTGTATATGATGATGTTGTAATGACATAGCAATAATAAGCATAATTTACTGTATAATTATACCACAACACTGGACAAAGGTGGGTGAGCTAGGAGGAAAAATCCCCGTCACTACCAGCACTGCAATAAAAAAATACCCTCCCTGTAGACATCTGTCTATGGGGATTTATTTCCAGCCCATCTTTTGGGCATCAATACATTTTAGCAGACAAAGGCGTCAGCATTCCTTGCTTACAAATTACATAACTTTTCTATTAATTAGTACTCAAACCCGTGTTTGCTTGTCATTCCTCTCCTTTCTCATGGTAATTGTTCTGCAGGCACAGTTCTGCTCTCCTTTGGAGTCTGGGGTCTGTTTTGAGTAGGTGGTCGGGATCTCTCACTGCCAGAATTACCTTTCCCCCAGGTACTGCTCAGTCCTGCTGAGTTCACTCCAGCCCGCTGTCATCCGGACAGCCCATCCATCCTGGGATTGTCTTCCCTCTTCCTTAAAACAAAAGATTAGCTGAGCATACAATGTTCACAATGCAACTGCTTAATTGTAACTGTACAGCTATAGCTACTGATAACAACTAAAAGAAGTTGCAAAGTTTGATTCAAATCTTCAGGGGCTCGATAACAACAGCGCCTGGCCTCTCTTATTCTTTATTGGATGTCTTAACTGCCCTGCCAACCCTGGTTAGTTTGGCAGCAAAGGGCACTGCAGCTCCCACCACATCAGCCTCTTCATCTACTCCATTCCTAAATGATACTTCCTGTGTGTCCTCCACATTCTCCTTTCTTCCAGTCTTTAAAAACAATTCCTCTTCTCTTATTTCCTCGTCTGTTATTTCTGGCTTTTTTTATCTCATTGCTCACAGCTTCCCATCCTTTCCACTTCTCCTTCATCTCCCAAGCTGTAGGAAAAACTGCCTCTGCCTGTCCCAGCCACCTCCTTATCGAGTCCTTTGCTGGTCAGAGGTCAGCTTTGAAGTTCCCGTCTCTAATCAGTAGAACAACATGCGTTGAGCCTGCACCAAGAACGCCTCAGACAATCTGCTGATTGTTCTTGCTGTTGTGGGTACATACAGACAAAGAAACTCGCCACAGTTTTCAAAGAACCAACTTCTTAATGAGTTCACACTGTTTACAGTAATTAGAGATTGTATAAACAGGTCCCCAAAGTTAGCAAAGCCCTGATGCACAGAGGATGTTGAGGCCTAAAATGTCTCATGTGAACTTTTCTCTGAGGCATCTGCTCTCCAAAACACTGGAAAGCTGAGGAGCCTTCACATGAGCTGCATGAACCCCAGTATGTCACAGATGTGAGCTTTGTGTCTGAAAGCTGTCCCCTAAAATGGTACATTCTGAGGCTCAGGTTGGGCTTTAAAGAAGTTTGGTCTAATATCACCAAATCCCTGATAGATGTTGGTTATTTTTGCTCAACCCCCCTATGTCCCTGCCCCCAGAAAACAAAACTAACCAATCAAAAAAAACCCACCAAACTCAAAAAACAAGCTGAATATCTTAACCAAAAAATCCCCAAAGATACTGAAGTAGACAGATTTTACTAGATTACTAAAAATATGTCATGTTATATCAATAAGAGAACAAGATTTAAACCTCTTGCACTGTATAAACTTTAGGTTAAGGGGTAAATTAGTCTTGTGTTTTTTATTCTGTGTATCTTGCAAGATGACCTTACCTATATGGAGTTTATATTTGATAAATGTGTCATTGTGTTAAAACCACATTCCTTTGCTTCCAAGCACTCCTGATAAATTTACATGCACCTATCAATAAAGTACATTAAAACTGTAAATGTTTCCATAAAAGCTATTAGTTTAATATTGAAGAGGAAGGTGGAGGTTGGAAGAATGTTAAAGCAAAGACAGGAGAACACAAGAGATGAATAGGATTTGGTGGTTTAGAAATTTTGCCTTGAAGAATGAATTATAACAAAGAGTAAAATTCAGAAATAATAAAGACTGCACTAGGCTAGAAAATATATAGCTGATACCTCAGTTGTTTGAGAATGTTGGGCCTGTATGTTAATAAAATCATTCTTTCTGAGTAATAAACAATAAGTAGCTAGAATTGGCCTTGTCAGTGTCTATTTTAAGTACAGAGGTGAAAAAAACCCCAAAGCCAAATGTTTAATTCACTTGATTTATGATTTCTGTTGATTACATGTTCTAGAAAATTTTGGCTTATGTAAAAAGAGATGTATTATGTCAAATTGTATCTGCACATCAGGGACTTCCTCAAATTACTTTCACCACAACTTGTGTTATGACAACACATAACACAATATGTGCCTACAACTGGTTGTGGTTGTAAAATTGCTGCTCAGAAGGTCATGTTAAGTTTTCTCTATAAGTGCTAATCTCATTTTTTTACTAGTTTTTACAAACCAGTATACCATAAAAGGAATGGAGGAGGACTCACAAGATCTCATGGGAGCCAGGCTCAGGGTGGGGTATTCCTTTAAATCTCTTCCAAAATAAAATAACATGACTCAGGACTTTGCAGATTTGGACACAGCTTTTGATGACCTAGCACTGCAAGTGGCCAGATCCTTCTGTTTTCTCTTGCCTTTCCTTTCTTTTTATTGTGGGAGGAAATTTCAGTTTGTAGCTGAAGCTGGGCTGTGTTTTTGATTCACCTTCACCTTAGGCTGCTGTCTGTGACGGGAGTGCAGCTGAAGGTGGGGTGGGCTTTTCCTTGAGGGAGTGGTGGGGATGCCTCTCTCTGGTCTGAAGATGGCACTGCAGGGCTGCGTGTGGAAGGCACGGCAGCCGCGGGACGCTGCTGCTGTCTCTTGGTGACGGCTGTGTGGCACGCAGTCTGACCTGGGACGCTCAGGTGGAATGGGGAATGATGCGTTCTGCTGCTCTTCCCTCTCCCTTGCATGCTGGTATGGAAATCAACCCAGCACATGTGGAAGCCGCTGGCTTCAGCTTGATCTGAAGCAGTAATGAATCTGACTCCCAACAACCCAAATGAAATCTGAGGACAAGTGATTGATGCTCTGAGGAACCTCTGAGATTGCTGCCTCCTCCTTATGCGCAGTGCCACTGGCCAGCTGACTTCATCTGCAAACAGCTGGGATCACCTGAACATTGTCATCTTCAGCTTCCACAGGAACTGCCCTCAATCTATGAACGTGTTTGCCAATGTCTGCATGTGCAGCTCACACCTAAGAACCACTAGCACTGAAATCAGCATTAGGCAGACATTGCATCACTCTCTTTCAAGTATGAAAGTGACATCTGTATATTTTAAATAATAAGAAATCTAGCAGTCTTTCTTGTTAGATTAGTATCTTGCTTTTAGAAGGACCTCAGCCCACTTCACATGGTGTGCAGGTAGTCTGAATTCCTAATCCTCAGGGATCCAAGAAGACTCTGAGGGTCCTCAAGGGACCAAGTGCCTAAGAGGTGTAAACTGGTTCAGTCCCACTTGCCACAGCAGTGCTGAGGGGATGGGCGTTTACACTGGCACCACACCAGGGAGAGGGCTACCTCCCATTGCACCAAGGCTGTCACCTGCTCATGGTGGTCCTGAGGCAGAACAAGAGAACCATCAAACCAGTCTGATATCAGGGACTCACCCTGCTGGGGTTACCAGGGGAGTCTTTAAAAATTATATATGTATTCCCTGTTATACCACTAGAAATAGCACAGGCAGAAAAATATTATATATAATTGTAGTTATGTATGGAGATTAATGGGTTGGATGCTCCTGAAATCATGGGCTCATCCCTCTGCTGTTAGCCCAGAGTGATGATAGCTGATGAAGGAGACTGCAAAGGTACATTGGTGCTGTAATTGAACTCCTTTATCTTGTCCTATGGTGAACATTTCTAAGAATAAATATGAAGACCACAAGCTATGCTACTGGCAGCTGGTGCTGCCTAGAGTCTGCCATGCTGTCTGCTAAACATCTGCTTTATGCTTTCATCGTGCTCTCGTCACCAGTAGTAGGGAGAAGGAGCCACACTGTGCAACCTGGTATTGTGAAGAATCACCAGAAGAGGGGATAAGCTCATTATAGGATAGCTTTATGCTATAGCACAGAGATACAAATTTGCCCTTATGTTGGATTGAATACTATGTCTCTTTTTTTCTTGCAGAACCCTGTTTTAGGTGTTGTGTCAAGGGAGTCACTTCTACTAACATAAAGCTATATAGATATGCTATATTTAGAAAAGAAATGCACAGAATAGACAAAAAAATCAAATCGAATCAGACTATAGGCCACATCTTTTAAAAACAGTTAGTGATTTAATTTTTCAGGAATCCTGTAAATAGAGTGAAGGGGCCTAAATACTTATTTCAGCATGTCAAGAGATGCACAGGAAAACGAAGACAACAGAAATTTGGGATATGTTATTAGCATACATAAATCATTGCCAGTGTCTAGAATACAGGCAGATTGATCTGGCACCCATGTTTTATGCAGTTAGCCTCATGATGTCACCAATTAACTTCTCTGTTGGTGAAATGATGATAATGGGATGTAATTGGCTGCATATGTTCACTTTTAGCAATAGGAAATGGTTGAGGGGATTGATATTTTTTATACCATACACTTGAACTGGAAGATTTGTCAACAGATTTCTCAGGGACACATGAGGTCATGTTCATGTTCTCCCTTTCATGCTCAAATTGGTTCTCTCTGTTCAGAAAAACTCATATATAATGAAAAGGTCGACTCATTTGGGTCCTGTTTCTCAAGTGATTATCTTTGAACACACAGCCTAACAGTCTCCATTCTGACTCTGGTTTCACGGAATGCAGCACCAGGAAGCAGTCAAGGCTGCTTTGAACACAGGTGTTGAACCTGCATGGCTCACCTGGATGGCTCAGCAAGTAGTGCCTCTCTCTGGGCTGGTGTGTGAGCTGCATGCTCAAGGAGGAATCTATCTGGTCTCGTCCCATGGTGCAGGTGACTGAGTGGTGGAGGCATCATCTCATGCTCCCAAAGTTCATGTTTCCCGGCCAGCTGAATCAGGGACCTGTCCAAAACGTATCGTGATGCCCGTGCCTTGCTGTGCTGGGGCTGCAAGTAGCAGTGCAGCGGGGTCCTGGCCCATGGGAGTACTCCCATGTCCCTTGTCAGCTGTAGGCTAAACACACACAGGCTTTCTGGGCACTGTCTGTATCGGTGCAGAACAGGATGCACCTCTGGAGAGGTCTTCAGCCCATGGATCACCACTGTCTGTCTGAGGACAGAGTGAATCACCTTCTCTCCACTGGCTCTTTTAAAAGTGGGAGTCCAACGCAAGCTTTGAAGAAGTAGCACAGACACCTAAAAGTAGGAACTATCAAACCCTGCCCCAGGGGGTTTGATTTCAGATTCCTTTCTCTAGGCCTTGCTTGTGCTGATGGAGAAAAGCCAGTGATGAGGCACCAGACTGATGGAGAAAACCCACAGAATTCCCCGAGCCTGTGCCCTTTGTCTGTCCCCTGCCCTTCCGGCTCCCCAGTGACCCATTGCTGCCAGCACGCTCACAGCAACTACTGCTTGCACCTGGTTTGGAAGCAGCCAGGAGGTGTGGTAATTTGGCTGATGATATTTTGCAGCTTTTAGGCTTGCTACTGGCAGTTCATCATGCCATTGGAATGAAAATGGGCAACCTTTTGTTCAGGTTTCATGAGTAAAGCCAAATTTCAATATGCTTATCTTCCTCTCTAAAGTGTTACATTCCATGATACGTGCAGCCTGAAGTGGCATCGTTGCCTCTGAAAGCGGTTTTCATTAAACAGTCTAAACAGACTGTGAAACTCTTGGAATATGTTTGTTTTGTTTTGTGCACAGATGTGATTAGAGGGAGACCTGTTGGGACACAGTCTGGCAGTGCTAAGCTGTGCTTAGTGGAGAAGCTCTCTGACCAGCAAAAGAGTTTTCTGGTCATGAGTCTCTGTGGTTTTCAGCCTCGGTGTTGTTAAAAGAAGTTGCAAGTGCATGTAATGCTCTCCTGATGCTGCTGCCTCTCCTGAAGGTACTGATATGCAGACATGCAGCCTGCGACAGGCCAGCTTCCATGTAAAGAGGCCAAGGAATGTCACACTGCACATCTGTCATGGATGCAAGGAGAGCTCAGCAGCTGGGAGAAGAGAAGGCAGTCATGTGTGAGGGGATGTCCCTATGGCTAAAACCTTGCTGTGGTTTTGCCTGAGCCTGGAGATGTGATCTATGCCAAGATGGTTTAAGAAGACTAGGCTGCAGTGCAGTGTTAAGCCTTTCATGGCTAAATATGTGATAAATTTCTCCAAAGCCACAGAATATTTCTGTTTTAAAAGCTGCAAGGTTAGAATTTTCCAAGTTGCTATTATATACTTATAAAACATTCCACAAGAGAAAATCTCTTAGTAACTGATACATTTTAATGGATCAGACTTTGAGTAATTTCTTTTTTAACACACATAAAATTCAGAATACCTGAGGTCTAAAATGGATTTTTTTATACACCACAATTTTTGCATAAAATAAATGTATTCACCTTGCATTTGCTAGGACAGAGATAACCAAGCTGCTCATGTGGATGAGGTGTGCAAACTCCCTTGTGCTACAAAAAGGACCACCAGACATGTTCACGAGTGTCTTCAGGAAGAATTTGTGCCCAAATATGATGATGTTTGTGTAGGAAGTGAGTCTCCGTTCACAAAATGCAATTCTGTCTCTGGTCATGCACGTCATTTTTCATTACTGTGTTTCTGCCTGGTTCACTTTCACTTGTAGATAACCTTGTAGCTAGTTTTGTCTTGTAGCTATTCTTTTCCATAGTAATTTTTTGAAAATAAACATTTGAAAATACTTGTGGCTTATGAAGAAACTTTCTTGATTTCTTCTTTTTTTTCTTTTTAAAATAATTCTGACATGTTGATTGAAATGGATGGGCATGAATTTCCACCAGCCTACAGTTCTAGTGGCTGGATATTGTTATTGATGGCTTATATAAAACGTGTTTCATGATCTTATCTAGGTTCTAGGTTGTCGCTGTCACACAAAACCCACACAGATCTCTTATCACCAGTTAGAGGAGAGGTTGAAGACAAATGAGACAGTTACATTTTTCAGCAGATGTTACAGAATTTGTAAGTCTGTCTTGAGACTTGACCCTCACTGTGTCTCTTTCAAAGTCAGCTCAATGTTTTTGTTCCCTGTAGTCTTTCAAGTGCGTTTGATCTACAGAAATGCCTACAAATGGGAACATCAGAGGCACCAGCTCTTCGCAAATGACTCTTGGTGCTACAAGTGCCCCAGAAGGGCTGTGCAGGTTTTTGCTGGGGTAGAGTTAATTTTCTTCACTGTGGCTGGTATCAGACTGTGTTTTGGATTTGTTCTGAACGCGGTGTTGATAATATAGAGATATTTTTGTTATTGCTGAGCGGGGCTTACACAGAGCCAAGTTTTCTACTTTTCGTACTGCGACGCTGGTGAGGGATTTGGGGCTGCCTGAGAGGCTGGGAGGAGACACATCCAGGACAGTGACCCCAAATGACCAGAGGCATATTCCAGACCATATGACATCATGCTCAGTATATACAGTGGGGGGAAGAAGAGGGAGGTGGGCGATGTTTGGAGTGATGGTGTTTGTCTTCCCAAGTAACCGTTATGTGGTGGGGCCCTGCTCTCCTGGGCATGGCTGAACTTCGTGCCTGCCCATGAGAACAGGGAATTAATTCCTTGTTTTGCTTTCCTTGTGTGCTTTTGCTTTCCCTGCTAAACTGTCTTTATCTCAACCTGTGAATTTTCCAGCTTTTACCCTTCCTGTTCCCTCCCCAGTCTCACTGGTTGAGGAGTGAGTGAGTGGCTGTGTAGTGCTTGGTGACTGGCTGGGATTAAACCACAACAAGAGCGAATACCTTTTCCAGCCATGAGGGCAGGTATATTCTGCAGTCCCTCCTTCTGCTTAAATTCATGTGTTTAAGCTTGATTCTTTTGTATTAAGGTCCCTTTGGATCACTCTGGCAATGTAAATATCCTGGAAGCAGGTACAGGTGGAAGACTCAGAGTCCAGAATTGAGCTTGTAGCCTTTCTGCAGCTGTGTACCATGTGGGATCAGGGATGGTGCTTTCATTCAGTCATGGGCAGAGAAATTCAGAGCAGATTTCCACCAAGGCATCCCAAAACTGATACCTGCCTGTATTTACTTGGATACTTGCACATGTGCCCATCTGTCAGGATGGCAGTGAGCCCAGACCAGTTGGATTCTCTTAGCAGGCAGTGCTGCTGTGCCAGACACAGTATTTGGTGCCTGACCTCCATAACCAGGCAAGTGACTCCTCAAACAGCTACCACACACATTTCTGAACAATGTCTTTCACTCCTGACCACACTTTCCCTGACTTCCCCTGCACTGAGGACCATGGGCCATTTGCCAGGTACATGGATTGCCTTGCAGTAGGCAGCTTGAAAGCTCTCACACACCTTCTCCTTTTAAGGGACAGGTAGCATTTGCCAGTAAAGGTCTTGGGCCTTTCCAAGGAAGTCATGCCACTGTCAGTCCATAGCAATAGGAGAACAATGACTTTAAAAAAAAAAAGGAGAAAATCATGCTGAGTTCAAAGCACAAATTGAACTCTTCGATTGCTGAGTGGATGATGCGTTGCCTGAGAATATAGAAGTTCTTGTCCATAAGCAAAAGAACAGGAGAGGTTTTCTGTGCTGGAAAGTAAAGTGAAAAAGAAATGGAATGGAGCAAGATTCTAGTCACACCTGAAAATATCAATTGCAATTGATTGTCTACAGGAACAACATCATCCTTTAAAGCTATACAAATACATATTTGCATGCTTCTGTCAATTAGGCCATGAAAGCTCTGTGTTTTGATTTCAACAGTGTCTAGATGGACAAAGTCAATAAAAACAATTCTGTGTAACAGAAGCAAGGTAGGTCAGCTTCTTCTGAGAGACCAAAGAGGATAATTTTCTGACATTACTCTGCTGATGGGGTGATGCCCATGCTCTACATATCACCAGCTGTGTTTAATGTTTTGGCTCAGGATTAAATTTTGCTACTGCTAAGGCTTACAATCCCTCTCTCAGTTCCAGAAATCAGATTTAGGTCTGCATAAGGTCCTTAAATATAAAGCTAATGTAAACAGTGTAGGACTTAATGGAAATCCTATAAAAGTATAAATCCAGTGGATTTATTTCCTGAAGCAGCAACGAGGGTTAGTTGTGCAGAAGCTACAATTGATCCAGCATGCCTGACTCTATATTTTGTAATTCGTCTTTTACAGCAGTGTTTAAGCACCTTGTATATCAAGGAGATTCACAGTGATTAAGACAGAAGATTGATTTCAATCCCTCCTTCGGAGACCAGTGTAAAGTTGTTTTGGATGATCTCCTAGGTGGTTTCTGCTGCACACATATAAAAAGATAGTTTCCATGATGGGAAAAGGGTACATAGTACAAGCCTGCTCTTGTTTCTTGTGGGGGAAAACTCCACAGCTGGGGTGCTTTATACAGTGTTCTTCTTTCAGCTTCTGCACCTTGTGCATGATTGGTACCTTTCTTCTGCAGAAGGGCTCAGAATATTTTTGTTAGTAGTAGTTAAAATGTCACTCCATCTGATATTGTAAAACGAGATTTTGGGAGATTTGCCTGTAGCCTGTCAATGATAAAATTATACTGAAAGGCTTCTAACAAGATTTAAGATCCTAGTCTGGACTTCCAGTAGGGATCAAATAGGATAACTCAAATGATGCTCATGGTCCATAGTGATAGGAAAAGGTCCTGCTTCTGCATAAACCATTTGTAGATACTTTAAAAATTCCAGACACAAATCAGGCAGAAGTCCAGAGCCAGGATACTGCAGCTTTCTCTGTTGGAGACATTAGCAAAAATTGCACTGGATCATCCTCATATTAAAAACCCAGCCAATTAACACCTCTTGCCTTTGCCATCTTTATTTCTGATTCATCATTGAAAAACCATTAGAGAAACTTCGAGGATTCATTAAAATTTAAATACAGAGTTCTTTATATTCTTTAGTGCTATCAGCAAAGCAGTTGTTTGCTTGGGCTACTCCAACACAGGCAGGCAGTGCTGGACACTTCAAGTGTCATCTTTAGGAGGGTTTAAAAGAGCCCTGCTCCTAAATATGCTGTTTAGGCCCTGCTTTCTCGATTTTACATTGCCCCTTTCAAATTAACATCAGTCAAGGTGATTAATGTCTTGTCGTTCTACAAGTGGTTTCCACAAAATATAAATCATGGCTGTATTTTCATATTATCTTGTCTTTGTGACTAACCAAAAGGAATTCTAGTAAACTTACAAGACCAGTACATATTTATTTTCCTTCTTAGCCAGGGAAATGGTTTCTTTTGATTTTTCTGAGTAATGTACTTGCACACTTTGCATTAACATTCCCTGAGATTAGGTGAATATCTCAACTCTAAATATTTCCAACCTGTATTTCTGAAAAATTAGTGTCTTCCTTCAGGGTTGGGAGACAATAAGATTGTCTGGGCTGACAATAAGATTACACACTGATAGGCAGCCTTTCTTTGGAATTAAATTTTAGTACATCTTCAGTGTTTGATATCGTTGGTAAACGCTTTGGTCCTGTAATAGTAATCAGATTTTCTAGTGGCATGTCACTATTAATTTCTGTTATTAGAGCCTTTCTATTCAATCAGTTGTTAATATTCCAATTTAAATCATAAATTCTGCAGCCACAATACACTTAGGGTTTACTAAAATTTCAGTGAAAACTTATAGTAGTTGCTGAACCTTTCTGTTTGGCTTTGTTATATTTTAAACAAATATGCCATGGTACCTTTACTTGGGTCTTTTTCTTTGCCATCTTTTTTGGTGGGGTATATTGCACACCATTGACCAGAACTTTTCTAATTAATTTTTCTGATTATTGCTTTTCTCTTAGCTTGCACAGCTTGCCTTTTAGTTGCCCCTCTAAACCCAGTACATCTATGTAAAATTCAAACTGGAGAGCAATGCTTGCATCTTCCTGTTATTCGCTTAAAAGAGAAGCATTGAATTAGCCCTTGGTCTTAAATGTGCTGGTTTCAAAATGAGCATAAGTGGATGATTATGCATAAATGTCAGCATCTCATGAACAGGTAGAAACTCCAGAATGTCACAGACAGGGTCTTCTTATCCCAGCAGCAAGAGCCATGTTTGTGTAAAGTAGAAGGGTTTCCAAAATGCAAATAATTCTTAAATTATGTGCTGCAAAAACATGGCAGATAATAAAACTGTGGGAGTGTAATTACATTTTAAAGTATTTAAATAAGTAACAAAATTAGAAAGTGGTCTTTCATTAAGTTGTAAAACTTGAGTATATTATCTTAACTATTATCAACTAAGTAAATGATTTATTTCCTTATCTATTTATATTTGGCTGAATAATTATTCTAATCCCTTTTCATTATTCAGATGGTGCATTATAAGCTGAATCCATTACAAGTTTGTCTTTTGTGACTGATGCATTTTACACATAAATCTTTGCTAAGAATTTTCATGAAAGGTTCTTCTTAAACACAAATGTATAGAGCAGGTTCTCCTATCTAAAAATCCTTTAAAATAAGCAGATTCTATAACTCAAAACCTATCTAAAATGAGAATTTTGTTCAAAGAGCACCTACTGGATGTCTTCATGGTTTTGCCTCAAACCTTTTGTTGGGTTAAAGAAAACCTGCCCCTCAGGTTTTCCAATAATGAGCATCCTTTTCCTGTTTCAGGCTCTTTCAAGTATTTCACAATGTATAGGCTCTTGATACATGTTCTTTGTATTTGGCAAAATGCAGGAAGCCCCTCCCTTGCCCCAGCTCATGCTGAACATGTACATTCCAAATTCTAGATCCTTTTTTTTTCCCCCTTGGTGACTTTGATCTTCACAGCAACATTGAACCAGGGAGTTGGACGTGATAATATTCAAAGGTCCCTTCCAACCCAAGTTATTCTATGATTCAGTGAAATTAAATAAACTTAGGCTACCTACTGATTGCTTCAAGTAATCATCACAGAAATCCTTTGGGCTTCAACTTGCAACCCTTTACAACATTCTAAACCGACATCATTATTAAAAGAAAAAATATTTCTTTATTTAGTTCCTAACAAATTGTATAGAATTATGGTCTAATTCCACTGCTAAAGAATAAGTTTGCAGCAGTAATTCACTGTTCAAAATTTCCCCACCTCCAGGCCAAGTGGCTGTAAGTCACAGTGTGTAGGGGCTGGGCTGGCTGAGGCAGCTTCTGAGAGGGGCGTTCTCCAACTGATACTATTTCAGTTAATTAACCCTGGAAACTGTATCCATAACGCTCTTGCTTTTAATAGCCCTAATTGGAAACCTGTAAGTCTCATGTGTTAACAACTCAGTGACATTCAATCATTTGTGGATATTTCATACTCCACCCTACATAAACTGGTAACGTTACAAATCCTTAGCTTTCCAAGGATTCTCCCACAAAAATGTGTCAAAATAAATATTGCTGTGGCTTCTTGAGTTTAGCAGGTGTGCCCACGTCAGATTACAGCAACTGCAATTAATTATCTTACTCTCCCTGGACCAATGCCCTGTGCTTGCAGTCACTGGTTTCCTCACCATTGTCTGAATATTACGATTAATTTGATCCATCCTTCCGAAAAATAAGGCTCAGAGAAAACAGGTAATTTACACTGGGCTTCCAGTTGTTTCAGACATCTGGCCACTATGGCTGGAATCAGGAATCACCCTTAAAGAAAAGTTCCTCGAATACTTCTAAAAATGCTCCCAAACTTTTGTTCCCACTATGCCTCAGCAGTGGCGAGAAGCTGCCTTTAAAGGCCAGGCTTGCCTTGTCTATGTATAAAACATACAGAATTCCCTGTGTGGCTGCATGTAATTATACATCTCTTCTGACAACAGTTCATTTACAAGTAGAAAAATCCTAAGTGTATTATCAACCTAATAATCCCTCATTAACATCCTAATAAACTGAAAAATGTACATTTATTAAGAACAGAAATGCTGCTACCTCAATCTCTTTATAAATATAACTGTTTTAAACAGAATGGCCTTCACAAATCTGCTGGGTCTTGCTTTCTGAAAGGCTTATGGAAACTTAGGAAGTGTAAAGAAATTTTTGGATTGTACCTATAATTTCTTCACTTGCAAATGGAGAAAAATCTTGAACTACAATCTACCTCTTCTTTCATGCAATTTTACTGATTAAGAGAAATTTGTGAAATTCCTAGGAGTAAATGTTTCTAGCCTTTGTGAAAGCATATATGGCATATGTATCTGTGAAATCCACAAAGTGTTTGTGATTAGTCAATGTTAGTAATTCCTCAAAAGTGAGGCTGTGGGACAGCCCATGAAACCTGCTCCTCCAGGGTCTCCCTGCTCCTTGGCTGGCCAGCTGCTGAATGGTGACCAGAAATCAGACTCTGAAAAAGAAAAGAAGTGGCAGCTGCCACAGTGCAGGAGATAAAAAAACCCTTCCACAAATAACTCAGTAATTGTCTTGGATCAGCTGTAGCAGGAAGTGTTAATTGGTAAAACAAAAGGCTGTGATTTTCTGGTGGGTTATTTTCTACTCTGCTGTATGAGGGATGTGTTCCTGACAGCCCAGGAGCACAGCCTTCCTCTTTGGGGACTGAGTGACTGCTTGCTCTCACATGAGCCTGCAAGAGGTATTGCAAGGGGGCAACAAGGCCAGCTTTGGGGTATTGGGCACTCTTGGGCACTCCAGGTGATCTGAATAATCCAAGCAGATACTTGGGGCAGAGGATGGCTCATTTACAGCAAAGCAGAGGAAGAAGTGCTGTGGCTTTTGACAGATAACAGTTTCAAAGTCTGGGTGTGGGACAGACACGCAGAAAGGGCAAGCTTCTCATTTTACAAAGTTGTTTTTTGGTGGAAGTAGTATTTTCTTAACCACGGCACACGCTGAGCATCCCTCCTGCTGGAAGAACACGGCTCCTTAGAGCATCCACCACACAGACATCACCTGCCACCTGCAGATCCTGCTGGCGTGAGGCCACCAGCTTGCCTCTGAAATGTGGGTGTTTCTGTAGCAGGACCTTTTTGCAGAAAAACGTGGCAAGTGATTTCTCATCTTCTTTCTTAGGGGAGAAGAATGTTGGTTGTTAGAAGGTGTTATTCTAACAGTTCTGGTGTGTCTTGCAGATTTTGGTTCTTAGAACAACTACATCTGTTCAGCTGGCACCATGTAACTGCTCTACCATTTTTCACCCTAGCTGAAGTTATTGGTCTGTGTTAACTCCTTGCTGTGAGTACATAATAATTTTTAATGAAGTTTGGTTTTGTTTCTATTCACTCCTATCTGATGTTTCTCTTGCTGTGTGTATTCATATTTCTCATGGAAACAAATAGAAAACATCATAGTATCTTTCAGAAAAAATAGTATGTCTGAGTAAAGTTGACAAGAAATGTAAATTATAGGTATGTGCTGGGGGAGGATGTGGACACGTTAGGAATGCCATAAATGATCTATTTCTTCTATTTTGACCCAGGATCTCCTGTGAGGTTTCAGTTTTATCAGAGCACAAATGCTTGAGGGTTTGTGCCACAGTTTTCAGCTTTCTCTCATTCATTGTAATAACAGCCAGGATTCCTTCCTGCTCTGATCTTAATTCACTGCACCAGCCTTGTGCCTGAATTATATGCCTGAGCATCTGGTTTTCCAAGGCTCAGAATTTCTAAAGAGGAGTGGAGGAGCTTTGGAAAACGTTATTGTTCCAAATGTCTTTATACCATATGAAGATAGACTCTCCTTGTATTATCCCACCTTCTAGTGATGTAATACAGGAAATGGAGCCAGCTGTAGGAGGAAATTCACTGCATGAAGTCAGGGGGGCAAGAAGCAGCCCTTTTCTTTTTTTTGATGAGGGCCTGTGAAGTCATAGATGCTGAACAAGGAAGAGGCAAAGCTGGAATATGGGGTCACAAACACATTTCCTGGAGCAGGGCTGGTGCTGGAGCCCTGAGCCCACCTGAGGACTCTCATCTTGAGAAGTGGGAGCATGAGCATCTGGGAGGGACTCTTCCTCAGAGGTAGAGCGATGCCAAAAGCTGGAATGGGTGTATGTTCCACATGATGTGATGCTTTGCATGGCAGAGCTCCAGCTTCAAGTCAGGCCTCGGGGCACAATGGCACTTGTCAAATAAAAAATAAGAATAATTTTTTCCATATCCTGTTCGATGTAGAGATTTCCCAGGAAGACTTCTCTGTGATGTGAGGAAGAAATAAAACAATGCACTGTAGCAGCCCAGGAGAACTCTTTCAAAGAAGTGTGATTGATGCACTGGCATTTGTGTCCAGCCACATTTGTCCTGGCTGATACAGAGCCAGTGGACCACATCCACAGGCACGTTCACTGGTGTGCACCCTGCACTCTGGATTCGTGTCCAAGGAAACAGGGTTTGACCCCTAACTGCTCCAAAGGGATTTCTTCATATTCTCCCATGGCTCTTACTCATGATTTTTGTCTTTAGCGTGGCCACACACTGAAAAAAATGCTCCTTTAGTCATGTAAATCTCCTCCCTCCCAGTTCCCTCTCTCCTCCTGGAATATGCTGGGCCACATATTTGGGTAAACTGTGTGGAGGGGTTTTCTGTGTTCACTTTCTGACATTCTCTGAATGCAAACCCATGGATTTGTAAAATGTTCTTTTTGAATATGTACGCATGCTGCTGACACCACTGGTTTGGCCAGCAGCCCTTTTCCCATGACAACGTTAGGGAGCTCTCCCTCTGTGCAGTTCCACTTGAACTTTGCTCACTACCCTACGTGTCAAAAGCAGGAATGTTCACTTCTGGGATGAAAGGAATGAGCTAAGACACAAGCCAGGGTAACTACGTTGATCTGCATGAGGACACACTCTTGTGTAATTTAGGGATAGGACAAATACTTCATTGACCTTTACTCTGATATCTGCTTATTTATCTGCATTAGATAAACAGCCAATGGCTATATCTCAGCCTCAGCAAACAGCAAGTTCTGTCAGCACTGCAGATACCATTTGTTGCTTTATTTTATGGGAAGGAAGGAAGGAAGGAAGGAAGGAAGGAAGATTACCTTTTTATTACTGCTTTCAGGGATGCCTCACCGCAAGACCTGCTTTCCTCTGCCCTGGATGTTTGGAGCTTTTATACCCTTGTCCAGATTTTACCCTATGGCAAAATTCTGCCCTGAACAAGTTCTCAAGCATGTTACACATTTAATGAGACTGACAGCAGTCAGTTCTAGACTTAAAGACAGAAATAGCAGATCCTTATCTGAACTCCTATGAACTGGGTGGGGGGAAAGAATTTTGGTTTGGGTCATAGATGGAGCTTCCAACAAGTTCCAGCTTGGTTTCTATAAGGCTAACTTAGTACTAGCATAAAAAGAGAAAGGAATCCTTCAACTACAGCTTTGGGAATTTTATCTCTGTTGTTACCTCAAATGCTGGTATAGCTAGGCCTTTATTCTAACAGTTGCAGAGAGTGAAAAGCACACCTGTCCTATGCAACCAGTTTCTCATATCATCAGTACCAGCCTGGCATGAGAAAGGTGTCTTCTTTTGAACATCTTGGCTCAGTCAATGTGGTTTATTTCACACTTGGAAGAGCTGGATGCTAAAACTTAGCGTGGGAGAAATTTAATGTCAAGCTTCAACACAAAGTGTGGTATCTGGTTCAAATTTCCAGTTTGCTTTAGCTGGTGCTCAGCACCACTTACTCGACTACTGAAAGGACTCTTTCTCTTGGTACTCCCCTTACTTCTACTGAGGATGAATGTAAGACAGAATCCTAAACACAAATGTCTCACAAATGTTGAGGTAAGTTGGAACTTGCCCCAAAGTTTTCAGAGCATTTTTCTCTAGAAACAAAAATCTTCCCTTCAACCTACATTTTGGAGAACTTTACACCCAGTTTACCTTGATCTTTACCCTGTTATCCTGCCCTGGTAGGGTTTAATTTCTCTGCTAAGTCCTGAACAGTCTTTTTTCCAATCAGTATTTCATACGGGTTTTGTGTCCAAGCCAAAGACCACAAACACCTTATGAGGATGTCTTCATGGACTTCAGGGACAGCTTACATTGAGCTATGACATCCATGTGCCTTCAATCAGGGATTTTGGCTAAGTTGTGAAGAAATTTGGTTCTCTCTTACTGAAACCAAGAAATCCTGGATTCCTGGATTGAGTCACTCTTTGCTTCCTTCTTCCTGTGCTGAAATGTTCAGTAACTTATGGATGTCCTCCCAAACAGTGATAACATTTCATTCAGAAACCTTTGGTAACCTGCTGGTTGATATACAGCCACTGGGTAAAAAAACCCCACACTTTTCCCAGACTCGCTCAAATAGCTTTGATCTAGAAACTTAAGAAATTTGCAAATGTCTTGTAATAGGAAAGATAAAGATATTTTACAGAATGTTTAGGAAATATTGCCCAAAATGAACTGGTACACACTAAGGTGGAGAGGGTATATGAAATAGTAAATACACAGTAAGGTTGAATTATTCATAGAGAAAGGAAACTGCCTGCTTACCTTTGGGTATGGAAATGTGAATGAACCTAAGGTTTTTAAATGAAATAAGTTGTATGATTTCAGTCCTCCCCCTGTGGTGTGATAACATCAACATCATGTCTTGATCTCTTTTGGGAATGCCCTATCTTTCTCTCCTTTTCCTCCCACCACGGCATATTGTTGTAGTATTGTTGCTGTCAGCTTCTCATTCTGATGGCATTTTCTGCTTCTCCCAAACCTAAGGTGAGCAGAATTGCAATTGAGCAGGTACCTATAGAGAGCTACTGCTTGGTATGCAGGGCAAGGACTGGTGTGTATAGATTTTCAATACCAGTGCAAGCTGCACAGATTTATTTTCACAGTCCAGTCTGTAAGTCTTGGTTACTTGAGGTGCTGGGTGCAATTCTGAACATTTTCCCATCACAAGGCGTGCCTGTGTGTGCTTGTTTGCTTGTGTGTACATAGCCTAAGGAGTTCCAGGACTTGCCCTGCAGGTGGGATTGTCACTCTTCTCCTGTCTTTGAAAATAGGATGGCACCATGATGAGTTGATAGAGAAGTTACGGTCTGATGTGAGCTTTTTCAATCTCAAAACTGGTATACAGACTACTTGAACACATCTATATGTATTGTCCTTCCCCAATCTGCCATGGCTTCTATTTTCTCTTCTTTGTGACAATCCAAACAAAGTTTCATTCCCTCTCCTCCCACTTCAGCTTGCACAGTAACAACTCTCTGGGCCTAATTGCTGGCTTTGCTTCCTTCCTATCCGTGTCTCCTTCCTCTCCTCCCAGCTCAGTTTCTGGCTTAATTAATACAGCTGCTACCAGATGTTTCCACTGTGCAAAAGGAACTTCTAGACACCTGCATGGGAGGCCTGTCTCATTGCAGCAGGGAAACCTGTTTGACCAGGCAAAGGTATTAACTACACCTACCTATGATTTCAGACATGGGTATCTGCAAGCCACCATTCTGGAAGTTAGGTTTTCATTCTGGTTCTGCTTTTTCTGACAATCTACTGTCAAAAAGAAAGCAGAAACCCTGTAAGAAAATGACTGCCTAGGACAAGTTTATTTCTTGCAGGAAGCCCTCTGCAGAGGGCACAAACAATCCTTGTGTGGAGGGTAGGGCAGTTTCATTCTATTCCACCTGGAAATTCCACATCTAGCAGGATAGTCCAGATTTCTGGGTATTGGAGATTAACTGAATGGCCCAAAGCAGCTACAACATGTCAGGATCTGTCCAATAATAGAGGCTGTATGTCAAGAAGAATTAACCATTTAGGTAGATAATGGAAACTGTTATATTTGATAAGGTAATGGGAAATACAAATCACTGTGTTGCATGACCTGAGGCAGCTACTAACAGATTAGAGTTTGGAAAACACTTTCCCCATGGCCAGATGGGCAGATTATTCTTCAGTTTTCCATGGTAAAAATTCTTGTCTCTAGTTCTAAAACATTTGCCGCTGGAGTATGTGGTTCCCTGACATTTTAAACTGGCATAACACTGGGCTGTGACAGGCTCCCACCTTCAACCACACTTACTGTTTCATGCAGGAGTCTCCATCAGTGTGAGAATGACAGAGTTCCATCCATGGGGACCCTCTGAAAAGTGTGTGGTGGCTGGAAAATGCAGCCTTCCAGGAGATGAGGCTGTCCAACCCCTGCTCTGGGAATTGTGTAATCTTCTCCCTAATTTAAGGCATATTTTAAACACCTCTCTATTCAGCATTAAGATGCTGCTTTCTCCTTCATGCCCACCTTCAGGCTGTTGACAAAACTCCCAAGGCTGTTTATGTACACTTTTAGTCTGAGTTTCTTGCCTAGCTGGGCCTGCTAGATCTGGGACAGAGCCTCAGGTTGGTTTTTTTTAATTACATCCTAATCTGCCAGCTTTTCTGTGTGCTGTGCAGTTCCCCAGAGCCATCTCATGGCTCCTGCAGGTTTTATTTACCGACCCTTAGCCCATTTCTCTTGGGATGGATGTCTCTGTTCCTGTATCCTGCTCGCAGGAGCCAGAGGAGCACTCCAAGGCTCGGTGTGCTCCTTGCATGTCATGTTTGCAGGCTCTGCAGCTGCCTGGCTGTCCCAGAGAGCCTGAAGAGTGGATCAAGCAGGTGACTACTCAAGGTGAAGAGAGAATTATACCTCCTAAAGTGAGCATGAACTGACATTGCTCCTAGTGTTAAGAACATAGAGTTAATTTTCAATTAAAAATAACAATAATGTGGACAACAGTGCCTCTGGGAGTGAGGCTGCTTTGCCATATGCTGCCAGGCAAACAGCAGAGGAAAAGGCACTGGGAAGCTGGCCTAGGTTGTACCTTCTTGCTAAACTGACGGGAGGTGGCAGTATTTCAAAATTCAACTGCAGCACTAGCACTGCTCAAGCTCTCCACTCATACCCTCCTACCGGGTAGAGATCATCAGTAACAATCTTCTGTAAAGGGTCATCTGCCTTCTGGTTTTCCTTAGGGTTTATTTAATAAGCCTCTTTGTGGGAATAGTCTCTAAAAATGTCAGGAGCTGATTTTGAGTCTCCCTTTAAATGCTACTGTTTTTTGGAAGTAAGATATTGGCATGTAAATATATTTGCTATAATTTCAGGTCTAAGTTTATGGCAATCTAGTAATGTAAGCTATTTTAATATGAGAAGGCCTATGCTGTTTTTTCTTGTGTCAAATTTAGAGGAACTTAAGCTAAGACAAATAAAACCACTCCTACAGTGTTACGATTGCTCAGTGGGAAGGCTCCAGCACAATAAAACATTGATATAATCGGCAACTTGTCTTATGATGACAATTTTCTCATATCTGCACACTACCACATTCTCAGAGAGATGCTGCAGCACGTTTGTCATGAGCATCACCCTCAGTGCTCTGTGAGATAGCACCTATGGGGCACCACAGCAGGGGATACATCAGATATCTCCTGTGCAAAGGGCCAGTGGCTCATGCTGGCCCCTTGTAGGGTGATTCCCAGGATGGCTCGTGGGATAATTCATGGGGCAGCCCTTGTAATTGACAGGCAGCACCTCTGTTGTTCTCCCGCTTGGTGACTATGCAGGAGGGACAGGGTTGGCAGCAGAGCCCTGCTGGAGAGCAGGAGACAGGCTGTGTCACCGGGACTCTGAATGTGCCAGCTGAGTTCCCAGCCCCAGGGAGGTGTCAGGCTGGAGTCCACAGCATGGACCTCAACTGCTGGGGCTCAGGCCTGTGCTCAGAGTTTGTCACCATGTGTTACAGGGTCGTGCTAGAGTCCTATGTGTGGCATAGTGTGCAATGAGCAGGAGTCTTAGGTGCTGAAGGGCTGCTCCCCATGTTGTGATCCTTCATTTTAAGGACCCCAGCATCAGGGAAATTTCCTCGAGTAACTTATTTTAAAGTAGGAATCTCCCGGTGAGGTGGACATATAAGTTGAGTCTGCAGAAGTTCTTTGCCGGGTAACCTTAAGTAAAGGAGGTGCAAAAATCAGGGTGCTGTAAGATCTCTTCTAAAATGGTCTAGGATTGCAAATTTGAATCAAGTCTTGCTGGCTAAGGAGGCTGTTTGACTTGTAAATCAGTTTCTGTTTACAACTGCTGGTGACAGATCCCACGCTATTAAAGATGATGTCATTTATAGTGAAGTGTCTGTTTTTCCCATGGTAAAGATGGATCTGTCACCCCAGATCAGACTTTTGGCTCATCACATCTTGTTTTCTGCCTCCAGGGATGGACAGGGGATAGTGCTGTAAAAAACAGCAGTTCACTTGCTCCTTTAAAATTCATGTATCCAGTGAAACAATGCTACCTATTTGTCTCACCACCTGCACATGCTCAATTAATGCCCTAATGCATTAAGCTTCACTGCACTTCTAGTGTCTTGCATCAAGTCAGATCTTGCTGACAGGACGAAACCTACTGAATTTGTATTTATTTCCATGGAGCTGTACCACCAAGGATTTAAGTGCCTGATTCCCTACTGGTCTCCAGTGCATATGCAGGGCTCCTCAGGAAACAGCAGCTAGGAGATTTTTATTAGAAGCCTTTGTAAAAATCACTTCTTGCAAGGTCATGAGAGTTTTCTCATAAGCATGTTGAAGAATGGGTGAAAAACAAGAATAGCCACACCTGATTTAGTCAATGGTTAATGAAACATATTTCATTGACTCAAAGAAAGCATGCTGTTAATGCCCTCACACACACCCCCAAAGATTCAAAGGGAAAAGACCTTTTTTTACTTCTTGTCCTTCATATTTCAGAGACATTACTGTTACATCCACATCCAGCCACTGCACTGAGAATTTGGGCCCTGGGAGTTCTGCCACTGTTAAAGTATTTGGATCTAACCCATGTTTCAATATACATTTAGGCTCACTGTTGCTCCTCTCTGTATGGAAAACCAATGTTCTAGCTGGTTCTAACCAAGACTAGTTTCTATCCCAGTCACAAAGGGACTTACACCTAGTGCTGTGCACAAAAGATACGCAGAACACCTTAGACAATTTTGAAAGAAAGCCCTTAGCCCCAGCAAAAGAGCAGAGAAAACCCAGACCAAAACAAATTGTGAAACAATATGCAAATAAGAGAATAAGCAAATTGAAAAAGGGGAAATGGAAGTGGCACTCCAACGCAAAATCCTTTCAAAAAGACAGCTGATATCAACACTCCATGTCCTGTGGATGTAGCCAGCTGATAAAATTATTCACTGCTGAGAAATGTCATTACTCCGGAAAAGAAATAAAGATTAATGCTCAGAAATGAAGAAAAGGCTGGAAGTCCCTGGTGACTGAAAAATGAAGAACAGCATCATTTAGGCTTTGCTCGTTGTTGTTGTTAACTCTCCAGGGAGACCCGGGCTGTGTGCTTTGTAAGCTTTATTGGAACTGCATTGGCATTAATCATATGCCTGAAGGCAGCATGGCACGTTGTTTGGCAAATGATGCTGTGTGTTATGATGGGAAGGAAGAACTTTTTTTTCTTCTCCCTTTAATAATGTTCACCACACATAGACTCTATTCTGATCTCACACTGGTTTTATATAGTGATTTCGCTGATTTATGCTGTCATATAACAGAAAAGAAGGCCAAGATGTTAGGGTGGATACATATACAACCAGTCATCACTCATTTGAAAGCATTCTGTGCATTGCATTTTAATAATACTAATGGTTTTTGCTAATTGCAAAACTGAAAAAAAATTGAGAGGAAATCAAAATGAAATAAAAATCTTTTTCCTAGATGCCTAAAGAAGACAAACTTGCTTGTGCCACAGGAGAAAAAGGCTTTATTCAACGTTTCCTTTGTTCATGCTCTATGGTATCAGTTTACACCATTATGAAAGGGGATTTAGATCCAAGAGGTTTGTTAGAAAAAAGCAGGCATAATTAAGTGTTCACGTGAATAGCTTGCTTAGAGGTATGGATCCACCCAGAGTGTGACTCGGGGTATGGATGTCCCAGGTCATTCCCCACAGGCAGTTTGGAGGCAGCCCTTCTGCTGTCCCAGGAAGGAGAGTGTGGGCTGCACCGGGCCCTTGTCCTCAGCGCCAGAGAGCAGTCCTTGATCTCTTTGTTTACTAATCTGGATATGGACCTTATGACTATAATTTGGGAACACAGCATGATCTAAATGGGAGTCACAGAGTGCTTTTGCCTGCCACACTGTTGATGTCTTTACAGAACAAGCTGGGAAGCCCATGGATAACACAGGACAAGGCTGTATTTCAGTTCCGTAGAGGCAGGATGCTGTGGTACAAGCCCAGAGATGGAGACAGACTAATTATCTTGAAAATTTTGATTATTCAAGACTCATTAACACTAACTGAGTAATGCACTACTATGGTTTTTCTGGATGACAGTCATTGGCATCAGCCAGCAGTACAACAGGTAGTGGCTAAAGGCTAAATGGTGTTACTACAATTCCTGCTCCCCAACTGTCCACTCCAACAGCTGGAGTGGGACTCCACTGCTTTTTGCCATTGCTGTCTGTCCACCAGCAGCAGATGATGTGTTTTGGCAAACCTCACTCTGCTGAGGAGGCTAAGGCCTCTGGGACATGCATTATATGCAGACCCCAGAATTTTTCAGATATTCCTGTATTGTCCCTGAGACAATTCCTTAGTCCTTGGGGGCAGACATAGTTCTAACTCACAAGGCAAAATTCTGCTGGTGCTGCAATGTGAGAGAGCATGGTTCTCTTCTATTAGATGTTTAACTGCCTTAATCCATCAGAAATAATAATTTTCCAAGCAGTGGGGTATGATGCCACCAGCGAAGAATAATTAAATGTTCTTGATGATTACCCAGGGAAGGTGTCATGAAGCCTGCCCAAAAGACTAGGAGACAGATCTGGGCCCATTCTCTTGGTTCCTGAGGAAAACACAGGCTCCTTTGACATGAAAGACCTAGGAATTTTTTTTTTATGAGACTGTGCAGACCAGTGTGTCTAAATCCCCATTTTTTTCGTATATCCAAATTTCCAGAGCACCAGGAGCCATGATCACAGGGCACCAGAGACTGTTTTTGTACTAAGCCCACTCCCAGCACACAAAACCATCTTTTCAGAATATGTAGTAGTGCTTTTGAGCTTTTTTCCAGCACCTCTATTCTACACAAAATTAACAGTGCATGAAAGTAAGATAATACATTTGTGAAGTCTGGAGGCCCTCTGGTCCTGCAGTATGACCAAAGAAAACTTTGCTGCTGCACTTAGAGTGATGTTTATATCATGTTTTAGGGAACCTTGAAGAAGTTAAAAGGCACACAGTGGTGACATCCTTCACGTCCCTCCATCAGATGCTTCGGTCACTGGGAGTTCAATAGTGCAGGACATTTTTAAAGATGCCAATCAGAGCGCCAGTGTTCTGTGCCTGAGAGGAACGAATTTGGGCCCCTTGGCATTTTGTCCTTGTTTGTTGCTCTGCCAGGCTTGGCACTCCTCTTTCAGCTTTCCCTTCCTTGGAGAGGACCATCCCTGGGCACGGCTGGCAGCACATCCAGCTGGGAGACAGCAGTGGGAGCAGTACCAGAACAGCAACGGGGAGAACCAGGCTGCCACAGGCCAGCACCAGGGAAACCTCAGCAGGCTGGAGGGGAGGTGCAGGAGACAAAACCTCAAAGTGCACCTAGATGTTCAATGAGAAAATGGGCTGAAGGAAAACAAAGCTTTGGAGTAATCTTTTCAATAAAATCACATAGTTTTTGCTATTCTGAACCAGAGTGATTGTGATGTGCAAATTAGAGCTCCACCAGTTTATACGGACAAAAAGGTGTTTATATGTAGCTTCAGTCTTGTCAGATTAAGGTGTTTATTGGATTTTACTCGATTTGTTTTGTGCATTTGTTTGGGTTTTGTTTGGTTGTGGTATTTTAGCTTATGGGTCATCTTTTAAAGATGTCCCACATAAAACATGAGAACTACAAACTTCCTGCTTGCAAGAAAGGAAAGCCCTGACTCTGATACAGGACTGCAAGTGAATGGGCTTTAAGGGAAGAAAAAAAAATATTATAAGATTCAGAACTAAATGATGAGCACTGAAAACTTTGGAACTGATACTCTTCTCTAGCTCAGTAAATGAGAAATCTCTGCTTGTCTCATCCAAGTACTATCAGTAAGTACCTGGGAATCAGGAACAATACAGCCTGCTCCTGTGAGTCAGGATGTCTGCCAGGCACTTCTCAGGAACATTTACCTTGCAAGCTCTTTCCAAGCAAGCTATTAGCATTGATTTCGATGTGCACAGTGGCATTGCTTTTTCTCTAATAGAACTTTATTGTTTGACACTTTGCTCACACAGCTTTTCTGCTTACATGCATTTGTTCTAACAGCAAGCTGCAGGCACAACAGGGGGGAGCAGCCTTCCCCTTTTTCAGCACTCTCTGTGTACATACTGAATGAAACATAATATTCTTAATAAATAAATCATGCAGTGCAAGATATGTAGGGAGCAGAAACAAAGGAAGAAAAAGGCCTGACTGAGTTTGGCTGGCAAACTTCAGAGTATGCTGGCCTAGTGTCTTTCATCATTGAAGATTCATACAGCTACTTCTCAACCCTTCATACATATGCAGGCTTGTATTTGTGGAGGTTGCAACGAAAATCCTTTCAAGTGTAAACAGCATATAAACTCCTTGCTGTCTAAGAATATATCCAGAGGTGCAAGCTGCCTCTGTGCTCACTGTCAGAATAATAGCTCTGAATATTAGCTCTTACACATGGCCAGAAGTATGGATATCTCTAAGAAGTGCATGCTAGCTGTACCTCACAATTCTGGTTGTGTCACAAAATGTGAGTACTACTGGACCTGAAACATCCATAAGCCCTGTCAAAGGGAAAAAACACATGAAAAAGAATGTAGGTACTTTCCTGGCTGTGCATTTGTCCTTTAGAAGTGCTCACCATCCACAATGCAGGGAGTCTTCCCTTCTGGGTACAGCAAACTGAGGATGCTCAGAAGGTTTTTGCTTCCACACAGACAGCAGCCAAATGCAATATGTGCTGCAGGCCAGGAGACAGGGAGCAGCTGTGCCATGGCACGCTGTCCTGTCAGTGCCACTGTCACTGCCCCAGAGCACCCCCAGGTGTCCTGGCAGCTCGGTGGGCAGGAGTGGCACTTGCTGGTAAAGTGGTGCCTGCCCGGGCATCATTTCAGAACAGGTCTTTCAGAGAAACACTTTTGACATTTCCACGCTGTAGCTTTCACCACGTGCAGCAGTCAAGCCTGAGAGTATGATTTGGGGAAGAGGATCAATATGGTCTAAAAAGCAAGGAAACAAAACCTTTAGGACAGCTGATCGTTGTTCTGCTGATGTGCCATTTCATCAATCAGTGACAGCAAAATACTGTTCCACATTAAATGTGGATGCCTTGGAGAATGTTATGTCTTATTGCCCCCCAGAAACCAATAATAAAATTCCTGATCCCTCTCTCTGAAGAGACTCTTTTGGGCTAGACCCAAAATTGCATTCTACATTTTTTCATGTCTCAAACTCTCCTGCTACCGGTTGTTGAAAATGAAGATGACACTGGTGTTTCTAGTGTTTTCTTGTGGGCTCTGCCCTGATATCTGAAGTGTTTCTGTGTCCAGACTGCCCACACTGTTGTTCCACACCTGTCCACCTGCTTCTGCTTCATTAAACAAAGTTCTTCCTATCATTCCTCCAAGTGTTTGGGACTTCTGATGAAAGAGGGAGGCACCAATGACCATTACTGTTATAAGAGTGCCATTTTTACATTTGCTGACGTTTCCTTCTGTTTGCCAGACTCCAGAGCCAAAGCAAACAGCCCCACCTCCTCTTGCCTTTCTTGCTGCTGACAGCTCTTCCCAGTTCACCTTGTGGTCATGCATTTCCAGGCAGTGCTGTGCTCCAGTGGGACAGGCTCACTCTCAGTCCCTGTTCCAGGAGCCAGCTGGGCAGCTCCTGCACCCCAAGCCCAGGCTGTGTGGCCCCCACACTCCCCCTTCTCCTGGTGGCTGTGTCTGCCTGCAGTGAGACTTCATCCCTGCAGAGAAAGGAGCAGCCAGAGGATGTTTGTACCACCACAGCCACCTTTTTCAAAACATGCCTCCCTTATCACTCAGGGAGAGAGCACAGGGTCCCTGGGTGGGATAGGGCAGCAAAGCTGATCCTAGAGACCCTTTAATGATGTCTGCTTCTCCTTCTCTGCAAAATCTGAGTCACCAACCCTTTCTCCCATCACAGTGATGGAAGCCAGGCTGCACCAGCCACATGTCAAAGTCTGTGCAGCACAACCTGGGGATTTGCACCCTGGCTTCCAGTGACCCAGCTGGGTAAATCTGGAACATGCACTTCTGTTGGCACCACGTAATGAAATGATTTCACAGCCTTACCAAAATGTGTGTGTTGCACAAAGGAAAAACTCCCAAATACCCCAAGTTTCTCAGCTTCCTTCACCATCATCTCCTCTCACATTTTTCTTTTTTCTTTTTTTGCAAGAAATGAGAATGTTTTCTATAAATGAGAATGTATCCTTTGAAGCTGAATGTAAAAGAGTAATTTCCTATTGGATCCTGTAAGAATTTTGCGTAGGAAGAACAAAAAGGCACTGTATAAGATTTGTAAATAGTTATATCACTCTGATTTATGTTGAAAATGCATTTTAGTTATAGCTACAGGAACTATAAAAGACAATCTGAAATACTCTCCAGGCTTCCTGTCTTTCATGAGAAGAAGTGTTTCACAACAAAAATAGAATATATATACATGCTTGTATTTAATTTTGCATTTCCTAGAGAAAGGATGAAGGTGACATAAGACGTCATGCAAAAGAATCAAATGTGTGCATATCTGGTTGTTACCCACAATTGTATTTTGTGCCATATGAAGGGTTATTTTCTGCAGAGCAGTACTTTTCGTTTTCAATTCAAAAATACTGTACTTTAAGAAACATCTATGGAAAGGCACATCTGCAACAGGCATTTAACCTCCATTGAAGCTCATAGAAATGTCTGAGGACTGACAGTAGATTGCTGATCATGACCTGTTCTTCCCCCAGGTCTTTTTCTCCAGGCTTTCACCAAGTCCTCACTGTCAGGCCCGAATTTGACTTAGCTGAACTATGGACAGGTTATCTTCAAAAGGAAACTAACCCTTCAGTGATGTTATTACACAGCCATTACGTGATCAGGATAGATGGAGAGGGCTGAAGGAGCTGAGGTAATAAGGGCAAAGTGCAGAAATGGGTGATGGATAAAGAGAACATGTGGCAGCAAGGTAAAATGCAAGAGGGAAATGAGGAGTCCAGGAGAACCGTGCTCCTTGGGCACCTGAGTGCATTTGCCTGCAGAGGGAAACCAACTGCATGTTGGTAATGCATTATAGTGATTTTCTTGCAGAGCTAGTGACTCTGTCGTGTGAGAAATGGTGCTGAGAAGAGTCAGAAGTGATTGAGAGTCTCTGTGAATACTGTGCCAGGTCCAGAGATGGGTACAGCAGCCAGTGTAGTTAAGGGAAAGGGGGCTGTGCTGCTGTATAGCTGCCCCAGTAACACGAGGTCCAGAGTGTGCATTCTACAGGGTGTGATGAATGTGGGGTGGGAAAGAAAATACACTCCCTGCAAAACCAGACTGATGTGCTGTAAAGAGAGGTCATACAGATGCTTGTATGTGTAAAGATGAAGGAGTGGGGCAATGCTGAGCTTTGCACTGAGAGAAGTGGAACACTGCTCACCTTGTGCCTGCCCATATCCAGCAGGCAGGGCCTCCAGTACAGGGAGCACTGCAGAAGGGCAAGGCCACCTTGTTATGGACACTCCTCTGTCTTCATTTCCCTGCTCTGAAAAACAGACCAGAAAGGAAATAAAACGATGAATGTGAGGGAAGCTACTTAGAAGGAAACTTTGTCATTTGCACAACCAAGACAGAGGTCAGTCATACAGAGCACCAACACACAGCCTTGTCATTACCAGCCTTTGGTGATACAATGGTGGGACAGTCAAAGTGGGGTAAGGCAGTCCCATTGGCAAGGCAGGACAAGAACCTTCTAGGAGGACTTGCAGCAGAAAAGGCTACAGCTGCTGGGAACCAGGGGTGCAGAGGTAATCCAGACTCCAAATGATAAAGTCCTGAAGAAAAATCTGGGAATGAGAGAACAAAGGAAAGGTTAAATCCTTGAAATGTTCTTGAAAATGGGCATGTATGCTATCACAAGGGCTGGGCCCCACAGCTGGCCCTGAGCTGTGGGTCTGGCAGGCAGTATGGGCTCTGCTGTTTGCAGGACAGATGTGAAAGGACCAGGAGGGAAGGTGGTGAGGAAAAGGTTCAGGGGTCCAGTCGTGGCCAGGCTGAGTGCCAGTCGGTATCAGCAAGATGTCAGAAGTCAGTGTGAAACTAAGCTACTGGAGGGCTGGGTATAATTTACCTTTGGTTAAAATTTCAGGTGGAGTTTTGCAGCTTCAGGACAAATCCTGTTCCCCACTGAGGCCAAAGGCACAGCTCCCTCTGCCTTCACTGACACCCAGGAGTTCACTTCAAGGGGGAGGAAGCGGAGTGCTTGGCTGACGAAAGATGGTAGTGCTGAACAGTGCTGGAGGAGTGTCTCTCACCCTCCCTGCTGCTTTCCCCTCTGCCCTGGAGCTCCAGCTGGAGCTGCTCCTGGCTGAGTCAGTGCAAGGTGCTCCCTGGTGTCAGGCGCCGGCAGTCACCGCTTGCTGGGTGACCTCAGCCTCCGGGGAAGGAGGGGGCAGTGGGGGAGCAAGAGCAAACGCAGCTTGAATATTAAGCCGATGTGACGATGTGCATTTGCTCTCAGGCAAAAGCCACAAACCTCAGAGCCGCCCCTAAGGCTTTCACTTGAGCAAACCACAAAAAAGACTCAGAAAAATTAGTACGGCTGCACTCTCACCTTAGGATTTGACATCGTTAGCTCATGTTCAGTCACTTGGTCCATATGCTGGAAGTGGTCAGCAGTGCCGTGCCAGTGGCGTTTTTGCAGGGCAGAAGAGCATCTCTTCTCATCCACTTACAGGATCTAGTAAGTAAAAGTCTGGCTTTTCTGCCCAAGTGTCAGAAAAGGCTTTGAATGTCGATTACTCCTGTCTAAAAGGACAGTATTGCTTTTCTATCTTTAATCTCAGGAAGAAAGGAAACAATTACATGGTCCAAAGTCTTAAACAATAGCCTGTAACTCAGACTGCCTTCTCAGTGATTGCAGCTAGTGTCATGACCCTTGAGAAATAACCTCAAACATCTCTTTGACACCACTGGTCCGCTTAGATGAGAAACAGGACACCCATTAAATTTCTTACCTCTCTTTCTACAATATTATTAATTTCTTGCCTTTTTTCTTTTTTTAATTAAAGAGCACATACTCTCTTCCGGATTCTTGAAAATGCAACAACACAAAGTAAAGGCCAGAAGAAACCCTTGCCAAAATGCTCTGGCATTAGGAAAAGTTCACATCCACCATGGCAACTCCTTCCAGGGAGAGTGGCAGGAGGGCACCTTTGCTGTTGCAGTGCTGGGCAGGGATTAAAATCAGGCAGCCAATGCACTGAATCATAACCAGACTTGGTAGAGGAGCTGGTTGAGATAATGCAGGTGAGCCAGTCATGGTAAAGTCACTGTTGCAAAAAGGTTCTGCCTGCAGAGCAGAAGCTTCAGCAGAAGTAACTCAGCAAGCAGTGACTGCAGTTGGCTGGTGCTTCGCACACCTTCCCTCCACGACTCTGCTCCCTGAGCAGTGACCTGCTCTTCCACCTGCAGACACTGCTCATGGGGTGATGGAAGACATTTTTGTTATTTACAGCAGTGCTTGTTCAGTCCCTTGCACCTCAATTACTTTCAGCAGAGACTGTATTGCAGACATTTGTACTATTTTGAGCACTGTAATTTTGTTTAGAGACGTGATAACATGTGGTACCTTGGCCAGGAAATGCTGGATTTTTCCTAACTTCCCTTGAATAAATCTGTGAGTCTTGATTTCATTGTTTATGTGTATGAGATATTCAGTAAATGGGTACATGCATAAGGAATACATGTGTGTGCCTATGCAACTCTGTGTCTAAACAACCAAAACTTGTGTAACAACCATAAACAATCACTTAATCTAATGTTGCAAGTTTTCTTTCTGTCTCTCTGTTTCTGTATTAGTATTCTTTATGGATGCTGCATCTTTCCTGTGAGCCCTTCAAAGCCTGGGAATTGTATCTCCTCCTATCTGCAGAAAAGCACCTACCGTGTTTTAGAACCTAGTGCCAATAAAAAAATCAAATAACAGCTTGCACCAGAGATCTGGGACTCTCTACAATCGTTTTTATCTTCGAGTGAATGATGTGTGGTGGAGAAAGCTGCTGAGCTTGCAGCTGCAAAGATTGAAGCTCTTTATTTACCCGCTGAACAGATAAAACAAGGGTGACAGGAGAGCAAACTTCCCCACATTGCCCCATGCAGCCTGGGACAAACCCCTTCCAGCAACAATTTGGTCTCCCTGCTCTGTCTTTGGTGTTGTGCCAGCTGTGACAGTGGCTTTTTGTGATAGCAGCTCCTTATCACTGAAAACTGGCCACGAAAGAGTCTCGCTCCCAAAGGTCAACAAACAGATGTGCTTAAAAAGGAAACCTTACAAATGTTTGAGTAGTTCCTGATGTTTAATTGTACCCAAGGGCTGTGCTGTTGGTGACAAGCACGTGTTCCCTTTCCTATAGCAGCACAAGAAGATTAACTATGAGAGGGCCACATGTAGCACCCTGACTGAAACAGGGCAACATGATTAATGTTCAGACTGTGCTTATTAAGCAGAGAATAGTAGAATTATTTAGGTTGGAATAGATATTCAAGATCATCTAGCCCAGCCATTAAGCATGTTCACCACTAAACCACATCCACAGGCCTTTTGAATGCTTTCAGGGATGGTGATTCCACCGCTTCCCTGGGCAGTTTGTTCCAATTCTTGACCATGCTTTCAGTGAAGAAATTTTTCCTAATACCCCGGCTAAACCTCCCTGATGCAACCTGACGCTATTTCCTCTTGTCCTACCTTTGTGACTCTGGAGAAGAGACCAACCCCCACCTGGCTACACCCTCCTTTTAGGAGTTATAGAGAGTATTAAGGTCCACTATCAGCCTCCTTTTCTCCAGGCTAAACACCTACATCTCCCTCAGCGGCTCCTCATAGACTTACTCTCCAGACCCTTCACCAGCTCCATTGCCCTTCTCTGGACATGCTCCAGCACCTCAATGTCCTTTTTGCAGTGAGGGGCCCAAAACTGAACACAGGAGTCAAGGTGTGCCTCACCCGTGCCAAATACAGGGGGACAATCACTGCCCTGCTCCTGCTGGCCACATTATTGTTAATACAGGCCAGGATGCCATTGTCCTTCCTGGCCATGTGGCCACACTGCTGGTTCACATTCAGCTGCTGTTGACCAGCATCCCCAGTCCCTTCCCACTGGGCAGCTTTCCAGCAGCTTTTCCACTCTGTCCTCAGCCCACAGCATTACATTGGGTTGTTGTGACCCAAGGGCAGGACTCAGCACTTCACCGTGTTGAACCTCACACAGTTGGCCTCAGCCCATCAATCCAGCCTGTCCAGATCCCTCTGCAGAGCTGTCCTACCCTCCAGCAGAACAACACTCCCACCCCACTTGGTGTCATCTGTGAACTTGCTCAGGGTGCACTCGATCCCCTAGACCAGGTTATTGATGAAGATACAGAACAGGTCTGACCCCAACACCGAGTCCTGGGGACACCACCGGTGACCAGCCACCAGCTGGATTTAAATTCACCACCACTCTCTGGGCCCAGCCATTCAGCCAATTTTCTACCCAGCAAAGTGTGCACCCTTTCAAGCCATGAGCATCCAGTTTCCCCAGGAGAATGCTGGCCTGGATGCAATGGCTGGCCTGGATGTGCCATGACTTGGATGAAGCTGCCAGCTCAGTAAACCCCACAGTCGCTATGGCTGTAGCCTGGAGATGTTGCCTGTGTGGATTGAGTGCATCCTTCACGTCTCCCCAAGCTGCTTGCACCTGGACAGGTATTGGCCAGGATATGGGGCTGGCTGTGCCTCTGCCTTGGCCCAGGACTTCTCTGCCCCATAGGGTGCAAGCTGGTGTGTAAAACCATTTTCATAATCTTCAGAGCGTATTTACTCTCTATGCTTAGCCCAGCTAGGAGATGCCTCCTTTGCCTGTAATGCTTTTGGTGAAGTAACCTTGCTAAACCCAACAGATACCTGATCCAGCCCCTGAGCTCAGGACAGGATGTCCTTGTCAAGCCCGAGCAGCATTATGCCATAATACCTCAAAGTGTATGTTTGAGTGTTTCACTGCACAGGGAGTTCAGACCTTGCTGCTAGCCAGCAGAGCAATAAAATCAAGGCCAAGCAAACAGAAAAGGGGTTGAAAGAGGACTAGATTTTACTGAATAAAAGCATTTCACAAAGAAAACCAGAATTAATTCAGTAAATTAGATGAAAGAACACACACCTATAAATAAAAAAGAAAATTGCAGGAGACCAGTTCTTTCCAGAGGGATGAAATTTTCCTTTTTGCCCTCTGGTGATCAGTGGTAAAGCCACAGCATATTTCACTAGGAATAGCAAAGCATGCCTGAAGACTTCCCAAGAGACAACAATAATCTTTAACAATTTGCAGTGGAGCAGCAGAGAAGGTCACTTGCTCTCTACGCATGCTGGGGGTAATGTGAGGGTAGGTCAGGTAAAGGTCACAGATTTCTGTTTAAACACAGGAGTCCCTGCACCCTGCAAAACTTGTGGTGAAAAACAGCCCGAATATCATAGCTGTTAGGCCAGGTCATAGCTTCCAGTGAGTAAGTACATGTATTATCTTGCTTTTTTCAGCTCTACAATCTTCACCCCAAAGCCTGATTTTGTGGGTGCAGGGAATTTCCTACATTTGAGCCGTACTCCAGACTCACCAACATTAATAGGATTTTGGGGTTAAATTCAGTTTTCAATGAATGAGCTTTCTATCACACATTGCTTCTGGTTCTTCCCTTCAGTTTAAAATGCCAGAGAAATCAGTAACCAAAGCTAAGTTAACAAGAGACTGAAGTTCATAATTCTTACTGGATTTGCAACCCTTCTGAGAAGACTCAATGTAATTGTGATGTATCTCCACTGCATGTTAACACACCTCACAGCTGCACATCATGCTATCTGACTATGGGACCATATGGGACTAAACCTTCTCAGGCTTAACGAATCTATTCACAGAAAAAGATAAATTATGTGCAGAATTTCCCTTTTCTGAAATAAAATTCCATAAAAATAGGATTATGCATTTCTCTAAAGCTTCTCTTCTGAAGGATGCTTAATATTCTATTTTGCTAGTGAGCAAGGTAAATTTCACCAGTTTGGCTTCTGATGAGAAATCTGATCCTGCAACTCTCTGCATCTTTAAAAGTGACAGATTTTCTGTTAAACTAACTCAACTTTCTGCTGTGATTGAACCTTTTTTTCATGTAATTCAGTCACAGGGCTTTTTTAAACATCAGAGCCTTACATGTACTTTCTCTGTTTTGAATCCTGTAAGATAAATTTTGCTGCCATTATATCCTCATACTTTTTGGACTCATAATCTTATCCAAGATAGAGGATGGATTTATATTTTTCTTTCCCCACATTTTTAATGCACACCTTTTATTGTGAAGTGGTTTTTGTGAAAATTAGATGTCTTTCTGTAAGCAAGGATGGATAAGGAGGGGTGGGGGACATTCATATGAGTGCTCTTGTTCACTTTGGCAACACAGTGGTCTGGATTTAAATTCACCACCACTTCCCTGCCTGGGGCTGATCTAGCTGGGCCATTGCAGTGAGCCTGCTGCTCCACCCTTCTAATTCCTGAGCACACACTCTGTTTATGGGAAAGCTCCCGACCTTCATTCATTGAGGGGTTTTGGGGAATTATCTCCATTTATCTCTTAAAAACCACAAGGGAACTGAAATTAGAACTAAATCCTTTAAGACATACAGAACCCTCAATCTTTAACTTAAGGAAGTTTATTCTCAAGCAGTTATTCGATTGCAGTGATCTAAAATGTTATGGATCACATTCTCAAAGCCACGGAAATTTCGATTTTTTAGTAGCCCAAATCAAACAATTTTCTGGTGAACCTCTACCCACCTCCCAGCTGAAGACAGTATTGCTTCTAGTGAAATAATGAAAGGCTTTTTATTTTGTTGATTTTGATGCCCAAAGCATGTTATCAAAGGACTGTACTGGCTGTACTGTACAATTGAAGGCCAGTTCTGCAAGGATATACAAGATCCCCTGTGAAATTTTTGGCTCTCAGTGTGAAGGAACAAGGTATACTTGTCAGTGCAGCAGCTGGTACTTGGCATTTTTGCAGCTCTTTTTACGAGGAGCTGGTCAGCATTGAACAGGATTGCCTGGGAGACACAGAGCAGTAGAATTACTGGGCTGGCTCCATGCTCCTGCATGGGGGACAGAACAGGAACTCAACAAGCTCAACAAAGAGTTCCTGTCAAGTTTGTTTTCCAGTTTAATGATGAATAAAGGTCTCCAACTGCAAATCTTCTGAACCTGTGAACATAGGAACAGAAGCAGGGAAAAATATAATACTTTTTGTACTTCAGGGACTAGCTAAAACCCAAGAAATTTAAGGACCTGTAAAGTCAATGTGCATGTGTCCAGTACACTTTTCGTTTCTCTGCCAAGCTACATGAAGGGACATTTCAGGCCCCAAACTCTCTTTGGGCCCAATTAGGCAATGGTAATTTACTTGCTGCCACTGCTGTCACTTTCATTTTGATCCTCCTTTAAATAAATTCCTTTTAAAAAGGGCAGTGATTAGTTATCCAAGCCTAAAGTTTTTAGTGCTTTTGCTTTATGACAAAATAATCAAACGTCAAGCTCTGACCTGACTTGGCACTCAACACAGTGATGCACTGAAGTACACGTGCTCATCCGTAAAATTGAAAACATTAATTAAAGAAGGGGTCCAGGCAGCATGCTGTACCCTAGCAAGGTCAGGGAACTGTGACAAAAGGGAGTACCTTGCCCTGGAGCTGAGACAGTATTGTCCTTGCTCAGTGCTACAAGAGGACACCTGCCAGAAGGTGCAGTAAATACTGGAAGAAATAGTCTTTTCTGCCCCTACCATTGCTGAACATGTTTATTATGGCCAATTCCTGCAGGTACTGATGGTAATAGCAGCCTGTGACTTTAGTATTTGCTTTTCAGGTTGGGAATTTAAAATTAACGGTTTCCTTCAATTTAATGGTGCTGGTTTTCAGAACTGAGCACCCTGATGAGACAGTTAGGACCATGTTTTGAGGACAGCCTGGACTGACCGTTTCTCATCTCAGATTGCTCTTTTTAACTGGTATGTTAATGTATGGATCCAGGCACTTCACAGCCGTGTCAGTGTGTGCTTTCAGAAAGCACCCAGCAAAATGAAATCTTGTTCCTCTCCCAAGGAGGCATTGGCATGAAGTGGTACTGGATACACAACAGACAACAACTATGGGATGCCCACAATCCACTTCCCTGCAGCTGACCCCACCACTGTCCATGCTCTTTGATGTGAGGTGCTCTGGCTGGCACCCCTGGGCTCTGGCTGCACTCAATGTATGCTCCTGCTGTGCTCACATACCCGTGTGGTTACCTGTGCTGGAGGAGGAGCAGAAGCCTCATATGCCAAGTCCTTAGCAAGATGCCTAACTATGGTGTCATCTTTCCACTCCTGAGCCCTGCATCTGGACACTGATATTCTCTGAAACCCAGGTCTTTAAGTCCCATGCACAAAACGATGCTATCCATGCACTACAGAACAGACAGGTTGATTAATCAGTGGGTGAACTGCACTCATGGTAACACATCATATATAAAGGGCGAAAAGAGAAACCTGTCAGACATAAAAGAAAATACTTCCCAAGTGACTTTTATTAACTGGAAGTGCCAACAAGCTTTTAAACAGAGTCACCTCGCTCTAACGCCTTTGCCCAGCCTTTCATGCTGGCTGACGTTGTCCTGAAGACATCCCTTAGGTGTCTTGTCATACCATAAGGAGTCTGGAATTAGGTTATTCAGGATGTTTCAAATTATCTCTGTTACTCTTTCTCTACCATTAGAGCAGCTCTGGGAGTTCTACAAAAATAGAACCAGGAGAAAAGAATAATTGGGAGCAAATTAACAATGGAAGATGCAGCTTTGTCCTTCAAAATGACCAATTACGGGTTTCCGTTTTATCTTTGCACTTTGATTTGCTTGCATTTATCTTGTCCAGCTATCTAAACAGCAGATGCAGTCAACACACAGGAAAGCTTTTTTCTTTGAGGTACACAATGCCTTCAAGTCTGGTTTGGCTACTTTTCTCATTTGATACAAGTCTCACGTTATTGGAGATGACCTTCTATTCCCTGTGCTACAGGGGGTTTAAAATCTCGGCCTGTATGTGGGATCCTTCCCTGTTATACATGCTCCTGGATATGCCACCATGTCAATTTTATAAAGTTTGTGAGTTTATGTAAGGTTTGTCTTTGCCTGTCTGGGTTTGGGCAGTGCATAAGGTTTATGTCAGCATTTGTAAGGTTATCGCAAAGGTTATCTTAGCTAAATTATAGCCCTTTGTTTATCCATGTGGTTAGTTATGGTGCAAACAGCTGCACTGTCAGTAAAATCTTTCTGCTGCCCTCAACCCTGACCTGGAGGTAGCAGACTCTGCGAGGTTACATGGCTTCATATGAGAGTTGCTTTGAAGGGGCTGTGAATTAAAGCTGACACTTTACCTGAAATACCTGCCCCCAAATTAGCTGTGAAAAATCAGGTAACCAAAGGAAGATGCCTCTATGTCTTTGTCTAGCAGCTCACTGTGGGCAGTGAATCTTCTCCTTGCCCTGGAAACTCATGTGTAACATGTCCCAAAGATAAGAAAGACTGCAGTTACAAGGGAGTATCTGGAAGGACTTCAGGAAGGTGGGGGAAAAAGCCATTCTGCAGCACATTAACATGGTCTGGGCCTCTTGATGGTTAAACACTGACCTGCCTGCTGCTCCAGCAGTCCTGAAATCATGGTGCAGGGGTCTTTTTCCTGTTGCCACAAAATACCTGCCATCTCTGCCTTCTGATCTCTCTCTCTGTTCACACTTGACCATGAAATAGGAAAGTTCATGTTTACAAATCAACACATTCAACACTCTCCTTCTCTATATGCATTCTGTCAAAGATGGAAGACTTGTGATCCACTTGAGGCAGAATTTTTTTTGTCATTGCTTCTTCTCAAATGATCCTAAAATCAACTGCTAGATGAATCATCAGCTCCTTTTTTCCTGACCCATTGCATATCACCCTGCAGTTTGCAGGGATAATTCAGTCTCACATTCAAAATTTCTGACTTGGACTCACTGTTTCAATCTATTTATGAGGCCTTGTTCTGATCTGGACAGTGCAAGTGGGCCTCAAGCAAAAAATCAGTGAAGTAAAGTGGTGCTAATCTGCTGTCCCTCTTGAATCTGGCTCTCTGCATATGTGAGCATGTGCCTGTGTCTATGACTGCCTAAGCAAGTGCATATATGTGTGTAATCTAGCCAAAAAGAGGATCTAATTAGAGCTAACCAAATAGTGGAAGCAATTTTTCTTTGAATAAATTATTCAGCGCATTTTGTCTTTGTTCATCTCATAAATTATTCAACTAATAGTATTTGAATGGTGCTAGAGCTCGTAGGCTACTGCAGAAATGATCAGTCAAATAGCATTTTCAATAAGGAAGATCAACATTTGCTAAATAATGCATTTGGCTAATAATATCCATCCAGCCCTGGTTTTAATTGATCTAATGAGAAAGGCAGACAGCACATGGCACTCATGGACGGCTTGGCAAGAGCTTAGGGAGCTGATCCTTTCAGCTCTTCCTGCTTCCCCCCAGTACAAGGAAATGTACGGAGTTTCCTGTCGGTCCTGATGTGAGTGGCCCACCCGGGCACCCCACACACATTCCCACAGGAATATATCCAGATATCCAGGCCTCAGCGCCCTGGGGTGGCTGCCCACGTCAGCCTGCTGGCTCGCAAGCTGGAACACCCCTCACTTTCTTGTGTGTGGATAGTTTTGGGTGTCTGGGCAGAAGCTCTACCAGAACAGAATGCCGACACTTTTCCTGCTGCTTTACACTCGAATTATGTGGCAGCAAGGCCCGTTGTGTTGAACTAGCATAAAAGGAAGGGAAAAAAAGGAAAAAAGCCAACAACCCACCCTCGTTTACTAGACAGGAAGGTTGCAGGCTTAGAAATAATTTATTGGAAAAGGAGGAGTATCTTATTTGCTGGAGGAGCTGATTTCAGGGACATGAATGAATACATTTTTGTGGTAATTTTATGCCAGACATTATGGAGACATGCTACATATTTCTTAATTTTTAAGTTTGATTTTTTTGTTTCCTTCCACCATCCTCGCTTCTTCCTTTTTATGAAAATAAACCCCAAACAAATCCATACTCTTCCTTTCCACATGACATTTCTTTTTGTGCAGCCTTTCATCTGAAAGAACCGTTTTTCTTGGAAATGTCGAGCTAAGCCTTTGAAAAAATTAGATGTCATTGGCTGTGTGAAACGTCTTCCTTCTTTTCAAAGCCAAACCTCAAGGATATCTTGTTTAGAAACTTCACATCTGCTTTATTTAACAGTACCCAGCATCATGCTATTCAAATTAGATTTTTATTGTATTTTGATGGTACTATTATTAATAGCAAAATATAAATAATCTAAAAGATCAATGTAGAGTGCCAGTCACTTTACATAGTTGCTTATTTCTGAAATAGGCCCATTGGCAAGGACCCTTTGTAGGCTCAGGTACTACTTATTGTGGCTTTCCCTGCTAGGATCTGTCACATTCTTTCCAAGCATTGCACACAAAAATAAATGCATTCTGCATACACTTACATTCACATGACAGCTCAGGAGCCTGCCAATGTGTGAAATTATTCTGACTTTATTTATAAAGAAAGTTAAGAGTGGGAAATTTCAAGGCTAGGCCTTTTCTGTGTTTAGTGTTGTAGAAGAAGGAACATGAGCAGTGAACAAACGCTTAAATAGAGAAGTCAACTAAATAAAACAGGTTGTCCAGAGAAGATGTGGATCCTCCATATGTGGAAGTGTTCAAGGCCAGGTTGGATGGAGCTCTGAGTGCCTGGTCTAGTGGGAGGTGTCCATGTCCCCATGGCAGGGGGGGTGGGAACTAGATGTCCTTTTCAACCTTAGCCACTCTATGCTTCCATGATAAAGACTACACAGGGATTTCTCAGTCACTAAAGAGGTTTTGCTGGATTTTTCGGTTTCCATCTGCAGGGAAGATGTTGTTCCCTCACAGAGCTGCCAGTTTGGCTCCAGGCTCTTTAGCAGTGTGAGCCAGGGTGGATTCTGCCACCAGTGCCACTGCTGCTGTTCAATCTAAGCCAAACTAGTTTTAGTCTGAAGTCACCGAAGTTACTCATGACGAAAGTTTGTAGAAATGTGGTTTTGCAGCTAAAATTAGTTTGTAATCAATTTTATGCAGCGTTAATCACTCATGTTAATAAGCCCCTCCAGTCATGTTTAAATCAAGCTGTAAGACCTGAACCAGCACAACAAAAGGTTCCATAAAATCAGTCTGAATTATCCTCCCATAGTGACTCATTATGTTAATTAATTCAAAGCCTGATCAAACAAAATTATGCTGAAACAGAATCATGTCCATGAGTCTTCAGAAATGCTTCTTTCATAAACAAGGAATGAATCATTTACTGATGTGGAAATTTGGGGTTTGTACATGTGTTTTGTTTTGGTTTTTAATTTAATCTAAAATGTGCCTATTTCATTTCTGATTTCATAAGAAAGCCATGCGGCCTCAGGGCTTGCCTGTCATGTGTTGTGGTGATGGCTGGTTTATTCCTGAAAAAGCACTTGGCTGCGCCAGCCTTTCCTCACAGGAGTGACTGAGCAGAAATTTCTAAAAACAGGGAGCACCAGAGATGACTCTAAGCAAAATGCTCAAGCCTGGAATTCCCCACTATTTTGGAAAGATTGGCTAAGGCATCTTGACCATTGAGGCTTGGTTATCCAAGCTAAAAATAAACACTCTTGTCTATCAGGAATCTACTCAACCATTTTTAACTCACTCCAGTGAAAATTAAGCAACTTGCTGTTTGGATGTTGCCAAGGAGGCTCTGTGATGCTAAAATTATGTAAATTTATGACATAAAATTATTCAACATCAAATGATTAAAAACCAGTAAGCAATATTGTAATAACAGAAATAATTGAATATTAGTAGTCAGTCTGATTATGATTTATATCCTCTGTAGTCCTCTGAACAGAATATTATTATTTTTAGTCATGATTCCCTGTGTCTGAACATTTTAAATCCCAGAAGAAGCTAAAAGACCTCAAATGCTGGATCAGAGGTGAGGTGAAAGGCATATATGGAAATATTCTCTTCTCTCTGGTGTATTACAAGTGGAAAAACAAGGAGAGAGACTTCAAGAAATAGTAACTGAAAGGCATGAAATGCAGGAAATTATTTAGGGTAGTGAAAGATATCAGGAAAGAAAATATCATTAAAACCAAACTAGTTTGCTCCTAGGGAAAGAAGAGGGCCTCTGGTGATGGGATATGTGATTAGAAGGGATGAGGAAATAATCTGTGATGGGAAAAGACAGATGTGTTGGATAAATATTTCTGTTTTGCAGTTGGAAACAAATAATGCATATCCCTCTTTTAAATGAAAAAAATATTTTCCATTAGTAAGCAGAGCGACTGTTGAAAAAATTTTAAGAGAGAGAAAAATTTTTATATCCATACCTTCAGGGAAGTTACAGGCCAGGACTGTAAAGGACCTGGCTGCAGGGTTCACCGGCCCACTGGTATCAATGCTGAGCAGTTTCCAGTATGTGGAAGTCCCCTGCAAAACACAGCAAAGGTTACTTTTATGCCAGTAGCCCCAAAAAGAGGAGAGGATGAGTTGTGCTTCTCAGTGCTGCTTAGCCTGACATTTGGCTGGAGTGAAAGAATGGAAAAGCTGATATGTGATTCAGGGGATAAGAACAGAGGAAGCAGGAGAGTATAGTTCATACCTCTTAACATGTGGGAAACCCAAACAGTGTATACTTTTAGTGTCCATGTTTTAAAATTAATGTTTTAAAAATTGGAGTGTGGAGAAAGCAGCTAGAAAATGTTTCAGAGGCTGGAGGAAATACCTTGCAGGAAGAGACTCAGAGGTTAGCTTGTCAGAAAAGAGATGGAATAGTGCCTGAATTAAAATTCATAAGTAAATTTACAGGGCTAAAATGGCAGACCTTAAAGGCTTACTTACTCTGGCAGTGCAAGACAAAATGAGAAACAATGGCTGGGAATCAAAGAGCAATGCAAGAGCAATGCACCTGACAGAAGGCTCACGTTTTTAACAGAGAGAATGACTGATGAATGTGATGGATTCCCCATGTTTTGATGGCTCCAGATCAAGGCTGAGCTGTCTTTTAAATACACAAACTCTTGGGTTCAGTGCAAGGAAAAGTGGTTAAAATTAAATGACCTGTGATATATACATAAGATGCCAGACCGAACAGTCTGTCTGACAGTCCCTTCTGGCCCTAATTTGTGGGCCATGCAAACCTGAAAGATGAATCTGGTCCTGTATAGGTTTTATAGATAAATACCTTGGTATTTTCTGTTTTCTTTCCTGTGCAAATGGAGGCAGCAGGGGTGTGCAGTGCTCCCAGCTGGCTGGGTGACCCACCGAGGCAGGAAGGTGTGTGTGGGGCACCTCCTCAGGGGGACCCATCACAGCTGCCCACGAGCAGGGGTTCGAGCTCTTGCAGGCACAGGAGGCCTGACTCTGCATATAAACTGCCCTAAGCTGTCTGCAGGGAGTAATTCATGGACAGAATACTGAATCCACCCCGTAATCCCTCTGGGTCTCCTGGGAAGGAAGGACAGCTAGGGACAGGTTTCAGTTTGATTAAGCTGTCATAGCAGACCCTTTCACCCCCAAGTAACTTCTTATTCATTGCAACCTCTTGTCTGGATCAGAAATGTTTTAAAGACACCCTAAAAGTTGCACTGCATAAGAATTTGCCCCATTATCAAGCCCAAAGCATCTCAAACACCTTGATTCATGTGGACATTCATTAGACATTTCTTTTGACAGTAGAAAAAGTGGAAGTAGGAGGAACAATGATTCCCATGCATGCATCCAGTACCAGGCAGACGGAGAGCAGATGATGGTGAAGGGCAGTGCAGACCCATTGTGCCACACTCTGGCACAGGTATTTTGTGGTCTGAAGGGAGCTGCAGAATGCACAATATGTCAATGCAACCCCCTGGATAGCACAGTCACTCGGGTGTGCAGGTAGGGTAATGCTCAGTGTCCTCTTGTTACAACACATAGTGTGTCGTCGAGGTTTGTCTGCTCCCACTTAAGAGACTAAAAAAGAAATGCTTTAATAGTTTTCTGCAGAGACATTCTGCACTGTTAAAAAAGAAAAAGTTTCACTGCAAACTTGCATGTTGTCATTTGCACAGCTCTGTTAAATACTTTACATGGCAAAAAGTGTCAGAGAGGGAAGATTATGTGAAATCAATATGTGAGCAGAGGTGACTAATCCCTCCAATGGACAGTTGATAGAAGAGGTTAACTGCAAACAGGTTTGATGTATGTAAAGCAAAGTGCTCCATCCTTTGCAGTTTGCTGTTGCTACTGCAGTTAAAATACTACATTTTTTTCCATTGTAATCCTATGCTCTGTTTTTTGCTCACATGTGAGACATTTTCCTCGGCCTGGATTCTTTGCCTTTTTGAATCTCTTTAGTATCACTTTACAAATCACATTCAGAGGTTCTTTTGGGTACAGTGTTACAAATATTGTTTATTACCATTCTACTGTGCTAGATACTGTAAAAAAACCACATTGAACTACTAGGAACATTCTTAAAGAATTCTAGGAATGTTCAATTTCTCAGTCATATTTCAGCTACAATGCTAGAGGCAAGATGCAGATTTTATGGAGAGAAATAACCTTCTCACAGTCTATTTTTCTTATTCTTTTCCCAACTCTACTCTGTTTTGCACCTCTTGCAGCCATTTACACCTGAGTGAAGAGAAAGTGAAGTAAGTGTAAAATGCCACCCACTTTGCACGGGTGGGAATTACTGCATTTAATGGGGAAGGCAGTGAAGGAATCAGGCTACAGGGAGAGAGGTATAATCCATATACAGTTAACCTAAAGACCTTCACACTGAGATGTGCAGATGTGAAAGTTAGCAAAGACTTCTGGAGAAGCAGTTGTTGAGACTGCAGGACTCAATCTAGGCTCATGCAATTGTGACCTGTCCCATTTCACCTCCGTGGTGCTAATTTTTTACTGATTTAATGAATTCTCAGCCTGCAGTGGACAACTATGATTTTATTATAATTTAGCCTTTTTTTTTTTTTTTTTTTTTCCCAGCGGTTTTGATTCTGAGCATGAATATTATGTTTGAGGACAGTTTCAAGTTCTGCATCCTGGAAAGTTCCTCACCCTTGATCCAAAGATGCAAACTGACCAACTTACTTGCTGGTAACATAATCAGTGATCCTTGCTCTTAAGCACAAATTCTTCTTTTACTTCACATCGTGATCTTTGCAGTTTTCCAGATTCCGGCAATCAGATTTTGTTAGGCTTTTGTTGGCTTCACAGAAGAATTATCCCCACTTCAGTCTGAGGTGTTATTGTAGCCTAAACCTACTGTAATTCAGTAGAAAATCATGCCTGTGGAGCAAGAAAAGATGTGTCTGTCACACTAATATTGTTTTCTTCTGTCAGTCATATGCCACGTTAATGTCCCCTTCACATGTTGTTTAGATATGGCCATTTTTTTACAACATCCCACTATTCATGCTAGAGGGAAAAATAAGACAGTGCACCCATTTTACAACTTGTTTAATTCCTCATTGAAGAGCTTGACATAATTGGGAATGACTGCAGGTCTGTTGTTATAATTAGAATTTGTTCTCTAGCCCTAGGCTTTTCCCCTTCAGGGGGGTTGATTGGAGTCCTGGGAGGCCTCACTTCTCAGCAGGCTATTTCCTGAAGCCTCTTTCATCCCTGCTGCTAAGTGTACACTGAGTGACTTGGAGGGTAAAGCATGAAGCTTTGCAGGGTCTGCAGAAGCAGAGCAAACAAGAGATCTGTTCCAAGGCAGAGACAGAGCAAACCAAGCTTTCTATAGGCAGTAGAGCTGCCAGGATTTTTCTGCCACAAAGTGGCATATCATCTTCTGATGTACATTGTGGCAAAGCTCTGGTTGGGAGCTACTGGGAAAATATGATGGGAACAAGAGAGTGAGGCGAGGAAAACAGAAAATATTACAAGAAAGGCAGAACTTTCAGATGTCTGCAGGGAGAGCTTTCTGTGCATGCAGAGAATTTCTCAGACTCATTTTTCTAGGGCTGGCCAGAGCAAATCCATTGGGTCAAAATGCTGCCAGAATTACCCTCAGCATGTCATGGTCAGCTGCACCTGGCCTGCAGGAGAGGAGAGGAGAGGGGTAGAAGGCTGGAGTATAGGCCTGATACCATCTCTTGGGCACATTAGCAGGAGCATTGCTGCTGCAAGTCACCCAGTTGGTCACCTCTTATAGGAACAGAGCTTTTTGCACTACACTTGAACTTGAGAAAACGTCTTTTTATAGAGTTTTGTTTTGGGCTGGGAGACACTGAGGCAAATTCTCAGCTGCTGCAAATTAGCACCGCTGCATGGTCTTCTGTTACACCAGCTGTGGGCTAGGCCCTTATCAGAGTTTATTTACAGAAATGGGCATGATCTTGGAGAGCACTTGTACTGCTGGGATGGGCAGCAGAGTGACAGAATATGTGCCTGTTAGTGTGTTATGGTCTCTCTTCTCTGCTGAAGCCCACACAGGTGGTGCAGGTATCCAGCAGTCCCCTCTGGATCGTCAGCTACCTCTGCATGCTGTGGTCAGAATCACACATCTACAGCCCCCTTTTGTCCCAGGGTCATCAGTGAGTCCAAATGTTATCACATGTGCATGCAGCAAGCCCCCCACAGTGTGGCATGCATGCCTAAGTGCTTGCAACACAGGTTTATGCACATGAACATCCAGATTCCTATACCCACCTAACCTGGATCTAGAAAGCCTTTCAGCTTCACAGAAGTATAGTTCCTCTGAAATCAGAGAGGAGAAGCAATTGCAATGGGCCCTCTAGAATGCCTTGATCCAACCCAAAACTTCTTCAGGATCTTCAAAATATTTTGTGGCTTAATACATCACCCTTTCTCTGCTTCTCTCCTTTCCCTCTTGCACAAACACAGACATAACTTTTTGGCAACTATAAAAATCCCTCCACCCAGCCCCAGGAAGTCTAGACTCTGTGGAGTTGGAATGTGCCTTATTGATCTGTCAAGGCATTATATCTAGCCATTAGATTTGCATGTACTCTTCTGAGATTACCTAAATCACTCTGCAAACTGTTAATAGGCAATTTCACAGACCCAGGTGTCCAAAGATAACAGGAAAAATTCAGAAAACAGTTTAGCTAACTGATCTGTGACTGCTGAGAGATTGCAAAGCTTTAAAAATGGGCCATGAGTGAATGCAATTGGTGAGGAGCTGAGGCAGCCCAGGTCTCTCAGGATATAATCCTTACACCTCTTTACAGTTGATTATGTGTCGCTCACTGCAATAATCTGGTATTATTTGCTTGGCCTTTGTTCTTTGACCAAAGGCAGGGGGTAAGTCCATCACGAACTGTCCTGTACTTCCACGTGAGTTTGCTGGATAAAGATGCATGAGGAGCTACAAGGCTGAGCAAAATAACTTCACTTCCTGTGGTGAAGCCTGCAGGCTGAATTTCAGGGAATGACTGACATTTCCAGCAGCTCTCTGAGATCTCTGGGGATCCCTGGAAGCAAAAGCTTGCTGACCCATATGCTTCTCCAGGAAGCAGCCCAGGTCATGGTCTGTTAAAGAGAGAACCATTGTCCATTGTGATTACCTACGCTCTGAGCTGCACTTTGGAAACTGGCAGGAGTGAAAATGTCAACTGTGAGTGCTGATGGGGAAACAGATGCCTCTCACCATTTAAATATAAGTCCATGGTCCCTTTGGGAGAATGATACGTGAATCTCTGAGCAACACTTACATCCAGAGATGAGCTAGGATCTGAGCAGGACCTCCTGAGGATGGCAGGGAACAGCAGAAAGCCCAGCCAGTGTCAGGGTTAGACACTCCGTGAACTCCCCCAGGCCAGGATGACTGGGGGCTGTGTATCGTGTTGGCAAGCTGTGCCTGTGCTACAGTGGGAAGGTGTGCCCAGAGCTCATGCAGACATGTGGAAGCTGTGTATGAACTACCTGGGAGTCATGGCAAGGCAGAGTTCAGGGATAGCCGAGCACCAAAAAGTTTCTGCATGGGTTTTGCAGCTGGCTTGGAGCCATGTTGCCAGGTATAGCAGTGCCTGAACTACCTAATTTCACTCCAGCTGAGGATGCATGTACAAAATACAGTGATGCCTTTCAGGCACATTCCACTGCATGGCTGGGTGCTGTGGTGCCCATGCTGCTAATTTCTCCTCTGGGGTCAAATAGGAGGCAAACACCCTTGATTACGACATAGATTCATAGATCCGACGAATTTGTCAAGCCTAAAATGAAGTCCAGGGTCATATAGCTCCATCTGCCCTTTTTATTCTCCAGGGAATCTGTTTGCCTCTAACTCATTGACGCTGAAATGCTTCCAAAATATATTTCTTGGCAATGCTTGAATCTTCCCACCAGAAGGTCATTATCTTTTCATAAGAATAAAGGGAGGCACAAAACTCCCTAATTCCTTGGCAAATAAGCAGGCCTCTGTCAGACATGTACTCTTTCTAAGGCCAGAGAGAAAGGCAAAGAAAAAGCTGCCAAAGACTTTTTCCCTAACTTACAGGACAATTTGCCCCTCAGCTCTCCTTTTCTCATCAGTAGAAGCTCAGAATAAGAAGGTTGTCTTAGTAGCAGGATGGTCTTTACGTTGTTCTATCTCGTGCATCTTGTTCATGCTGCTGGGGTCAAGCTGACCTCTGCAATTGCCCCTTTAGGTCAAATGGGGAGGTACCACTGGACACTGGATTTTTCCCTTTACTCTTTGTAATGTGAGGCCTGGCCAATTTCCAAAGCTCATCTGGGAGTTTACAGCAGGCACTGAGGACACTGGGGCTGCCTGTGATTGCTACTGCTCTCTTCCTGTGGCACACAAAAGCTGTGGTTTTGTTCTCTGCTGTTGGTCTCAAGCTTGTTACAGAGCCCTGGGGAGCATTTTGTGGTCACAGGCTGTGGGGTGGATGCTCTGGAGACCAGTCAGAACTAACCATCTTCCTGTGGTTGTGGTAGACTGAGCTTGTCCTGGGACCTTTCTAATTCCAACTTTGCTGTCTGGCATGGCTCCTGGCATAATGCAGTCCACAATATTTCAGCCAGTACTTCCCACCAAAAGGAATTACACTTTGCTCTAGCAATAATCCTAGAGAGCCCTGGCATAAGGACTTCAAGTGAGTGTTCTCTTGCACCATGAATTTTTCCATCTTCCTTTATTCCTTAAGAAGATCAGAAGTGCAGGGTGATGGAGATCAACCTTTCTCCCACTGCCTGAACAAAAGCAAGGTAGAAGCAAAACCCTCTTTGGCAAGGGGAGATGGCTGCCCTGTGCCAAGGATTGCAAGGGATTTGATGAGGCTGTTCAGTACAGCTGATCCCAAATGTTGTATGTGGGATCCTGGACAGGATATTTAAGCCATCATTGCATGCATGTCTTCTAGGAACTTGGCAGACCAGGTGCTGAGGCCCAGTTTTCCTTCCTGCTGGGAGCTCTGTAGAGTCCCTCACTTCTGCATGGGGCACAGGAACCTGTGGTAGGTGTTGTATATTTTGCACCCACCAGTTCATCTCTGTTTCCTCCAGCCTCCTCATATCTAGCCTTCCCCAGGAACAGAAGACTTAGAAACAGGGACATGTGAATCCCTGCCAAGCAGAGATCCAGCAAGTGCTATTTAATACTTCACTTTACCCCCCCTACCCTTCCTTCCTCTTCTGCTCTTCAGTTCCTGCTCACTGTGAAGACGTGGGGGTTATGCAGGCTGCCATCCCACACAGTTCATCCCTGCATCCCTCTCTCATGTACTGACAGGATCTGACATCCACCCACTGAGGGCTTTCCCCTGTGGGCAGCAGAAGTGCAGAGGAGCAGCACATTGTGGTGTTCAGACAGGAACTGGCAACAACAAAACGCAGGGGAATTCAGAATGAGGTGTCTGCAGCTCTGCTTTTAACTCTCCCCTAAAAGGTGTTGCTACATTAGCTGGAACCTACTATTTTTAGAGATGCTTTTTCGTTTCATATATTTGAATATCAGTTGAGCACTGTCACTGAGAGGTAAAACTACAGACTGGGGCTGCTGTTGAAAATCAGGAACCGTCCTCAGACCAGCCACGAACCATACCTTCAGCTACCATCCAGCACAGTTACACCAGCTGACAGTCCTGCCCAGAAACCCAGGTCCAAACCCATTCTATGGGCTGAGGGGTAAGGGCTGCCCATTTTGTTGGAGAGACAGCTAAGACTGCAGCCAGGATGGGCTCCTACATGCCCAGGAACCTGGGGTAAGGTGAAGGCAAAACTCCTTGTCCTCAGCCTGTTGTTGGATGAGGCTTCACTGAACCCAAGGATCAAAACCAGCTGAGTAACATGAGTATAAAATAGTAGACTGAACGAGAGGATAGGAAGATTTGCCCACTGTTGTGTTAACAGAGGATAGGTAAGAATTGAGAAAAAGAATAGACAAGGAAGAGAAAAGCTGAACACTTCTTTTTTTTTTTTTACACATTTGACCCTTCAGATGTCTTTGTGTGACTCCAATTGTCTTGTGTAATTGTTAGGTGTACACTTCTGAGAAAAACTTGCATCATTAAACATTGTCTGAAATAGCCTAAATAAAGCCTGGTAAAAGCTTGCCATTGTCCAGTTAAACAATAAAAAGCCCAGATGGCTGAAAAGAGATCTGTACTTACATAGACTTAAAGATGAGGCCTTATTCTGCAGAATCACGTTCTGTTCCCAATAAACCCAAGAGTTTTTGGAAGTCAGTGTGTCACTCCACATATCTGCTTTTTTGAGAACAGATGATTTCACTATTGGTCCTTCCAGGAAAGGTTCTGGAGGTGTGGTGATCTGTTCTCCACTTTCTCATAGTGGTTTCTGTCATCTCCATTGGAGTTAGAGATATCAGTGCTGCTGACACAGGCTGAGAACCAAGGGCACTCTGGCTTATCTACACAGCTTTGGTCAGGCAAGATTTGTGGAGAGCAGTGGCTCTTGGAACTTACTAGACCAGATACTGAAAAAGTGTTAGAGAAGACACTTTGGAGATGGCTCCCTGCCAGCACTGCAGTGCTTTTACAGGGATGTGAGTGCTCTGTGGACCTTACACCCTCACACCTGCGTTGGCAGAAAGGACAGCCAGCCTTGTGGCCAATGTACCTGCTGCCTCTGGGTCCACCTGGGCTCCCTCTCCATGGGTGTGCCCTCTGGTAATCAGGAAATCTAGTTCCTCGTTCCTTTTGTGGGCATGTGCATTGCCTCTCATAGGACCACAGCCTGGCAAATCCCTCCAGAAAATGGAGATGCCTGGAGGCACGTATGCCTTGTGTTGCCAGAGTGGAAATGACATCCTAGTGCCACGCCATACTTCTGCTCATTTTCTTTCTGGAGTGGTTGCAGATGCTGAAAAACAGAGAGATTCTCTCTTTGGGGAGCTGCCTGCAGGATTCCCACAAAGCAACCACTGGGAAGTGGAGTGGGAGGCAGAATGGCAGGCAATTAACCCTCGATACCAGCCCAGAGTGCACCTAGACATAAACACTGGATGTGTCCTGTGGTTAATTCAACAAAAACATTCCTGTATGTGCTCACATGTGATCCGCACCAAATCCAGGAGAGCTGGGAAGGCACAGGTCTGGAATTAGTACTTGTGGATCCCCCACTTCGGGAGACTGCATCATAGTGGTAGCCTGGGGACCCTGACAGCTCTGAGGAATTGCTGTGTGCTGGCTGTGTTCCCAGTAGAAGGATTAGCTGCAACAAAATGACTCTAGACTTATTAATTAAATTAAGATCCTTTCATTGTTTTGGGGCAGGATTTTCAAGAGTGCTTAGCCTTGCCCTAACTGTGCTCTCACCAAGGGTAGTCAGGTGTTGGACTGGCACTTTCAAGCAGAGTAAAAGCCTTTAGAGAACTTACCTTCATTCTGAACTCTTTAGCAGGTGTGATGGGAAAATGCAGTGGATCTTGGATTCCAATGCAACTCATGGAATATCTACAGCTGCACAGGCTCTGTCTTTTTCCCTACATGAAGCAAAGTCAGTTTTGGGGCACACGTAGACAGAAGAGCCCTAGGAAAGAGCAGAGGACTTGGGGTGCTCCCCAGATAGCTGCTGCTCCAGGAAAGGGACATAGGAGGGATATTCCAGTTTTAAGATGTGCTTTAAGAACACAATACAAAATATTCTAGGGTGCGTATGACATTAAAGATCTCTTCATGCCTCCATCCTGTCCCTCTTCCAGTTTGCTTAATCCTGCCCTGCCTTTTTGAAATGTCACCTGCCATCTCAGTCAATGCACAGGCCCTCCTCACTTTCTATCCCAAATTGTTCCAGAGCCTTGCTATCCCCTGGTAAAGTGACACTGCAATTTGTGCTAAAGATGTGGAGTACCTTCCTTCCCTGTCATTTCTTCCATGAGCAAAAGGTCAAAGCTATCACTTCTGTGACTGGGTAGGAGGGATAGTTGTGAGTTGAGTCATCCCACAGGCACGGGGTGTCCTACAGATCCCCCATTGTCTCGGGAGGGCACTGAAATCCAGGCCAGCAACCTCGGGCCTGATGCAGCTTTTCCAGTGCTGCTGATATTTAAGACAATTGATTATTATTTCAGAAAAGAGGAGATGATACCTAACCCTTCAGTTTATCAGGAAGGCTGACATTAAAAAAGCCAGAGGCAACTGGGAATTTTTCCTGAACTGGAAGCAGTTTTTTCAAAATTACAGCTGAATTCTTCTCTGCCCTGCCTGCCATGTCATGGCACCCCATTGAATTCATTGGTTTTCAGGGTCGAATCTGGCCTGGCAGCCTTCACACAAAGGCTATGGAGAAAACAGAGCTGCCCCCTTTTTTAAGACTCCCACAATACAGGATCCTGATGAAGTTAACAGCTGGCAAATGCAGAAGGTGGAAAAGGAAATACTGCTTCAGGCAGCACTGTCATTGTAACCCTTGGAATTCAGGGCTGCGGGAGGCTCTTGCACATAGATGTTTTTTCAAGGACAGCAGCGCAACAAATGCGACAGTCAGTAACAAAAGCTCAGAGAGGAAAGCAAGACCCAGCAGGGGACAGGGAGGAATTGCCTTTCAAGCATCGCACTGAGTGACCAGACGGGTAATTTGGGAGGCTGTCTTTCCCTAAGTATTCAGGAAATCTCTGGGAATGAGAGGCACTGCAAAATTGTCATTTTATAGTTTTGTGCAATGCATCTGGTCAAAATCTGGAAAGTTTCAGTTTCCAGAGCCAAAAAGAGAATATGGGCCAATTTCTGATCCTTTTTATGTTCTGATAGAGATTTCCATCACACATGCAACTAATCCTAGCAGGTCAAACTCTCTGACAATGAATGTCTTTATATTTTAGGTTGTATCGGCTAAATATGCAACTAAATATCTAAATAGCAAAGCAAGGCTTATGTGCTTGCATTTCTTTCCATGCATCTGTCTCTCAAACTTGTCCCCTTCCCACAAGAAACTCGGAGCCCATTGACTGATGTAGCCAAAGTTTACATAGGGTAGAGATCAATTACATTCCCACCATTTTTGTGGGAAGTGATGCTGATTCGGAAGGCGGTGGGTGTCCTGTGGCATAGTTGCAGTAGTGCCTTTGGTGGAGACAAACCTGCGGTGGGATGTTGCTGCAGTCCGTGCAGCCCTGCCTGCTGGCCGGCTGTGCCCAGGGTCCCCTGCCCCACCAGCAGTGTGGGATCCGGCGGGGCCCCGCTGCCCCGGGGCTGCTCGGTGCTGGGGGTACACGCAAGAGGCTGCACAGGGGCGTGAGCTCAGGTGTGGGGGTGTGGAGGGGGAACTGAAGCATTTTGGAGGTGGGAGAGATCAAAGGGAGCTTGACAGAGGGGTTACTGCAGTGAAAAAATATGGCCAGAAATCATTAATCTGTAGGAAGCTGGATTATGTCACCGCTCAGAGTGACTTGCTTTGTTTTCTGGATAACACAACTCTCAAAAACGTTTCCTCTGCAGGATGGTTTGTTTCCTAACATGTACACAACTCTTGATACCGAAGGGGAATTTGTGTGAGTGCCATAATCTTTATTCTTTGCAGCCTTATATTTAATCACAAAGTCCTGATATAGGTGGCAGATGTGTGGAATGAATGGGACACCATTTCAGCTCATTGGTAATCTGAGTTACTGTTACTTCACCTGTTGGAGTGCCCTTTTGTTACACAGTTTAATTATGATTTTAAAGGTGCTTCCCATCTATGTAATGCATTGATTTCAGTAAAATTATCCCTGTGTTACACCAGGGACTCAGACTCAGTATTTAGACCTTTCAGTTTAAACTCATCTCAGTAGAAACCATGTATAAATTCTACTGGGTCTGGGGACTCTTGCCTTGGGCCTTGGTTGTTTCCAACACAAAACGTAGGCAGGAGACATTACCTTCTGAGTAGGGAGCATTTTGTGTTCACCACAGGTAGATGCAAATAACAGGTTGTGGCAGGCAGAAGTCACAATCAGTTCTGATATCTTTAATAAATACATGATTACTATTTTACAGGAGGCATCATACGGCACTATATCAAGAACAAGAAAAGTGCATTGAGTGTCCAACACCTTAGACCAGCTATTTGTTGGAACTCAGTCACCAAATTACATCCTGCTGTCTTGGATAAGGCTACAGTGGGTATTTGCAGAGTGCTTCAGGACCATTAGTCTCACTGGGATATGTACATAACTGAGTTCAATGCTTGACCAGCTTGGAGGTGTTGGTAGGCAGGCACTTGAGGAGTCAGAGCTCACTGGGACTCTGCTGCTTCTTGGAAATTGCAAAGAGGTTGAACTTGCAAGCTTAAAGAAAGGATGCTTCAGTTGTTGCTCCCACTGCAAAGTCTACGTATGAATACTTTGTATTTCTTTTAGGAAGTTATTTCTTGCCTGAAAAGGGAGAGGTGAGCTGGATTTTGGGTGTGCCACTGTGAGGTAACACAGCAGGGCTTGGAGCAAGGCTCGCTAGTCCATGTGCACAGCACGGTGCAGTACAGCAGGCAGGGAGGCTCCTGAGACCAGTGTGCCCCAGGGCTCTCCCAGTTTGTTACACCTTGCTTTGCAACAGGAGTATTTCGGTCCAGGTGCAGGTCGGCACTGGCACAGCCACACCACCTGCTGAGGGACGTGGTGTCACCTTCCTGAGAGCGGGAGGGAGGGAGGATGAAGGCAGCCCTTCGAGCCTGTAAGGAATTGCTGTATGCTGTGGATCATGCCACTGCTCTGAGAGACACCAAAAGTAATACACACAGCACTTAAATGCTTTAAGCATGGCTCATGTTGAGTGCTCTGCTGTGCATCCCAGCAGCATGAGATTTGCCAGGTAGCCTGTAATTGCATAAAATTCAGTTTTTTGTAGAAACCAGATAGAAATGGGTAATTACTCACAGAAGGTGGTCATAATTGCCTTCAGTAACAAGTAAGGGCAGAAACTGTTGCCTTTAGCTCCGCTTTGAAAGGACAAAGCAAAGAGCACTTGGCAGCAGGAATTTCCCATAAGGAAGAGGTGTTTGGTATTTGACAGGGTAATTGAATGTTTAGAGGAACAGGCTGACATGAAAATACACTTTCTTTTGTGTGGCTCAGGAAGACCAATCTCTGACAGCAGTCGAAGATGCAGGATGGAGGACTGTCAGGAGCCAGACAAAGAACGTAGTGTAGACAAAGTTTTCATTTGTATTTTGGGTGCCACAACTTCCCAAGGGGTTTTGATGTCCACCTGGACTTGCCTGGCAAAGATGGCCGGGGCTCATAATATGTGACTTTTAAAATATTTTTAAATACTGATGTCCCCTTGCATAATGTTCCCTCCCAGCCTGCCTCCATTATGTCCCATCCAATAGTCTTTGTTTTGAGAGGTTTAGTGGTGCTGAGCAATGAGATGTTCTGTGTCCTTTCCTTCACACGATCTCCAAAGGGCCTTCATTGTGCAGCCACCCTCACTGTCAGTAGAGCACAGAGTGAAAGAAGCACTTGGGACAGGAGAAGGGGACTTTTGCTGGCAGGACAGACATGGAGCTGGCAGAGGAGACCTCCCTCAGGCCACCAAGGGAGTGGTGGGTCTGGCCTCTTCAGAACACTTCTGTTCCCTTCAGGCAAGAAAGAAAATTTTTAAATGGGAAGCTTTTAAATCATGGTCTTGCCCCACTCCCTGCTCCCCTCCTCTCTCGGTATCCCCTCATCTCATATCCTGTGGATTAAGAATACAGCATTAAGATAAAATGCCCCAAATTTGTCTCTTTGCAGCAATTCTTTCAAATGTTCCATCACCTCACAGCTCAGACAGTTCAGGGTATTTACATAAAGGGTCCACTAGCCGTGGAGAGAGGTTATTTCTTGCCATCTTCCTTTTGTTTTGAATTTCACATGGATGGGGACAGTCAACCCATTAATTGTCACAAAGTTAATTGCTTGGATCTACAGGCCACAGGCTTAAATTTCTGGGAATGAGATTTACTGCAGACTATCACATGAGGATACTGTGACAATCTAGTGAGGTTTAAGAAGAGCAATCCTATTAGCTAGAATTGCTGATAGGGATCAAAGCTCTCTTTCCTCTTACACAAATGCCTTGGAAGCAAACTGATCACTGTCCAGCTCTATCAGACCATGAAACTAGATTAGCAAACTGGTGCCTCTGTGGCCAAATGACAGAGCAGCTGAGAGGCTGCTGTACACAGAAGAAGAGAGAGACAGAGGTGGGGAGATTATGCAAATATGTGGCAAATAACTCACTTTATAAGATATAATTAAATAGAAGTGAAGGTACAACAGCACTACCAGCTGAATACAAACTTGCTTTCACTGTAGCAAAGGACATATTCAATGTCATGGCCAGGAGAACCACCTCACAAATGAACAGCATCCAATAATTTGGCTTCATAGCTACAAGCTTGTTTAAAGTGCTGGGACACATTTTTGTGGTGCACAAGGAGAAGAATGTAGACCCTTTCCTGCCAGGTATGTCACATACACACTTTGAAACAGCTGGCCTTTTATTAGAGTTTAGGAAATAAACTGAGCTGGAGAGAGGAGAAAGAGTGGTTATTAATGGTTATATGGTTGGTACTAGCCACATCACTAATATGACTCTAGTGGCCTGAATTATTGTTAGGGCTATAGGAACAGGGCTTTCTAGTGCTGTGCAAGCAAAACAAACCATGGGTTCTTTGCCAACAAATATTCTTGTTTAGTCCCACACACCTTGAGGGATGCTTCAAGCTGATAGCTGGATGTGGCTTATGTAGAAAAAATGATAACTTGCATCCCCCTTGAAGTGGGACAGGTATCTGGCATTCAGCTCTCCTGCCCCAGACTTAAAACTGATTTACAAAATATCCCAAGACAGAATTTAGTCCTATGGCAAATTAAGTGTATCATAGGGAGCCAAAGCCCTATGTCTCCTCTCAGAGGAAAAGTCTGGGGCACATTGTCCTGCTGGCCCTGCCACCTACTGGGACTGCAGTAGATCCGAGGTTTGGCAAAGACCAAACAGGCTTCAGTAGTCAGCTAGCACCATTTGGTCCCTCTGTGGATCAGACTATGTCTAGAAGCAGGAACTAGTTAATAAAGTAATGCCAATTTTTGGCTAACTGTCCATGTTGACTGATAGTGTTCAGATATCTATGTATAATTAGCCAGGTTATATCATAATAATTATAATATAATAATCATAATCATAATAATTATAATTAGCCAAGTTATATATTAGCCAAGTTATATGCATTTAATTTGTTGGGTAGATACTCTGAGGTTAAAATCAACCCTGACCAGGCTGTATTGATAAGTAGGACAGTCCTGGTGAATATCAGCAGAGTATTCTCAAGATGTCTATACTTCACTCTGCAAGGCAGAACTTTGCCCTGTGCTCCTTATTATTCCTTCTTGCAAACTTAACCATAGACTACTGATTTTGATAAAAACTTTAGCTCTTCTTCTTCTTTCAAACTCACTGTCTTTGCATTGAAACATACAGAGTGTGCTTTAAAATGGGTGAAAAGTCTTCAGCAGTTTTACTCCCTTGAATCAGCCGAGCTGTATGATTGACAGATCACAGGCATTTCTCCTTGGCAAGACAGTTTGCTTACTTGATAATTCACCAGAGCTGGAATTTCCTTCCCTCACAGGTCTCGCCCACAGCCCAACACTGCAGCCACAGCATGTGCTGTTAGCAAAGGGAACTTTGCTCCTCATTTTACTTCTGCCTTTTTGATGTTTCTTACTGTGAGCCAAGAATATGAACTCTTTGGTACACACAGAAATGGGGGAGGTACTCTGAGGAAACTATACATAAAAGTTGGCAGCCAAGACAACCAATTATGTAGAATTAATAGTCAATACCTTATTGATTACATCTTATATGACATGTCCTTAAGTAGTATTACTAAGATTTTCCAGTAGTTGTTAGCCTCTTTTTCTTTCCCCTTTTTTTGTTTTGATTTGCTTCTGATCTAATCGTGACTGGAAGTAAGCCTTATTCACAGCTCTAGCAGCAATTCCTGCCCACAAGTTTTGGGGAAGTTCACACTGTAATCTCAATATGGATTTGCCATTGATAGTCTTACCTTGAAATGGATCTGAACTGGAACCCAGAATCTGAATGCCACATCACTCTGGTTAAATGCAGGTTTTGATTTTAATACTAATCCAAATCTGTATTTCAGGACTTGACAAGAAAAAAACCAGTAGTAGTAAATAGTATCTGAAAAAAAGCAGGAACAATAACAACATCAATAAAAGCAATAAAACCAATCATATCCATGCATTAGAGCTCCTATGCTCATAAAGAATGCATTTATGAGTGCTTTTAAAACTCTACACACAGAGATCCTTCATCTAAAATTGTTGCACGTGCACTTTTGGTGTGCAACACAGCAACAGCAGGATTCCAGTGCAATCTTTAGGAGAAAAGCAAAAAATAACATCAAATAGTGTCACAATTGAAACAGAGGGAAACGCTCAAGCAATGTATAATTAACCCAGCTGGAATTTGGTCAGGATATCCAGGTTAACACCTCATTCAGTTAGTGGGCTGTCTAGTAAATTGTTGAATATTGTTGTTTAAAAGTGAAATAATTTACTGAGCTCTTTTCATGTGTGGAATATACAAGAAGGTCAACTGCCTTTTTAACATCTGGTAGCAGAACCCTGGTGATTTACCTGCACTCTGGTGATTGTAGATAGCCAAGTGATGGATGACTTTGCTGGAAAACTCACTCTGTTAACTCATACAAGACCAAAAGGAGCCTGATAACTCTGCTTTGTGGAAACATTAAAGGCTTTGTCTGCAGCTTTTGTAGATTGACAAAGCACCATAGATGTCAGTGGGACTCTGCTGATTTATACGTGTTTTGGACATATCTCTAAACCAGAAGGCCATTCATTACTCTTTCTTGCTTGAAAAAAAAAAAGGAAAATAAGAAAAATAGAAAGTACCTTCATTACTTACTTACTTATTAGAAAACATTTTGGTCAGATTTTCAAATTACGGTTCAGATCAAATCTAGGATTTGGACATAGCCTGGGTGAGGAGAAGACTGGATGAGATGATGCCATGCTCACCTTAATTGCTTTGCTGCCTGGCACTGGTGTCTGTAGGAAAGCCAACAGGAAAATTACAGGAACAGCAAGCAGAGCAGTAGATGGTCTTAAGGAGGATCAGAAACCTGATTAGGGGCTAAATCTCCCCTCAGCCTAATGAACCATGCACAGGGGAGAGACTGCCTGCATCTCCCTATCCCTTTCTGGCTTCCTACATCTCCTGTCAGTTTAAGCACAGCCTAACCACACCAGCTGTGCTGACCCTGTAGAGCTGACCTTCCTCTCTTATAGAGGGCCCTCTTTGATCAGCATATCTGTATTCTGAGAGACTCTGAGTACACTGCATTGACTGACAAAAACTAGTTTTTCAGTCTTGCTGGCAAGAGGAAGCTAATATGGTTAGGGAAAAGGAAGGTAAGTTCACTCTGTTTTCTGCTCTATCAGCAGAACTGTCAGCCTGCAGTCACAGCATGGCAGCTGATGGAAACTGAAGACAGGAAGGGCATAGCATTGCTTAATTTTTTCCCTATCTGTAGGCTGAACCTGTAGGAATGGCAATTAGAAAATTCATCTTATGGCTTAAAATTTTTGCTTCAGTTTCACACCAGACCTCAGCAAGCACAGCACTCACGTGCAGTTCTCCACTGTGGCTGACTTGGAGGCAGTGTGGAGGGGATGAGTGTCCAACAGACCAAGGGCAATGGTTTCACTGCACGATCCCCCTCCAGATTGCTCTTGTTTTCCACATATCTCAGGATTACCAGAGGATGCTCGGCCTCCACTGATTTACTGTCTTGGCAAGTATCAAGAGGAGCACAATCTATGCTGTATGTTGCAAGGAAGCTAAGAGTGGATGAATGAGGGTAATGTTTGCAGTCAGGACTTTCCTTTACAAACACTGAATCATGCTGTTGTGAAAGCAGGACCCAGTGATGAATGACTCACTGTTGGCAGCACACACTGCCCTATCAGTAGGCTCTGTTCAGGGGATGTGGGGGCTGGTGTTTGATATCATCTCTGAGATCCCAGCTCCCAGCATGCTAAAGAGTAATGCACACTGTGGCCTGTATTGATCTGTGATTTGGTTATTCATGAGGCTCTGCACAAAGACACCCGCATTGCTGGAAGTCCTGTTATTCTCCAACACAAAGATATTGCTTTGGGGATGTTTAAAAACATCATTCTTGTTTGGCTGTGATGTTTTCAGCTTGGATCTCTTTTTTTTTGAGGATTTTTTTTCCAGTATGAATGCTTTATAGTAATAAAATGCAAAACTTCATCAGTAAGGGACAGTATAAGCATGCTTAGACGATTCAGAGAAATGAGTGAGATAGAGATCCTTGGGCCAGTGGTTCAAAGTCAGTGCCTGCTGGTTACGAGGTTGAGGACACATCCCCTATTTGAGTGTAGGTGATTATATCATATGACCCAATGCAGAGGCTGGAGAGGACCTGCCTGTTAGGAGTGCTGGAAATGGATACACTCAAAAAACGGAGAGGGAAAAATGTCCTTTTCAATGAAAGGGCATCAAGCTGCTTGTTCTGCAACTGTTTCTAAGTGATTAACTTCCCAAAGACTGCCTTCAGGATGTGAGGAAAGGATCTGCATCTTGAGACAGGCAGGGTTGAGAACAGTATTACAGGAGGTCTCCAAACTTAACCTGAGATGATAAGAATCCCTACTAAACCAGCACTGCACCCACTTTTCACTGAGACTCAGCACAAGGGCTGAAGTCCCAGAAAGTCTGTAGAGTGATGTGTCCTCTCAAGGTGAAAGGAGATGAACAGTGAAGCATAGGGAAGGTTGGTCTGCCTCTGCCAACTCTCTGGGATTAAACAGGAGACTTCAGTCACCAGTTGCTGCTGCTGGGTCTGTAAGTACCAGATCCCAAGCTCACTGCAAAGCTCCCACTAACTTAGGCAGACTACAAATCAGGCTGTGAATAAGCACCATATTCTCTCAAATAGACTGAATGGAATTTGAAAGATGGGAGATAAGAGCTCTTCCCAGGACAGGGCAGAAACAGACGGCCTGGTTTCCTTCACAGAGAAGTCCTGCACTAAAGAGGTTCAGCATTTGCACCAAGGATGGGCAAGGCAAGCACACAGGAGTACCTTTATGCAGTGACAGAGGTTAGAGCATGGTTGCAGACCAAGCTGTAGGGATGTGACAATCCTGTCTTTCCATTAAATAGCTGCAAGTTGGTTTAAGAGGGACAAGCCTTACTTGTCAACAAATAATGTAGCTTAATTAATCAAAGAGAAGACACATGCATTCAAGCTCTGAAGCAGTTTTTCTCTGACAACAGACCCCTCCCTGTGAGTCTGTGTCATGTGGTAATATAACTATGGGCTAAACTACACTTAAGACTGAGTAAACAATATGATTTCAAAAGCAACTGGGAAAAGGAGCATGGAAATTGAATGAAGCCCAGAAATATGTTCTGAATCCCCACCCCAATCACACTGTGGGAGGAATTTGACATTGCCATAAATAAAAATGCATGTTAAAAGTCTTTCCATAGTTTCTGCAGAACATTCTCATGGGGCCCAAGGTGGCTGTTGATAGCCAAGAATGCATAACACTGAAGGATCACAAGTTCTGGAAAATCCTATCAAATTTTATGGAAAATGATAACATTCCTGCCAGCTTAATGAGCCATCACTTCAAGGCTCTTAGGAGCAGTACACCCACTACTGAAATATATGGATGGTGCACGCAACCCTGCAGAAGAGATAAAACCCTCCAACAGCCCTGTGGTGTTAGCCAAGCTAAACTGTGTTCCATCTCCAACAACCACGCAGCAATACTCACTCCTGACATGGTCCTATAAATATTCTGAATCTCTACAGAAACCTACTGTCTTTAGCCCCAGCTTGCTCTGTAGGGTTTTCCTGAAAGGCTTTATGGCTTTATTAATAAGGGAGACCCCAGATTAACCCCCATTCTCAGATTTTTCCTTTAAAAAGCCCCCGCAATCAGCTTGGGAAAGCAGGCAGCAAAATCATGGCTATCTCAAAACCTCCACACTGCACAGAGGTCTCTGCCCAAACCATGGGCTCGTTTGTTTTCCTCATGAACATGAAGGCTCAGGGAAGGGGAACTTTGGCACGGAGCTGTTTTGGGAAGAGGTGAATGTGGTTGTGAAGCCAGGCAGCTCAGGAGGAGAAGAGTGGAGTGGGCGCACGACCAGACAAAGGCAGACGTCTGAGCAAGCACAGTGTGTGGCCCTGGGATGAGCCCAGAGAGAGGGGCCTTTTGGGTGGGGGGCTTGGCTAAAACAGCAGGAGAAGCTGGGAACAGAGAAACCCTCTCCTGTGACTTGACTCCTGCTGTGTAACACAGGACTTTGTCTCTCCTTTGTAAATAAACAAAGCTGCTTGCAAAAAAGTACCTAAGCCTTGCACTGGCTTTTCTTCCTGACTGGAACTACCTACAAGCTTGTGGATTTTAGCCCCATGGGTGGAAAAGGAACAGCAGGGTTTTGTGTAGACAGACAACCTAGCAATACATTAAAGACATGTATTTAAGGGATATATGGCAGAAGTGAGCAGAAGACACAGATGGCAGCAGGGGTAATATTTAGTAGAATTCATGACATCCTCTTTCTTCTTGAAGAAATGGTATCTGATGTAGATAAATGCAAATAGGATTTTCCCCCAGTTTCAATTCCTGACTGTAAGTACAAGCAAATTCTTCTCCTGCCTCATTTTCTTGTGTGTATGCACTGAATTAATGGGGAAGTGTTTGTGTTCCTTCAAGTAGCTAGGAGGTGGGTTACCACTGGCTTCCTTAATCCAGGTACCTTGTTATCTTAATTAAAAGCCAAAATCAGCTTTGATCTCCCTACAACTTCATTGCATAACCAGTTTCATTTACTATTGTTTAAGCTCAGTTTGCTTTCCATGATGAAAAGAATTTGTATTTCACACTGAGCAGGAAGTCCTACTTAAATGTTTCCTGGTTTTGATCTCCTTAAAGGGAATTAAATTATGTTCCTGGTTAAAAAAAAATGCATGGCAAACAGATTATCGAGTCACCAGACTCGCCAACCACGAGCCAACAGGGCAGCAGGTTGGACACCTGGAGGGTGAAGTTGCTCCATTCTCTTGCTTTAAATGTAAAAAGGGCTGTGGAGATGGTTCAAATCTGGGTTTTGACCCCCTTTTGTTGTAGTTTTTGCTGCCTTTCCAGTCTGGCTTCTCACATCAGTTCGACTGGACCTTTCCACCTTCTCACCCTGATCCCTTGAGCAGGGGACACGGGCAGGGTTAGTGACAGCTGCTCTGGCCACTAGGAGAGGTGGGAAACCACAATCAGCCCTTCCTTCCTCAAAACGATTCTGAGGGGACCCTTTCGACTCCTTTGGTTGCTGTAGCACTGAGGGTGTTGGGAGCGACCAGGCTGGAGCAGCCCAAGAGCTCTTGCTGGTTTCTGCACCCCCAGCTTTTCTCCAAGGCAGCTCTGGGTGTACCCGGCCTGCCCTGGCCCTGCTCAGGGCTGGCCCGCCTGCAAGCTGTGCTGCAGAGCTCCGACCTGGCCAGGAGGGATGTCCCACCTCCCCGCTGTCCTCCTGCATGTGCAGAGCACCAGGCTCTGCTGGCTGCCACGCCCTGGTGGCACTGCCGGGTTCCTGGCAGAACCTGTGTTAAGACAACCTGCTGCTTTCTGCAGGAGCCTGAAGGGAGCGAGTGAGTTTGCTCCTGATGACGCAGGAAAAAGCTTTCCAGGTTGCTGAGTGGCATTTTCGATCATTTAAGAACATTGATCTTTGCCTTGCTCTCCAAACATGCTCCAGACTGTATCCCAGAGCTTATGTTTCATTTTGCATGGGATCTGAGGAGATTTACTTGTTGCCAGGTAGCCACACTCACAGCGTGACAAAGCCCAGTAAAGCAAATGGGACTAACATATTCTCTCACTATGCACTCTATATAAATCCAAGGAACTAGCTGCCACATAAAGCACTCAGCTGCCTGTTTTGGACAGCAGAGGGGATCAAATTGCTTTAATTCTCTTCTCTCTTTGCCCTGAGGCAGGTAAGAATCAGCTTTTGTGGCTCTGGGAGATGCCTCTGGTTTCCTGCTGCTGCCTGGCAAGAGCTTTTGGCATTTGTGGGGGTGACCCAGGAAACCCCGGTGCAGGGGGAAGGGAAGCCGAGCTCTCAGGGTCTGAAGTGTTCTTGCTTCTCATCTTACCACTCAAAGGAAGCAGGAAAGAAAATGTTGACTTCCTTCCTCCACCAGTTGCCCTTTGCTTTTTTTACATAAAACCAGTTATCTGCTTAAATGGTTACAGAGAGGCTGAAGTTTGCAATGCGTTGTCTCCAAGTTAATCCTCTGCGTCTCCATCAATCGGTGTCACAGGAGTTAACAAGAGGCCAGAAAGAGACAGCAGGTAAAATTTAGCCACTTAAAAAGGAAGTCAAACAAACGTCTGTTTTGAGTGTGTTATAATTTTACAGGGTTTGCTTCCTTTATATGTCCCCTGCCTAGTATGTGATAATCTTTGCCTGCTGTTCACTCCTCTTTTATCCCATCAGCAGCTTGGTCCTCACAGTTTTCCACGAAAGGGCTTTGCTTGTGCTTGTACATTTTATTATCTCTCTCTTCCCTGCAAACCCTCCCATTTCCATGCTGTTTAACATGGAGTTAGAGCAGCAGCACTCCTGAAGAAGCTCTGGCATGCCAGTGCCCTTGGAGATGCTCTGGGTCTCACAGTGAGCCTCCTGAGATGTATTGGTGCATGACTGAGCTTTAGTGGGCTAACAAAGCCCCAGACCCATTTATAGAACAAGTTCTTCCCTAAATCACTGCCTGATACTGCAATATTGCCAGCTGTTTGACCTCAGGGCAATTAATAGGGATTAACAAGGTGAAAACAGTGTCTTGGGTGACCCTGGGCAGTGTCCAAGCCATGGGCTAGTCCTGTCTTAGCCCTCATTTTGACTGGTGGGACCTGCTCCCTGCCTTGTTCTAATGAGACCCTGCAAGTCCTAAGGCCTCATGCAATTGCCCTGAGAGCTCGTCCCTGAAACCAGCCCTAAGCAGGATTTGGAGCAGGACTGGGCCCTTAGGGGCAAACACTTGGCTACCATCCCCCTCCTGCGATGAATTCAGATGATGTGGCTGCGTGCTTTAGTCTCGTGAGAGGAGCAGAGTCCAGCATGCCTGAAAGAGCGAATTTTTGGCTAAATGGGGCAGGAAAGGCAAGAGCACATACAGCAATTATGTCTGCCTGTACAGCCTACACAAATGCTATGGGCCAGCTGGACAAGACTGCACGCAAATAAGAAATTTACACAGATATCTACCTGGCTCACAGACTCAGACAAGTATCTGCACGTACGAGTTCATGTGTATACAGCAGACCGATTCCAAGCCAAACACAAATTATTCCACTAACTCCAATGGGACAAAATTTGTTTGTGCAGTTTCAGAGGCCAGTGTGAAAACTTGGAAAGAGTATTTTCCAGGCATTTGACCAGTTTCTGGGTAATCTGAAAAATGGTATCTTTTACAGAGATTTATATAGCTATAGACACACCCTCACATATGCACACGTATGTATTTGATAGCTTTTAGCTTGCTTTTTTATTTGCTTTATCCCCATCTTACTCTAATTGTAAACCCACTCTGGAATGTGAGGATTAAGGTAAGTTAACCTGAGTTTCTCAAAGTAGAGTTTTTGGCCTACAAAATGAATAGGAGAGGTTTTTGGGGAAGGGAGAATGCATTTTGCTTCCTGCATACACTTAGCATCAGCAGTCTTTAGTTCTACTTAAATGTAAAGGAAACGTTAGCAAGGAGGGAAGTGCCTTGCATTTTTTGAAGTCTATTATTAAAATATAACAAAAATCAGACAAAAGTTTGCATTGCGACCGCGTGAAAGATCCATGTCTTTTGGACTGCTCTTGGCAGGAAAAAGTAATTTCTTCCATATGGTTGGGGTAGCTCCATTGTGCGAGGGCTGCCGAAGTGGTGGCTGACATTCTTGGTGTTTGTTTTCTTGTGGGATGGCAGATTGCCCGGCACCTGAGGGCAGCTCACCGCAGCACCATCACCCGGGGCTGGAGCCTGGGGCTGCTGCCAGCAGCTCTCCTGTTGTCACCTAACCCACAGACTGAAAGGGCACCCGAGTGGCTGCTTGCAGGGTGCAAGGAGGGCATCCTCACTTCCCACAAGGCTCCTGTGCCCTTGGGTTGGCAAGGTGTGTGTGCCTGGGTGGGATGCTCTTGGTATAGCGGGTACCAGGCTTTTTGTCCTCACCCTAATCTGGCTGGGCTGTGCTCTCGGGTAATGGAAACCAGCAGAGGTCCTTTGAAGCAGGGCAGATTCTCATCAGCAAGGAGGCTGCCCTCCCAAGGTAACGTGGCAATATCCCAGCCATCAAAGGGTCCCTACGGGCACGTGGTTTACCTTTCTCACCTCACCTCCAGTTATCAAAACAGGCAGGACATGACAGTACTGTGCACTCCTGTTGGAAATACCGGAATAAAATCAAGGCTTCTGGAGACAGATCCTCAAAAGGGAGATTTGAAAGAGCTTGTGTGCTCCCCTCCAGATGATTTTATCTCTGACTCACCACATGAAAACGCAAGATACCATCGGAAAGAATCCTTCCTTCTTTCCATGTGCTGTTTGCTTGTTTGTTTCTGTGTAAATGGGGTTAGGTTAGGGTTAGGGTTGGCCTGGTAACGGAGGCCACTGTGCTCCACAGTGTCCCCTCCCCTTGCCCAAATGCACGAAAAAGGTAAATTTAGCTCTTTGCTCATCCTTCTATTTATATGTTAGAACGAGCACAGTCATCTTGACTCAAAAGCTGAGATATTAAATAAATTGATTGTAGGAAGAAAGCATGGCTTGATAGATTAACCAGCGACTTACAGGTCAGGAATTGAACTTCCAGCTATGGCTACTCATAGATGACAGCTACCACCCTCTGACACGGCTTTTGGGAGCTGAAAAAGCCCTGCTGAGCATGGCAACACCCAGGCACGGTGGTGAGACAAGGGCAGTCTGCCGGCCTCAGTGCTGCTGCCCCCGACTGATGAGCCAGAGCGCAGCAAAGCTCTCTGCCAGGGCAATCAGTTGTTTGAGCTAAAGCTGTGAAAACAGGAAGGGAGGAGAATATGAGAAATAGCTTGAAAAAATGAAATAGCTTTAAATACATTTTATCAGGGGGTTGATTAAAAATTTTTTTTATATATATACATATATATATATATACACACACACACACACACATATATATATACATAGGGTGAATTCGAATCAATAAAAGTACTGGAAAGGGTGCTTTCCTTTCCTCCTCACTTTCACGTTTATTTCCCTCTTTTTAGTTCCTCCAGCTCTCTCTGGCAGAGTGGAAAAACAGGTAAGTGGCACAAGGAGAAAAATAAAGCACAAAGAATGCAAAATAAGAGTTTTTTAATGGGAGAAAGTACCTAAAAACTAGGGAGAGAGGATTTACCCAGAAACCGTTTTAAAATAAGCCCCATTTTTAATGCAGGAAAAAAAAAAAAGAAATAAAAAACTCACTTATAACAAATAGTTGTAGCCACAAAATGAGATAGCAGAGCTGCGGTTTGGCTTTGCTTAAAGCCTTTTGTGCCCAGAAGCACATTCCTGGGGGTGACAAGGAGGAATTCTTGGCCCAGAGCCGTTTGAAGGTACCTGAGGAAGTCAGAGCTGGTGGAGGGATAGTTGCTGGATTAACATGAAGTTGTGAACACTGAGTCTTTCATACCTGCACCAAGGGGTTCAGACATGCAAGACTGCAGGAACTCGTGGGATGCTGTTCTTAATGCAGTGTCATAATACAGGCACTGATTTTTCAGGCAGCATATGCACGTGAAGGATGGGGTAGGTCTGTGACCCCTCTCCTGGGAGGCAACCAAGCAGTGCTAAATGCCTGCATCCACTTGGAGGATGGAGAGGATTTGGTGACCTCCTCCGGGCAGAATGACAGATAACCTCCTGCAGCCCAAGGAGAGCCACTGCAAAGTCTCGCTGTCACAGCATGCCACCGAGCCGTTGGCAGCCCATCCTGCTGATAGCAGAGCTACACAGTGGCCAGTTCATTACTGTAGCAAAAACGTCTTACAAAAGCTAGAGCCAAATAAATTAAAGCATTAGGATCTCATTTTCTACAGCATTAACACTATGATGAATGTGAAATCTAATCCCTGCTGGCATCACCAACACCAGAGACGACAGTGCTATGTGTCAAGAGGTGTTGTCAGAGTCCTCCAGGAATTGTATGGAGTGATCAGAAAACCTCGTGTCTCTTTCCTCCTCCTCACCAGCTGTCTGTGCTTACAGGAGGCCACCTCATTTCCCACCAGTGAAGGACCAACAGTACAATGGCAGGCACATGCTGAAGAAGAAAGCAAAGATTTTTCTTCAAAATTATTTTGGGAGTGAGCTGTTACTTGGAAGCAGAGAGAGAAGCTCGTGTTAGAATAGCTGCTCCAAGAACAGTAACTCTGCCTGGATGAATTTATAATAGCCACTTTAACTGGTGCCAGGAAGACATCGAACTTCCAGTGAGTCATTTTTCCATAGCCATGAATAGGTTAGGATGAACTTCAGGTATGAGCTTTGTTTTTTATGGTATAACAACCACAGCAAAGTTTTGATTCCCTCCAGTTTTACCCACAGGGAGTGGCTATGCCCATCTTTCTTGGGTGGTTTTACTTGAAATTTTCTGTATTTTGCACAGAAAAGGCTAAGAGATGTTATCTGGAAGAGCACTGGGTTTGGGTTTTCTGTCTGTCAACACCTTCACACCCAAATTCCACTCTGGTCTAAGGAAAAGCCTTGTCATTGACAAGGTGTAGGGGCATTGGACAGCTTCAAGGAGTTGAACCTGCAGAACTGTAGATGCTACAGAGTCTAATGGCCAGGTTTGCTGCATACGTCAAAGCCTTCTTGCAATACTTTTTTCTGCCTAGAAATTCTCCCATACAGGTGTACTCTGTGGCTCTAAATCTTCTCCTGTCTTTATGCCTTTCCCCACATGCTTCCTTCAGCTCAAAGTTACCCTTTTCTTCATGTCAAGGAGAAACTTGTCTTAAGGTGCAACCCAATTTCCTTTACTTCCCTTTGCTTTTTTGAGCGTTACTTTTTATTCCTGTTCTATCACTCCTCTTTTCTTTCTCTTTCAGGGACACAAAGTCTCAGGCTCGATTTGTTGGGTATTGTCTGGGAGGTGTGGGCCACCACCACCTGATAGCTTTGAAGGTGGCTGTGCCCGTTTGCTCTTATATTTCTGTCACATCCTCTGGGCTTTGCTAAATGTCACCAAAGCCTGTGCAGGGAAGGGGGAGTAGAACAGCCCCTGAAACTTTGGAAGCAGTGTGTCAAAATGAGTTAAAGCTGTGCTTTAATACCCAAGCAGTACTGCCTACCTGAGCATAACATTTTGCAAACTCTGACAAGACCTTTATGGTAGGAAAAATCCCACTGCTTTTGCCAAAACTAGGAGGTCTCATCTCATGTCAGGCCTTCTCGTCATGTGCTCTAAGAAATGGGAACTAGCCAACTGGCTTAGATAAAGCAAGAACTGCTTTTAAACTGAAGCTTTGTTGTGGCCCAGAGATTTTTTCCTAATTAGCTTTGGAAAAGCTGCTGTTAACTTCCATTGCTTTTTCTGGTTTCATACACCTGTGGCTTTGCTGTGCATCCTGAAGGATAAGGATCAAACTATCAGCAGCTGGGTGCTGCTTGTTACAACTCAGGCCTGCTCCGACAAAGGTGGGAAGGAAACTTTTTGACAGAAATACATTTTTGGTGTAGTTCTTGTGCCTGTGGTTTAGCCTTTGGGCTTGGGCGTGACCCTCTGGGTGGAGCTCCCAGACTTTCTGGGGTCACACCAACAACTGGAGACCATCAGCACTAGGAAGTGAGGATGAAGAGACAATTTCTGCCCTGGTTTGCCCGTATTTCATGGCCTATCTCCATCTCATCTGTACATTCCTGGTGGAATACCTCCCTGAAAAAGTATCCCTTTGTTTGTTTTGTGCTGTACTTTTGAGAAGGAGCCCCCGTACTCACTGAGAGCAGCATCTGCAGCCTGGCAGAGGGGAGACACACGCTGTGCTTTCCCCTCCACCCCGCTTGGGCCATTCCTGGGATTCTGCCATCACCCAGGAGGAGAGGGCAGGATGTGCTCTGCCAGCACAGGGGCCAGGCTGCTGGCAGCCAGGACTGGCAGCCGAAGAAGGCGAGGCGTCACATCGTCGCAGGAACTGTAAATACACCACACATCTTTTTATTGTTGTGTCATAATCACAATGTTCCTTTAATGTAGTTTGTTTAACTGGATGACTTCAGTGCTAAAAATAAGTGGATCTTGCTGTTTCCAGGACAACCACTATCCCAACGGCTTATCTCGGCGCCTCTCCTCTGTCAAAAGGATGTTCTAAACAGAGCTGGCCATGAATATTAAAAATGGAGCATGCACACAATAAAGCATTCCCTGGGAAGAGCCCCATGTTTTAATGCTATACGTTATGCTAATAGGACAGTTGCCTCTCAGAGAGGTGCTTAATTCAAAAGTGGCACAGTGTGGGGTGAGATTGCAAGTAAGCAGGAATGTAATGTGTATTTCTTTCTTTGTTTTTCTTTCCTTTTTTTTTTTTTTTAATTCAATCTCTCTCTGGTGCTTGGAGTGGCTCAGTAGGCAGCACTTTCTGCCTCTAGCCCAGAAATCCATAAATTGAAACCTCGTGTGTGTGTTGTGAGCCCACAGAGTGAGGTGTCTGCAGGGGGACAGAGCTGTTGCCTGGCAGGTGGCACCTGGTGGCAGGGACAGCCTGGCTGCCTCTGTGGGCAGAGAGTGCTGGTGCCTCCTGTACTGAGCCAGGGAAGAAACAGCTTGCACAAATGACACCTGGCTTTTCTGCAACTGAAATTCAGCTGCTCTTCCCAACATGAGTAGAGATGAATTGCTCATTTGGAGGAGTCAGGGAGGTTTAAAAAACCCTTCTAGCAAGGAAATGGTTGCATTATTACATGTCTGCATTCCTCCAGCTTTTTATTCTCTATTCCCTTTTTCTTCCTCCTTCCCTCTCAAACAAAGAAAAAAGACTTTAAGAAAAAATCAGAAGAAGCCTTAGGAAATCAAAGGGGTCATTTTTAAACTCTGTATCTGGACAAAAAGGGGGAGATAATTTAGCCAGTAGGATTGGTTTTCAAGTACAGGCTGAGTGGAAGCTGACTACTGAGCAGTAGCACTCCCGCAAGAACTGATGAGACCCATGTCCAGATCATATGTTTTGAGTGAAGCAACTGGTCCACTATTAATCAGACTGTTTGATTCCGTGATTACAAAGAAATGTTCAGTGTTACTGACGCAATACAGCAAAGTCTTATACAAAGACAGCCACCTCAGCAAATGCAGCCTCATTTCCTCCAACAGTATTTACTGAAAGAAAATAGTAAATTAGTTTAAAAATATTGCCCATTTACTTCTATCTCTTCAGTTATATTTTTAATAAAACTTTCTATTTACATGAAGGCACGTTTATGCAGTAATTGGCACGAGGGCAGTGAGCTAGACCTTCAGATGTTATACACTGACTAGGCTTCACTGCCCAGAATTTAATTTTAATCAGATGACGATCAGGCCCGTTGTTAGGAGACCTTCTGAAAACCATCAGTTGTTTATGAGAGCTGACAGCAAATACAACTGTTCAATCCTTATGCACTGAACCTAGAAATTTTCAAGGTGACTGACTTGGCTGCAAGACAGCTGCCATTTTATGAAGTTAGTACAGAAGGCTTCAGAAAAGAAGTGGATCCCGAGCTCCTACTGAGACTTATTGTCTACTTCTTAATATTTTGTTGTTTTTATTTTTGCTCTCAAAACTGATTCTGACTCCCTATGGATATTTAATTTTCTTCATGAAAACAATGTAGCAAAAATACTTACCCCCATTGGTCTGAAAATTTGGGCTGTGAATCTCATATAAACAAAGTGACTAAATTTTTCTGATGCATTTCAGATTTGTAGTTCTAGCCCCAATCACAGCCCAAAAAGTGAAGGTATGTGAAAAATAATGTTACCTGGATGCTTTAAAATGTCAGAAAAGGCAAATTCCAGGGAGGTGCAAAGTCCTCTGGAGGTAATGCATATCTCAGCTCACTGAAAATATCTTACCTTGGCAGGTTGTGTCATGTCAGAGTAAATAACGCTGAAATGCATTAAAGAATCTGAAGATTGGAACTGTCTTCAGTAAGGAAGATCTGTATCACACCACTATGCCCTTTTATCTGTGTAGCTGCAGTAGAGGGCAATTCTTCTGAAAACCTCAGAAATGTATGTCTGGGCACCCTAATAAAAGACAGTTCTGCAGAGAGGTTCTTGAAGGGAGATGGTTGGTACAGCCCAGGTCAGAGGGAGAGGAAATTCATGCTCTGAAGTGTCAGTCTCTGTGATTTGTTGCAGGGTGGGGGGGAATAAGGGAATTGCAGATATTGACATGTCATAGGTGATGATGGTAGGAGGGAACAACTTTGCGCATAAAACTATCTTTTAACATGCAAACAAAAATTTCTGGTGCAATGTCCATTGTTTTCAGAGAACTTACCTCAGAATAAGGGGGATTTTGGCACTCTGGTTCTACTGCAGCAGCAGGACCATGGCAAGAAGAGGTATCTGCATGTGCATACACACACACACACTTATAAAAATATATGTATTAATATTCCCATATGAATATTTCTATATGAATACAGAGGGAGTCCCAGCACCCCTGCAAGACCCAGTCAGCTTCAGGAGGGACCAAGCAAATGAGAAAGAAAAACAAAGAAGAAGACAAAGGAGGAGACAACATTGCATCTCATTCTGCCCGTTCTGCCTCTTCCTGAGATTCAGACAGATTTGAGACTGCCCATGTTCCCCCATCACCGAGTGAATGACCTGCTCCCTCAGCTGAGATATTAAAAAAGTCAACTTGCTTTTTTGGAATTAAGGAAAGAAATGCAGATGTTGAGTTGAACTGACAGCCCTTCAGGAAGCCTTAAAATCCCCCAACATTTTTTAAAGAGGAAACAAAGTTTGCAATTAGTGAACTACAGCAGGTTAAAGCATCCAATTGCTATTAATGCAATTATAATTAAGGTTGTGATAGCTCTAGTGTCTTCTTGAAGACTCAGACCTCCATTTCATTAGGCCATTCAGTGCTTTTTAAATATTCTTTCTAGCACTTAGTTAAAGGAAACATAAATTTTGGACAGAACATCCTGCAGATATGGCTCATATGCTCTGGGGTGGACTGGAAGGTATTTGAGAAACCTTTTGGAATGTCCTGGAGAGTGCATAGCTTGGTGCAGCAGAGCAGCAGCTTCAGCAAGGGTGGTGTAGTGATCTGCTGTGCAAATCAGTGCTTACACATAAATACTGGGTGAATGCATCTGACAGGAGCAGTGTAGAGTAACAAGACTATCTCAATACTGCTGTCTCCAGTGCTTGTGCTGCAGGAACACCTTGTCTCTCTGCACCTTCCATACGGCAGACACTGTAAAAATACAGTGGTTTAACAGGTTCTACTGTTTCCACCTAAATTCCTCTTCTCGAGGGTAAGGAGTGACCCTTTGAATCTTTCAGCTGCAAATAGCAAAGAGCAAATCAGTGTCCACCTCAGGCTGCAGATTTTACCCTCTAGGTAGGCAGCACTTTGAGTCCTTTCCATCCTGTCACTTCTTTCTACAAAATCCATAGGAAATTAAGAACTCTATGACCTGGGACTAGCTGGGCTCAAGTGTGCCTGTGGGTTCTATGATTCAGGCAGACAGACAGACGGACAGAAAATAGTGAGCTTTGCCACCAGTTGCATGGAATATTGTGTGCAACAGCCTTATTTCTCAGTCTTTGTCAGGAAAAAATACCAGAGTTTTTTTAATCTTCTGATGCTTAGGCCATGCCCACCATCCATTACTTCTTCTCACCCATTGTCCTTTAGAGAAAAATAAGCTCACAGAAGTACTCTCAACGGGTGGCTAATATTTGAGCCTAGGGCTTCAGTGCATTTGGTGTTTGGGTCCTGGCTGTGTTGCTGACATGATTTATGGTATTTACTGTTCAGACTGAAATACCAAAGACATCCATCAAGCTGTACAAAAAGGCCATTCCATCCCTTCTCTCTCCAAATCATGTCTGAAGAGGTATTTTTGGCCAAGTATGCCAAGCAACACACCACTTAGGCTGAAAAAAGTGGGACTCCATACACAGAAAAAAGGACCATTGAGATCACAGCATATACATCTTAAATAACAAGTTGCTTTTCCTACTAAATGCAACAGAAATGCCAGATAAACTTATTTTGTTCTATTAATCTCATTTGAATTCTGCAATTATTTTCCTGTAGTAAGTTCAATCATTTTTTAATATCTTCATTTGTGCAACATTTTATCTTAGTGCAGTCAGTCGGACAGGTAGCAAGACTGATTGATTTTTTTCTCTTTCTATATTGAATACTAAGTAGAGGCATAAATGGACAAAATCATCATTGAAATAGAGACACAAACAGTATTTTCTAAACTAAGTGCAAAGAGAAGCCAGCATATCTGCATTTCAAACACGTCAGGGAAATTACTGTGGAAGGACTGCTCTAACTGTCGTTCTGGGAAAGGGCAAAATGAAAATTGCTGGTTTGCTATTCAAGTGCATCACCTAGCACAGCAGGGTCTTGGTCCTTTTAGAAATTCTCAGAAAGGCTACCAAGCAAATAAATGTTCTTTACCATTTCTAGTAATTTTCCTGAAACATCTTCCATCCAAAGGCTTTTGGGGGCTATGTCCTGACCATGCAGCAGAAACATCCTACAGGGAGGGTGCTCCAAGTGTCCAGTGCCCTGAACATCTGGACTGGGAGGTGGGCAAGATGTGGAGCAGCTGTCTGGCTGATGGGTTTCAGCCAGGTGCCTGAGGTGAGAGGTGTTCTAGCCAGCCTGGCTGCTCCTGCTGTGGTTGTGTAGCCAGGAACAGCAGATGTAAGGAGTCTGCTTTCTTTCTGTGTGCTGCTGCAGATCTGGTAGTTCAGAAATGATTATTCATCCTATACTTCTGACTTGAATTTTGTCTTGACTAGGTCAGTTTTCAAATCCAGAGCAGCACCACTGGCAAAGGGATTTTTGAGGGACAAAGTTCCTCAGCTTTGATTATAACTTCTGTGTGCAGTATGGCATAAGTATATACAGACACCCCCAAACACCTCCAAATACAGCATACTACCTGCTGTGAGGTTAAAGGGGCAGCTTGCTAACAAAATTTTGTGATCACATTCTAATGAAAGGAGTAAGTTCTTTACAAGTTCCAAAGCACATGCAGCAGTTGCATAGTGAAATCTGCAGGCTACCCATCAGAAATGCCAAGGCTTTTTGAGCCTTGCCATGCATGGCAGCTACCTGGCCGTTCTGCCTCAGGAGCCAGCACTGCCCACTTCCCAACAGAAGGCAAGTTCTACCCAAGCAGGCAGGATAACACAGCCATGATGGCACAGCCTTGTGACAACAGCAACAGGTGGTGACGGGGAGCATCTCATTTCCTCCCCCTCCCTGAGTCTGCAAAGGTGAAGAGGGATGTGGGTAGGGACACCTGATGGTCCCATTATCCTGGCAGCTGCACCTTGCTGTTGGGGTCATCACACTGGAAAAAGGCCATGGGCAAGCAGGAACTGGGAGTCGCACTGAACACATGCAGGCCCTTAATGGTGTGGTGGGGAAGTGGAGACAGGAGCTAACAATGTGTTAAATATCTGGCATGATCCTTTTACACTTGGTCCTGGAGCTGGGAAACCGGAGCATGCACTCAGGCTGTTGTCACAACCCATGGAGGTAACAGCAATGTAGGGGAAAGCCATTCTTGAGAAACTGCTTAAAAATATACCCCGAGATCAGATGAAAGTCCCTAAGCCTTGCTTGAAAGCCTGAGCTCACTACTGAGGAACATTTATGGGTTCAAATCCAGGGCTGTGGTGGCAATCCCTCCTGCACATGCAGTCTCTGTTAAAAGGGAGCTGTGAAGGGGAAGATGAGTGGTATGCTTTGCCATTCCAAGGGATGTGTGAGATTTCACTTACTCACAAGTGGTGCAGATGAAAATACAGGGTATAGACATGCCTGTGGTGTGTTGAGGCCTATTGGCAATCGATTTGGGAAAACACAGGTTTCCAGATGTCTGCAAGTTCTGGTATGTGTGCTGTAAACCAAAGGTACAATAGTGGATGAGGTGTCTGCTCTCAGTGCAAACATTTTTCCTACTTGCATTGTGCCAGGATGCTTTACTGGCTTTAATGATCACAAGGTAGAAAGCCGGTGAGTAAAGTCTTGTCACTTGATGGGTTTGCCTGAAACTGAAAGAAAAGAAAATGTAGCCGACCAAAACCATTTAAACTGGAGCAAAGTTAAGAGAACGAGTTAACGAAAGAAAGGCAGTTGTTTAAAGGTGTGAAACTGCTGAAGAGAGCCAAGATACGAGGGGTTATCCATAGATGTGGCCAAGTTAAACAAGACAAGCTGGTGACTCAGGAAGGCTCCACCTCCAGTGTCATTCATAAACCCAGCCTGTCCCTGGGCAGCCACTCAGCTTTGATTGCGTCCTGTTTAACTTGGCCTTTGGATGACTAACCCTTCCAATATTGGCTCTTTGGGTAGGCATCACACCTTAAAACATCTGATCCTTTTTTTATAGGTGCAAAGTACTCTTTTATTTGATTTCTTTGTGCTGCCTGCCTGCATCATTTGGTTTGGGTTGGTCCTACCAGGGACAGGCATGTTTCTCACTGGCAGAAGATGGTAGATCCAGCAGCGACTAAGCTGACAGACTTGGACAAAAGTCCCAAAAAAGTTCATCTCCTCCTTTGTAGCCTGCAGGCTATAGCTGGCATCTGGAAGACAGTGGCAGAAGCTTACCAAAAAAACACAGAGGGGGGTCTGATTTGAGAATTGAGATCCAGATGCCAAGGCCTTGAAGACTTGTGGCAGGTGATGTCCTCAGGAAAGGTTGTTTTGCAGTATTTTGGCAGCTGTATAGAACAAGTAGTGCTGACTGTCACCAGCACCTAAGAAGTTGGTTTCCCTCCCAAGATTATGTGATAAAAATGAAGCTATTTAATTTTCAGTGATATTTTCCATGAATTTAATGAGGAGAGGTTCTGTTAATAGCAAACCAAAAAGCACTTTCCGGAGCTCAGCACCAACACTGCTGGTCCCCGAGTTTGCAAACTGTTTTGAGCTTTTCCAATGTTTTAACTAAGCCAAGAAAAACAACGATGAACTTTAGAGCAGCAAGTTTGAAACTTACATTGGATGTTGCTATTTTGGGAGCAGTTTTTCACCTCCATAGGGTGGCTGCTCAGGCTCCTCGATATCCATATCTGAGCAAAATCCACTGGTGCCTCAGACTGCAGGTGCTGAGCCACAGCTCTTGTCATCAATGCTGGGGTGAACCATTGCCACTCCACTGCCACTGAGAGCTTGTGGCACGGCTGTGGTGTGTATTGCAAGTGGCTGTGACCTCGTTCCTGCAGCTCAGTGTCCGTCAGGTAGGTACTAGCTTAGCATGAAAGTTGTCTTAGCCCTCTGCTACGTGGCTTAATTTATATTACCATGGCAGTGAGAGGAATAATCTTTGATCAGCACTGATCTTGGCTCTAGAAACACCCACTGGCTTGATTTATATCAACATGGTAGCAGGGCACAGGGGTGCTTGAGGTGACCTTCCAGGCAGCCTTGCCTGCTGAAGGCAAGTCCTGTGCAGGCTCCTGCTTCTTCCTCTGCCCTCATGAGGACAGCCACAGGCTGAAAGATGACTTAAGAGCTCCCCATGCAATATTCCTTCCCTGGGGGTCTGACATAGCCTTCCTGGCTAAAGCCAAGTGCAAAAAAATCCCCTTTTCTGTGAGAGGAGAGGAGCTGAGAGCCACCACTGCAGAAATGCTCCAGTCTGTGAATCACCACTAGACCCTTCTCAGTGCACTTGTGGAGTGAGAAGCAATGACAGCCCCTATGCCCCATTCTCAGTTGGGAGCTGGGAGATTGCTTGCACATGATGCTGTCATTCTGGGCGGGTCAGCGGGCAGGGTCCATCCTGGCTCAAAGCTAAACCTGTGAAGGGTGACATCATGCAGGAGGCACTCCGGGATGCAGCTGCCAGCACGTGTTATTAAGCTAATCATGGTAGAGGAGGAGCCCCCCGAGGCTGAGTTGATAAGGTGAAGAATACATTCCACTGTGGTAAATGGAAAGCCCTCAGCCACCTTTGGTTTGGTGTGACAGAGCAGCATGCTGGAAATGGCACAGCAGTGAGGTAAAGCACAGCTATCCCCAGGGTCTGGACTCTGCTGTCTCTCTGCCCGGGAGCAACCTGGTGTTTATGTTGGGAGCAGACAGCTGTAGAAAGCACAGAAAAACCCAGGACCGTGCTGGGGACTGCTGAGGAAACCATTGCCACAGGCTGATGCATCCTCACCATGGGGAAGTGTGGGAATGCCTCCCAGTCCTGCCCTGAAGCCCAGCTTGCCTGCCCTGGTTCCTGGTTTGGGCTGTAGCCTGCGTGTAATTCCCCTCTTCCACCCTTCTTCCTCGATGATTACCAGATGCTTCTTTCCACTGCTTATCAGAGTAGGTGCTGCTCTTCTCCAGGAGGTCCCATCTACTACAGGGCATTCTTGTGGTTGGAAAGCTTGAGGGCAGCAGCCCTTCCCCGTTGTCGCTTACAGATGTCACAGGCCATGAGATTTTCAGACTCACAGTGCTCAGGAGCTGAGGACCAAGAAGGGTTGATAGCTCAGCTGCTCTGGAAAATAAGTCCCTGTATCACCAGTGATGGCATCTGCCCTTCAGGAGAGGAGGGACCCATGCAGAGGATCCTGCTGTGGGCAAGGGAATCAAAGGGCAGCCATATATCAGCCAGTCTGGGAGGCAGAAGTTCAGATCTCAAGAATCAAACTAAAAGAAAACAAGCAAATAAGAAAACATTGCTTCAGCTTCAGCCAGGAACCCAGGACAGTAAACAGAGGAGGCTGGAAAGCCAATATATTCTACCCTGGGGGAATCAACTTTGCTTGAGCCAAAAGGAAAGAAATGAATATAAAATTAAGAGCAAAGATGAAAGCCATATATCGCAAGCCCAAACTGCCACGGCCATGATTGGCAGTTTACATATTACATTTTATAGCATTCCTCTTCTCCTCTCTCCATATTTTCTTTCTCCCCATTTCTCTGCTGACAGCTTGTACACACGCCTTGTGCTGCACAAATAAGTGCTCTGCTCCTCCCTCACATCCTGCTCAGACTTCGCGCCGGTCCTTCCCAAGTTCACAGACCACCCCACCGTCCCGGCTGCACGCAGGAGAGACAGCAGGTCAAGGTCTGAGTTGTCACAAGTCCACTGAAAAGATTTCCTGTCATGTGCAAGTAAACCCAGCTCCTCTCCTCTGGCTTATTTGGTTTTTACTGAATCCGGTCAAATCACGTTTTCCCCCCTCTCTTTCAATAAACAATCAGCCCGTGTCAACTTGATTACGAGCTGCTGATGCAGCGTTGTTGAATCCAAGCCCTGAGTGTATGTTTTGGCAAAAACAGCACTATTTTCAGCTAGGCGTGCAAGGTGGCTTGCCAAGAGGCTCAGCTTTCCCAGCAGACCCAAGGTGGGTTGGAGGCAGGGCTCCCACTGCTGCCTGGGCAGCAGGACCAGGGGCCGGGTCTGCCCAGCTCGGCACTGGCACTCCTGGCAGGGCGTGCACCACCTTGCTGCTCCTCCTGAACTGATCCAGAGCAGGATCGCAGCAGGATCAGATACACCGAGCAGGGAGAGCACAAAAAAAACCTGTGCCTGTTCTGACCACTCTAAGGGCAGCCACTTGGCATGTCAGCTCCCAAGGAGGTTTACTTTGCCTACAGAAAATTCGTGGAACCCTTTTGCCTCTCTGTCCAGTGTATGTTCCTGGTGTAGTAGCTCTGAGAGCCCTGGGCTGTGCAGAAGTTGAGGGGCAGGGTTTACACTTTCTCCATACCAGCGCAGGTACCCTCCAAGTCAGCTCGTTTACACTCTGACAACACAGCCTTCTTTAAAGGGTATTTTCCAGGGCAATGGTGTATCCCTATCCTCCATTTTCCTCTGGGACCACTCATGCTTTTAGTGTCTATTTTTCCTGTTCCTGCTTTCTTTTGGCTGTCTATAGCATTCTTTTTTTTTTTATTTCTCACCAAATCACCCTGTTTTTTCTGCCGGCAGCGGTGCTGTAGCAGCAGAGCCCCTGGGCTGGTTTGCAGTGGGCAGGGCTGGCAGCTGTGGGCAGTGGCAGACCCCGCTGGTGGAGGGGTGGTGCCCTGGGCAGAGCTGTGCAGGGGTGGCCATGCACGTGTGTACCTGCACACGAGTGCCCGTGCCTGTGCCCGTGCCTCTGCCCCTGCCTGTGCCTGCGCCTGCGTCTCCTCTCGCTGAATTCCAGAGGCCTTACGTGTCCTGCGGAGAGAAGGAACTATTTATGCCACAGGCACAAATAAATCCACCGAGCATTTGCAGCAACACAGGTTGCTCAGGGCCTGAGTTCAATCCCACTCCAGACAGGGACGGTGGGAGGTGGGTAGGAGCCGTGGTGTGGGGATGCTGCTGGGAAGGACACAAGGACAAACATACAGGCAAGGTGTCTGTTGTCTCCTTATCACTTAATAAGTTGTGTTATTTGCTTGTGACTGCTGCTGGCACAAGCCAGGGGGATGTATTTCTGCCTCCTCATTACACAAGAAGCTTGAATCAGTGAATGTTTGTATGCAGTTGAGACAAACACACCGTCACCTCTTCTTGTGTACAGGCTTGACTCAATAGGAAGCAGCAGCTTATTGGTTCATGAGAGATGTGTGGTGCAATTACCAAAATAAATTTTTTAAAAATGTATTTGCTACACACTTAACTAAATATACATTGTCATCCCATGTTTCAAAGGAAGGAGGTGGTACCACTGCTTTTATCAAGGGCAACAGGATGCCACCAAGTAACCCCTGCACAGAACTTACTGATGATGTTCTTTAGAAATAGCTGGTGCAATTTATTAACTGGCCTTTAGATACAGATGATGTAGGTATTCAACAGTTGAGATAGACTCAGAGGAGAGAAACAGGCATTTCTGTGTATGGGTTACTCCAAGCTGGAACACACCTCTAACATCAGGCAAGTGAATCACACTTTACTGGTGTCCTCTTCTTTCTCTTGACTCTGAAGGGACTACCAAGGTCAAGTTTAGATATAACATTACCAATTTGAAAATGTGCATGAAGCAATTTTATTCCTGGTCTTTCCTGGAAGACTTGGATGACCTAAACCTGTGACATGCAAATCCTCCCTTATTTTTCAAACCTGTCTATTTTTTTTCCCCTCTTTGTTGCCTGAGTGACACTCTTGTGTTCTGGCTGATTCACCACTCCCCTGGCTATTTCCCAGCATGAAATTGCTCTCAGCGAGTGATGAATGAGTGCTCTGCCTTAACTCTGCCAGAGCAAAGGGCACAGCTACCACACACACCACAACTTTCGGAGTATGATGGATACGAGCTTTTACAGAAATCTTTATTACCTCACCTTCCTCACCCTTGGAACTGAGCTTCTCATGAGCACTTTTCAATTTAATTTACTTTCTTAAGAAGTAAGAAAAAGGTGGCACGTCAAGAGTGATTCTGTTACAGTGATTTTAAGTTGGTGTAAAACCCAGCAGTGAGGTGCAATGGGCTGCTCAGCCGGGCAGAATATTGGCACATTGCTGGACAAGCAGGGAATGCATTGGCACTCAGACTGCTTTTGGTGCAGCTGTAGGACTGCACCCATGGCAAAGGCTGTTTTGGAAACAAGCTGGCTTTACAACTCCTGTAAACATTTGTTCTTCACTGGAACTCGGTATACAAAATCTGGCACACTTTTTAAAAAATAAATGAAATATTAAAAAACCAAAGAGACTGGTCTTGTTTTCTGTTGTTGTAATAACGACAGAAACTGGTAAAACAAAGGAAACAAAGTCCTCTGGTATTTAGTGACAATAGCTTCTTAACAAAATCTGGATGAGATTGTTGCACTTTAAAGTTAGAAGGCAGGTCTAGGGTGGGTGGAAAGTAAGTGAAGAAGGCAGCTGTAGAGGAAAAGCATGACCAGGCTAAAGCTTTTGAAGATGTCACATTGGTTCTTGGCACAGCCGCCAATCTTGTATGGGACTGTGGCCCTCGTTTGTAAAGGTGAAACAAATTTTTAAGTTCTTTAGGGTCTGAAGTCAGAAACAGTCCTATGTGTGTTTTCTCCAGGGGAAATCTGGCCCTGGAGAAAGCTGCTGTGGTTGAGGGTTGATGCACAGGGCTTATGCTGTGACACTGTAACCAGCAGAAAGCTGCTCATGTTCTCCCAAATGCATTTACAAAGGCTTTACATGGCACGTGTCTAAAGATATGGGTGCAATTTTGGCTTTCGCCCTCCAAAAATGAAGTCCAAGAGTCATTCATGTGTGGGACTGGATTTTAAAAGCCACAAGCACCCAGGGTTTGGGTTTACTGCAGTAGAAGTGGGAAAGAAGAGGAGCTTGAAGCACAAAGGGACAAGGACAAGAGTTAATCTGAAGGCAGGTAACACACTAACGTTGTAACACGGTGATGTTAACAAAGCTCCAAAACCCAGTCTCACCTGGTAACTGGGGCCAGCTGCCTAGGACGGGTCGATCCTCCTGGCCATGCTGTGGAGCTGATGGTGCACTTGCTGCAGGACTCAGCACAGAGGTGTGGGGCCGAGGGAGGATGCCAACACCTCGGGATGCCCGGGCACTGCTGCTCTGAGCACACAGCGGCACCGGAGCCGAGGGTTTCTCACTGCAGAAGAGAATCTCTGCTGCAACAACGTGTCTGTGCATCCTCAGTGGAAATTTTGTGTCCAGCACTGGCAAGCACAAAATACCACGAATGGATTAAGTTGTCAGGCTGCTCATTTATTTTCATACACACAATGGCTGTCTTGAACAAACCCCATCCTGTTTAAGCTCAGGGGCTGTGCTGCTCATTCTCTGTGTTAAAACTAGATAAACTGAGGAAGTGTCTAGCCTTCCATTTAGCTAAGAGCTGAGCTTCTGGACAATGCATCAGGTGCTAGCACATTCTCAGCTGCACTAGTGGATTTGTCACAGCGTGTATTCAGCAAAGGGTTCAAGAGTTTACATCAGGGACAGGTGACCTCCAGGAGGCTGTGCAAAGAGTTTGGGGGTGAAAACACTCTGTACTCCAAGGCTGAGGTAGGGGGGCCAAGACATTATCTTGGGTCTTTATTCAAAGCTGTTCAAAACTCTTGGTCAAGAAACCATAGAATCATAGAATGGTTTGGTTTGGTTTGGTTTGGTTTGGTTTGGTTTGGTTTGGTTTGGAAGGGACTTCACAGACCATCTAGAATCAACCCTCGGTCCCATGGGCAGGGACACCTCCCTCTAGACCAGATTGCTCAGAGCCCCATCCAACCTGTCCCTGAACACTTCCAAGGGTGGGTCATGTATCACTTCTCTGGGCAACCTGTTCCTGTACCTCACCATCCTCTGCATAAAGAATTTCATCCTATTATCTAATCTAAATCTTTCCTCTTCTAGCTTAAAACCATTCCCCCTTGTCCTATCCCTATGCGCCCTTATAAAAAAATTCCTCTCCAGGTTTCCTGTAGGCTCTTCATCACATGACAGGGCTTTCTGCTTGGCTGTCCAGTGTTTACAACTTCCAAGAGTCTGGGTGTTCCACAAATCAACTTTCTGGGTGAGAAAGGCACCTTTTGGCTCACAGCTGTGGCTGTCTTCAAGCACTGCAATGAGGGGTGTGGAGAAAGAGTTGAGTGATGAGCAACCAAAGTAAAGTTGGCAACTTAGATGAGTTTAGGTGAGTTAATGCACTATTAATGCACTCTCAGGCCCAGACATAATAATATCAAGGTTCCTTGAAATATCTTCCATGCTTGGCTCTCTCCCCAGCCAGTGGTGGGAATGCCAACCACTAGGGACAGAGTTATGGACTGATTTTGTCACCCCTGACCTTCCGTTTCCTCAACAACTGCCTGCTCTCCAGTAATTGCCCTCCAGGATTTGCGAGAGAAGGGAGCAGAAAAGAGCATCTAAATCGTACCCTGGCCTTGCTATTCGTGCTAACTCAGGTCTTTTTGTTAATTGGCGCTGTGCATAATCAATACCCTTGTTTAGACAAAGGCAGGGAAGGAAAAATTGTAAAAAACCCTGTTTAGCAAAGAGCACTGATGGAAGCTAAGCATCCTTCACTTAAAAACTAGTCATGAAATGAACAAACAAGGAGAGAACAATCTGATTCTCATGCAAATTTTTGCCCTGAGAGACCCGAGTGCATGAGCACAAAACCCGATTATTGGCTAATGGTCATTTGCATACCCTAGACTATCTCAAATCACCTCTGAAACATTAGTGCAAAGCATTTTGCTAATCAGGACTGGTCCCTTCCACCCCTTCTCATGCAGGTAAGTGGTATTTGCCCACTGAAAGGGAAACTGCAGGTTACAGCCTCTATCGAATGAAGAATCACAGCCTGCAGAGGGGAGCACCGAATGCTCTCACAGCCACACAGTGCTTGAGAGGAGCAAGGAGAGTAGCAAATGACTTGCTAGAGATCATACAGGGAAAGAGCAGAAGAGTTTGAAAGAGTTAACCAATGTTGCATCACCCTCTCAAACGTCTCTCAAAGCTGGTCTAAGGGCATCTCCTGAGGAATTCACTGGGATTGTTTGCTTAGTCTGAGATGTCAGGGTGGTACAGCTTCATGGCTCCACAGATCCAGCATTTGGAAGCCAGGTTTGATATCTAAGCTGTGCCAAGTCCACCCATCTCCCCTGTGTCTGACTCCAGGCGTGCCTTAACTCCCTCTCCTCCATAACCTGCAAAGTATTGGCTTCCCCCTAGAAGCAGCCAGGTCAGGGTGCAATACTTGTTACATGGGTGAAAATTTGCAAGAAACTCCTGCTTTAGTTGCTTGAGGAACAGGTTACTTTTCAGGACTCTCAAACTGGTTTCTGCATGCCCCACTGGGAAATGTGAAAGGTGATGCAGACAGCAAAAAGCTGAACAAAATTGCTGGTCTTTACCAAAGATGCTAAATGACAATAAACAGAAAGCCACTGCAAAGGGGTGTTGCCAAGGATCTAGTTCACCTGCTTGATTCCAAATATGTATTTTCCCACTGGAAGAGTTTTTACGATGTGCATAACAGAGGTGTAATTTAACAGTCACAGGAACAGGAACACTAGTGAGGATGAATTACGCCAGTCCTGGATTTAACAGCCTCTCCATGCCTTGTGCCAGCAGAGTGGTAAGGAGCAAACTGCTCCCCAGAATGGCTCATCCCACTGTGGGCTCACTGGGTGGTGTGGGGACAGCATGAAGAAGCCATTCATGGGGTACCAGGATAGTTTTCTCCTGAGGATCAGTGTTAGGGCTGTGGCATGGGAAATTGTAGCAGTGGCATTGATCCACTCATCCTGGGTTTCAAATTGTGCAACCAGGGATCAGGAATACCCCATTATACTGCAATGTGCAGAGGCAAGGCCACTTAACAGAAGGGGTATTATTTTTGGCCTGTTCTACTCTCAAAGACCTCCTCCTGAAAAGTGTGGGTGACAATTCCTCCCCTTCTCCTCATCCCTGTCTGCAGCTTGGGGATGAAAAGAGGTGGGGGTGGTATGCTAAAATCCCAGGCTTTGCTTTGGGCAGGCTTTTTATTTGGTCTGTTGCTGATGTAGAGCCCTGTGCATGAATGTTCCCTTCTTCTCCCAGAGATGACATCTTCTGGTGTCATGAAGGGGCTTTTCTGTCTCCGTGGTGGCAGTGATGGGTTCTGGCTGCATCCAACCCTGAGGGAAACAGGTGCTGGCTCAGAGCTGCCCATCTCTGAGCCAGGATGCCCTTGGCCAGCATCACCCTGCTGTGCTTCCCTCTGAATCTCAATGAGCACCTTGGGATGTCAGGGGCAGATGGGATGCACTGATTACTTGGATCCTTCCTATTTTGGGGCATGACAAGCAGTTCATTTCCCCCCTCTCCTTTCATGTTCACACAATGCTTTACACTGATCTCCCCTGCACACATTTATCTGCCAGGCAGGGTAATAGAGCAGCACCCAGGGAGTCTCCAAGGCTTTTGTGGGGGTTTGATATTGCTGAGCTGTGAATGCAGCGAGAGGCAGCATGTGTAGCTAATCCTATGATACAATAACCAGTCCTTCGTGGTGGATGTCAAATTTACTAAATGCATGATTGTTTATTGTTTGCTTGTGTAATGATGTGCGTGGGACTTGGGCCAATTTGGAAATATTAATAAACATGACAGCATTTCAGTAATGCACCAGACAGAATCCTCCCATTGCTCCCAGGAACACTAACACGGTATGTTCATGATGGAATGAAAGGGAGTTTTCTTTTGAAATTAAAAAAGGGCTTTCTATTATCTAAGCTAAGTAGGAAAAGAGTTCAGTAGGTTATTCACACTGGCACACTCTAACTGCAGGTGGGTTCATAAGCTTCTCTCTGATGTAGCAAAATTAGATCAGTGTAAGGAACAAGGAAGCTGACATTAGCCTGTGCTGTCACTGAAAGGACTGCTTGTCTATGAGAAGGAATGGACTGGTGATTTACAGGGCACTCAGCTCAGGCAAAACTGAGCAGTCAGTTTTATCTCAGCCTTTTCTCCCTCATGGACCAGGAGCCTTTTGGCTGTGGCTCTTTTATTCCTCTAGGCCCCCTATGTGGTGGTACATCTGTGCTGCCAGCACTGCAGAGGGGGATAGCCAAAAGTAACCATGCGTAAATGTTTATTTCCCAAAATCAGTCTATTTGACCTGCACCAGGCAAGCTCCCTCCTGCCCTTCCAGCTTGAGTCTGTGACATCACAACTTTTTGGTAATGGCCTATTAATCACCTACTGCCTGACGCTGTGAATTCTGTCTGCTTTCCTCCAGGATACTTCATCATCTGCAAGCAGGACTTGGAGCAGGCAGGGATGCCTCCATCCAAGCTCCTCCAGATGCCGGTGCTCCGAGCTTTGCCAGAACTGCATGATTTCTGTGCGTGCCATTAGACTGGGATGATGAACAGCTTGGCTGTGAGCACATGGAGTGCAAACCCTGGCGAAAACCTGGCTGGGGGCCCTGGCGAGTGAGCGTCCTCACTGCCATGCAGAGCTGCCATCTGGCAGGTTGGACCTGGTGTCCTCACCACTCCAGCTTCCCAAGCCAGTGGCTTTTTTGTTTCCTTTTAAATGAAAACAAAAGTTAACCTTGGCCCATGGATGATGCAGCCCATGGCTACCAGCAACACCTCTTTGTGCAGGGGTTGCTGGGATGAAGGAGCTTAACTGCACGCCACAGAGTACCCAAAAATAGCCCCAGTGGGTCAGCAATGTGGTCTTTGCAAGGGAATGCAAGTAAGAGAATGATCCTATCCCAGGGAGCAATGGGGCAACCCGGCTGCAGTTTGTGGTGCAAAGTATGCTACAAAGTGCTCCATGTCAGTGGGTGCAAGGTGAGGCACAGTCTGTTTGTCCCTGTGGCACTGCCTGCTGCATCCCAGGAGCCATGAGGGATCCCACTGTTGCATTTTGCTGGGAAGGGGCTGCTGTGCTCTCTACCTGTGAGACTTGCACTGTGAGGACCTTCGTGAGGTATTAATGTGATGCACTTATTTCTTGTTTCAACTGGCTTCATGGGGGAAAAAAGTACAAGGAGAATCCAGCAGGATACAACTGGAAAAAATTTGGATGAGGTTTGTTTAATTGTAGTGACAAATTTTTCATTGCCACGTGGTGTGGCCTCATATGTTCCTTCTCCATCCCTTCCTTACAGGTTGGTCAAAACTTGGAAAGAAGGCACGTGCCCAGGAGCAGCCTCTCCCTGTTCCATAGGGTGGTTACAGCAGAAAATAGGAATGTTTGAGCCTGAACCCAAATTTTTGGTAAGAAGAGCAACTGCCCCCTCTGGCACCCCTTGTTCATTTCCCTCCAAGACACAAGAACGGTCCTGGATGGTAGGAATGGAGACGGATCACAGCAGCTGCTTTTGCAGCTGAGGGCAGAGCATCTAGGCAAAGAGCACACATGGGTTTTTGGAGGGATCACGTCGAAGCGAGGCAGTGCCAGGGGCTGTGGCCGTGGTACGCACCTTGCAGACTGCAGTGGCATTGAGTGACTTCACCACTTGCAACTCCTCCTTGAGAAATGCTGCCAGAAGGAGAGAGGCTCCTTCCTTTTCCCCTCAGCACCGATGAAGCTTTCAGGGAAGCACTTTCCAGCACAGAGAGTGCCATTTTCCTCCAGCAGTTTGCTGCAGGGGCTTATCAGCTTCTTGGTTGTCCTGACAAGACCACGTCTGCCCCTTTAGCACTCTCACCAAGGGCCCGTTAGCCCTTTTCTGGTATCATCATCTCACAGGTTCAAGCTGTTCTGCCTTTTTATGAGGAAGCCAAAATTCAGGCTATAGGATTTCAGGCTACAGGTCTATACACAGTAGGCACAGCTGTCTTCCTCACTTCTTCCACAACATGCTTCTTTAATTTTATTGAAGAGAATGTTGTCTGAATGACTTTAGCTTCCTAATTGTCTTCATTGTCTGGTATCATCAAACCCCCCTCAGCTTCCTGCCTGTCCCACCTGCAAATTCTGTCAGTAGCAAAAGTCCCTCCTTCCAGATCACTGGAGGAAGATGCTGCAAAGTGTCAGGTCTAGAAGAGGTCCCCAGGGAGCCCCAGCAGAAGTGCTCCTGTGTGTGCCACCTCCATTAGTGCCTGCCAGCCATCCAGCCCCTCAACTCTTTATACATTGTCTGGAGCTGTTGCAATATTGTCATTCTCCCCCAAAACTGCTGTGTGGGGCCTGGTGGTGCCTCACCCAGGGACTGCCTCCAGGCAGCTACAAGTATCAGTCACTTTTTATAAAATCAACAGAAAATTCAATGAGACCTGTTTCCCGTGAAACACTGTTAACTGACACTGACGCTTTCTCTCTTTTATTTTTGTTGTACTTGAATCCCTTGTCATATTCTCTGTTGTTTGGTCTGGGGTTCCTGTCAGATATTTCCACCTTGTCTTTTTCCAAACATTGGCATACTATTAGACCTTTTCCAGTCCACTGGAAATTTGTTGGCACCCCTGGGGTTATTAAAAATGAATGCCAACAAGCTAAACATCTCCCAGACAGTTCTTTAAGGACTTCAGGGTATAAGATATCTGCACTTTGCAATTTAAAATTGTTTATCCCTAACAGCTGTTGTCTGTCATTCTTCTCAGTGATGCACTGGAGAGCACTTTATCATGCTTATGTCATCTCAACATATCATGTATTTCTTTTCAAGTACAGAACAAAAATATTAATCAAACTATTCTGTATTATCATTAGCTGTTTCACCAGCTCCATATAGAAATGAGCTAATATTGTTGTAATGACTCATTTTTCATTTCTTAATGGATATCTTTATGGGAATTGTTTTATTTATTTGTCTGCATGACAATTGTCTGAATGTTTCCTGACTTCTGAATATGTATAATCAACATTGTCTTTTAGATACATCATTCAGATATATAATTTGCAAAACATAAATTATTCAGGATGTTGCTCAGCCACACAAATGAAAGAATTTTCTTGTCTGGGTCATTCATCTCATCTAGGTGAGGGCTAAGGCACAAGACATGCTGCTCTTTTCACTTTTACTAAGTCCAAGTTAATTGAAATATAAAATAGCCATCCCCACACAGCAATGCTGCCTACAGAAAGGGAATGCAGCCTGATCAGAGAGATAAGGGATTATCCTCAGGTTCAGGAGACATAGATTTTGTTGCTGGCTCTGTTACTAAGTGTCCTCATGCAAATCATTCACCAGCCCATGCCCCAGCTCTCCTGCCCAGGAACTGGGACTCAGCGCTGCTTCTCCTCCTCTAGGAAGTGCTCAGAGTCCAAGGAGGAGCAGATCTTCCCTGAGAGAAGCCTTCTGCCATTGGGGAGCTTTAGAAAGGTATTGAATGGACAGGATTCGTGCTTGCTTTGTTCTTCTTTGGCTGCCATTCACCTGGCCATTCACATTTGGAGCATTTAATTTAATTGTGATTTACTTTTGGCTTGAAATTTCTGGAAAAGCTGTCCAATGCAAAGCTAGGACTTCAGGGCAAGAAAACAGAATCAATACTTGTTGATCTTTTAATAAACTCTGTCCCAGAGAGTGGGGTTTAGACCTTCACAATTTCCAGTCTCTTCTCCCGGTGAGAGAGTGGAGTAGGCGGAGAGGAAAACTGAAACCAGGAGGGATCTCTATCCAATATGTAATTTGTTCTTTGTGGAGAGACCAGCTTTGGTTCAGACTGCTCCAGCTGGTAAAACTTTCACTCTGTAAATTCAGTGTGAAACCAAATGTGTTTTTTAAAACAGATCCTTGGAGGACTTTCAAAGACACCGGTAGGTCAGATGGATCCAATTAGTAAGGGCCTGTGACAGCAGGCGAGAGCCCTGAGGGGCAGGGTGGGGAATCTTCCCAGAACATCTTGCCTGCACCAGGCTGAACTTCACTGAGGTCACCCCGTGGGTTAGAGCACGGGGAGTTCATGGTGGGGTTTTGGTGGCAGAGCCTTCTTTGAGCAGGGCTCCTGTAGGCAGTCATGTCATGGGCTGTCAGCCCCACTTATGCATCTCCCTGCACGCCCTTTCCTGTAGTCAGGAAATGGGAGTGGAGGGACATTCCTATTCCTAGCTTTGTAATGTTTCTGTCTTTGCAGGCTGCTGTTTTGTAAACATGTCCTCTCACAAGATTTTTAAGCTTGACTTCTCTTCAGCCATGCTCTCTATCACCTGGGAGGTTTTACCCCTTGTAGTATATGGCACCTCTTTCAAGAAGTCTCAAAAACAGGTTTAGAGTTCCTGCAGGCTGTGAGTTCAGGACCCTGTCTTGGACCCCAGTACTATTGGGGGAACAGCCCTGATACTTGACTCTGAGTACAATTTTTCTCTAAATCTTGGATCTTTGGGTCAGTTGTCATTACAATGCCAAGACAGTTCAAACTTTCTCTGAGAGTTGCTTACACGCAAGGCTTGAGACGTGGCTTCTATTCATTACTTACAGCCTCCATGCTGGATTGCTCACTGGGTAAACTAACCAGAGGAAAGTTTCCCACAGAAATAGCACCTGGGCCCTCTCACCTGAGTCTTGGGGCGTTTCCCAACTCACATGTGCACACCACTGCTGTGGAGAGGAAAAGGGTGGCCCGGGGCACTGAGCAGGAGAAGGGTGTGTGGTTGCAGTGGGCAGCTGGGCACAACCCCTCCTGCAGTGACAGAGCTTGGCAGAGCAGCCACACAGAAGCAGAGATAAGCTTAGTTTGTAAAACCCCAAATGAGAACTAATGAGAGGGAAGGTAACCTTGGTTTAGGGGGTGAGACAGAGCTGTCAAGCAGCATTGCTTTCCAAAATTACTACGTGAAATCCCCAGTCATTTTCCAAGCTGAAAAGGGGAAAAATAACACATCTCTACTGACTCCTGAAGGGTGCTGGGGTGCTAAGCATGGTATGAAAAGACCTAGCCCTCTAAAGTGGGGACCAGGTTGAAAACTACATCAGAAACAAAATTATCAGCATTTACTATCTATGTTTAATTATCTGAACCTCATCTTTACCAAGTGCCAAATGTTCAATTAGAAAAAACCCCTGGCCAGTCAATTCCTCAGTCTTGTTCATAAGCAGCACTCAGGTGCCGAGGAACAGGGATGTACCTGAGCTGCCAGCAGGACTACTTTAGCAGCAGTATTAATTTTGCAACAGCTGCCAGTGACATAGGAACTACTCCAGATGTGGGGTGTTTATGAGCTGATTTATGAACTAGAGTAGGATCACAGCAGCTATCTATGCTATGGGTAAGTATGCAGAGGATGATGGCTGCCTCCAGCTTCGGCCCCTGCAGATGCACCTCACTTCATAGCTTTCTGTCAGTGGAGGACAGGAGGGGGAATCAAAGTGCAGGAGCCTTTGAGGAAAGGATGAGCAGGGCTTTGCATTTTAGATGGGCTTTAGGTTAGAAAAATAATAAAACCTGAGCATTTAATAGAAAGATCAGCTCTAACGTTGGTAATCTAGACAGACAGCAGTGGGATGAGGAGAGACATAGGGAATGTTTGATGTAAAATCAAGGTCGTGCCCTGAAAATCAGACGCAGACGTGGAGAGAGGTATGTGAACCATTAAAATGAAAGGAAACCTGAGATAGTTGCTCCACCAGCTGCCAAAGACACCATGCTCTGTTTGTGCACGCTGGAGACTACTCTCCTCCACATTTGGCAACGTGGCAGACGCTGCATTGTGGTACCATCAGAGGAGAGGAAACCCAGAGGATAAACCAGAAGTGACTTGGGAACGTACTGTAAGAATTCCTTTCTACTCATTAATCTGATGTGGGAGAGGGGATGCAAAGCTCTCAGTGGAAGGGAAAGTCCTGGCCCAGGAGCTGGGGGCTGAAGCCCTCTGCTCACTTGCTGAGCAGGCACAAGGAGCTCCTCTCCTGCTCAGAGGCACCAGTGAGCAAGGAGCTGCTCCATCCTTACCTGTGACCAGGCAGCAGTGTCTCTGCAGACGCTGCAGAAGTCTCCAGTGGCTCTTCTTGGGAGTGCCAAGGCGCTGCAGCAAGACCAGCAGACTCTTTACATGTAAGTTTGTAGGTTTCTGGAGGGGCATGAAAGTTCTGCTCCTTCTCATTTTTTTATGCCCAGGCTGAATCTGAGAGACCCTGAAGCTGATAGCATTTTTACTGCTGGTTTCACTGGGTGCTGTGACATTCATTATCCTTGAAACATCTGTTGTTGCAGCACCAGCCCTCACTGAGCTTTCAGCTCTCGACTCTCAGAATGGGAAACTGGCTCCTCCAGCTCAGCAGCTCAGTGCAGCCTCCCCACCACCCCTCGGCCAGCACCTGCCTCTGCTCCAGAGGGTGAGGCTGGCAGGCTCCTGACAAGGACAAAGCAGACAGTCAGGAGGGCACCTCGTACCCACCAGGCACTTGCAACTGCATCTGGCCTGGACCCCCCACTGCAAGGACAGCATTTGACGCTCTGGGAGAGAGGCACAGGCTACCCACTGAGAGAAAGCCAGACCTGTTTGTGTTTACATTCCTGCAGGGATCACCCGGTGCTGCTTCTAGACTCAAAGCTGGGCGATCAGCAGCAGAGTGGATGAGCTGGGGTGCAGCTGGGGCTGTGGCCTTGTGCCACTGCCTCCTGCAGCTCTGTGCTGCCTGACAGGAAAATGGACTGTCACCACATCCCAACAGCACCTGTGGTTACCCAGCCCCAGGCAGATGGAGTGGAACAAGGTTTCCAGGCCCAGCTTCCAGATCAGGAAATCCAAATCCATGTGCAAAAGGACAGAGCATGGGAGTGATGGCATTCAGTCACCACAGTGCCATCAGACACACTTGAGGTACTCCTGAGACACTGAGCAAGTTGCAGAGCATCGTAAGGGTTGGAGAAACACTCCACATCAGCTGGGAGCACGCAGACACGGTCTTTGGCATGTCTTGGCTGGAACAGATCCTTTGATACCAGGGCTGGGAGGCAGGAAGGTGGCAGGTGGGGAGGGTACCAAATTGCCCTTGCACCTTTATACCTTCCTAAGTTCCTCACCTGTCACCGTGTGTCCCCATGTGTCACTGAGAGTTGCTGGCTGCCTGCAGCCTGAGGAAGTCTCCTCCACGGGAAGGCAGCCAGCAGCACTGCCTGCAGAGGAGGGACAGACTTTTCCAAGGAGCACCAGTACGAGGTTTCTTCCTCTTTGTAGTTGGTCATCTAAACAACAGCTCTGATTAAAACCAGGGGCTGGTGTACACTCAGCCGCATGTGGACATCAGCCCAGCTATTTGGTCAACAAAATAAAAATTAAGATACTTAACTCTGAGCATCTGTTTTCTTGCTTTGTTCTTTTTTTAATTTTGGCCGAGCCCCTGTGAGATTGGACCGTTTTCCTGACAGGTCAGCACAACTAGATGCCTTAAAGCTTTCTAAAGATTGGTTCTTTTACTTGATGATGGCCCAGAAAGCCGCTGGGGATGTACAGTCAGCATCCACCCTTTTTGGGAAAAGGAGAGGGTGGAAGGGGAGAGGCCATGGTTCTGATTTGCTTGGCTTGGTGCTCAGGCTCGCCGAGCTGTGCCTTATGCCACAGCCACATGATTTGTGTAGCTGTGACACAAAATCATAAATCAATCCAGTTGGGCTAGAAAAGTTCACGAACCCTTACTGAACTTTTGGACGAACATGGGTCGAGTTTCAGGTTCATAATGAAACCCGAAACCAGGCAGGCTTCAGAAGGATTTGCATTTCATTGCAACCCTTTTGTTGAGCCTCACTGGAAAGGTGGTGGTCAGGAAAATGCTGGGTTTGGTTAAGGAAAAAGGTGTTAGCATGAGAGCCTTTAAACAGAGCAAGGCTGACTTTATGAAAGAGTCCTACTAACAGTTAGTGAAAAAGGCTTATTTTTGAACTCTGCCTCTTGTACAGCCAGGAGTTATCTTCATTTCACAGAATTGTCCAGCATGGCTAAAACACCTGCTGGGAAGATCCATTCCAGCATATTTGGCAGATTTTCAGAGAGGTTTCAAATCTCTTACTCTTAAACCTATTAAATTGTGGTGATCTGTTTAAAAACTCCTGCTTAAAAAAAAAAAAATAGAAACACCTCATTTTATAGGTATGGCAGTTTCTCAAAAACATCTTAATGCAATGCTAGCAAAAGGTTTCAAAGAGCATCTTCATTTTCAGACAGCTCAAAAATCATCTGTATTCCTCCCTTAAATCTGAATACAGATATGAAGCCAGAAAGGGATTCCTTGTCAGGTTCACTATTGCTTTTCTGGCTGAGGGGGGTCAGGCTCTCCTGCTGCATCTCCCAAGATGGCAGAAATCTTCAGTGGATTCGTTTGAGTCCAGATTTTGAATAAGCCTTTTCAGTGGTGCGTATTGCAAGTGGGTCAGGGCCAATAATCAGGAGATTTTAAGATAACAAGATTTCAGGTCCAGTTTATTTGCCCTCTTCTATTTGAACCTTCAGGTTTCATATTTGCAACCTTTTCCTTTCCCATGCACAGCAGTGAGAAAGCTGAGATCCTCAAGCACTTATGGGGCTGTACAGCCAATTTCTCAGGAGAACAGTAGAAACACCATGGCTCCTTCAAAAAAAACCCTCAAGAATCGGCATCTGAGCCTCCAGATGACCAAATGAGGCTCAGACTCCACTGAGCTTCGTTTTTCACCCATTCACAGTACAAATTAGTAGAAGCCTTGTTATACTTTACAATTTGTATTTCAAATAAACATACATTGTATTTCAAATATTGCATACAAAGAAACTGCTATGGCTTCATTCGATCCAATGTTTTCGCTGTGTTTAGGATTACTCTTGTATTTGGATTAAATTGACTTTGGAGCAGATCCCAAATTAGTAAAAACAAAATAAAAGCATGGGATTTCAGTCAGTTAAGACACCAGAGATACACAATAAATACTGAAGCTTAACCAGCACTTTGTGGAGATCTGTGTCTCTCATAATGCAAATTGTGCTGGTGCAAACAACTGACCTGTGTGAAAAAGGACCAAAAAGGTCCAGTATTCTCCCTATTGACAACTTGACTGTGATGATTCAGAGGAAAGGGCTAAAAAAGGGAGGTCAGGGAAGTGCCTTTCTCAGGAAAGAATATTGTGACAGTCAGATTCTGAGCAGTGATTTTTATTTGGCCTGGGCAAAATTCAATTTGGAAGTTAAAAGGAATAACGAGCTGAAAATCTCTGAGCTATGTACAGCTGTCCCAGAAAAAAACAATGTTCTGGGCTAACTTCTTCTTCTACAGAGATGGATACACCTTGTGTAGGCAGCTGGGGGACTGGACCCCCAGAGTCAAGAGCAGCACCTTGGGGTGCTCTGGACCTTGCTGGACCATATCTGCATTATTGAAAATCTTCCTTTGCACGAGAGAGTCCTATGGGCTCCCTCTCTGGCCTCTGCCTAGTGCATGTAAGTCCTGAGGATCCAAGGGAAATCACACTGGGCTTATAGACTTACAGCTGAGTTTGGAAACTGATTTGTGGCTTTAAAATATGAGGTCTCAAATATGAGAACTATTTTACTCTGTTTGTCAGAGCAGTGGATTCAAGTCCTTCCATGCCAGAGGGACCCCAGGAGTAAGAATGGGAGAGAAGTCAGAGAAGGCAGAGAAACAGGATTGGACTTGATAGATAATATAGGGCAGAAGTACAGTGTTGTTCCTCAGTGAGGACAGGGAACATGAATTCCTAATGTCAGGAGATGAGGGTGGAAAAACACAGAAAAAAGAAACAAAGAAAAGCTGGAGGAAAAGCATCAGACGGAGAATTTCAACTAGATATAAGGAAAACTTTTCTTACCAAGTCAAGCAATAGCAAGTTGCTAAGAGTGCTGTGGAGCTGGAGTGGGCTCAGGATGGCAGCTAACAGAGAGCTCTGCTGGCACAGCATCTCTGCTGCTGGCACCTGACCCAGCTTGCTGTGGGCCACAGCTTCCCAAAACTGCAGTCAGCACTCCCCTAGGACCTACAGCTGCAATGCCAGCTCGAGGGGACTATACATGCTATCAAAAAATCTGCAAGCCATTGAAGCATTGGAGATTTGCTGGAGTATAGATGAAACCATTCTGTCACCGAGGAAATTTTGCAAGGGCTGCCACAACACCAGTGCTGTCACAGAATTGATCACAGCAGGGTTAAAGTTGGAAGAAACCTTAGCAAGTCATATTGTCCAATGCCTCTGTTCAAGCAGGGTTCTGTTCTACAGCAAGTTGTCCAGGACCATGTCCAAAAGGCTTTTGAATATTTCCAAGTATGGAGACTTCACGATCTCCCTGGGCAACCTGTACATCAGTGATACAAAATAGGTTTCCTACCTGTCATGCACCCCATGCAGACCTTATTCTTGGACAAGTTCTGCGTGTGAGAGATCAGCACACACTTCAAGCAAGGCCAAAGCAGATGAGTCACTGGATGCAACTTTCATCCCAAAGCATCCATGTTTCAGCACAGCAGCATGGCCAGGAGCTGCTACCCTAATTCCCCATTTTCCAGACTTGACGTTTTCCAGGTGGAGGCAATTATTTAACTTCCTTCTACTCCTGAAGGAGCCAGAGCTGTGTCTTTGACATTCAGGGTGAGCTCCACTTCATCAGAAGGGTAGAGAGCACCATTTCAAACATACTTCCACTGGGAAGAGTTTAATATGGAGGAAATTGCTCTCAGGAAGCTTTAAGAGTTATTCTTTTGCCCGTGTAAAATCTTGGTGGAGAGTAAACACCATTTGTGCTATAACTGATAGCAGCAGGAACAGGAACAAGCTGAAGGTAAATCCTGCATTTTGTAATGGAAGACTTTCTGCTCCTCAGAATTCAGAGGCCTGTGTGCATGGGACTTTCTGAATGTGTGCATGTGTGGTCCACAGCTCTTTACTATAGACTGTGATTTTCCCCACTCCTCTGCAGAGATAAGTAGGTAGGAGGCAGCTGTTTGGATAAGTCAGCAGCAGGAGATAAGATTATAACAAAGCCATTGGACAGCAGTGGAAACTTTCTATGCCACACGCAGGGTTTTTATCAGGGGTCTACAAATTGTCTTTGTTTTATTTTAAGGGCTTAACTTAGCTCATCCTCAAAGTAAAATGGCCTCATCCTTCCTGTCATCTTCCAAGATAGAGGAAGTGGTGAGATGTGTGTTTGTGTTCCCTGTCACTTGATATCACCTTACAGCAGAGCCTGGAAACAGGTTTTTTAATCAGCATTTTGGGTTTCCTTTCCTTGTTTCCCTCTGTCTTTGGTTACTTTGGCAAAAAGAGCCTCCATTTCCTCCTTTTCTCTGCTTAAACAAACTGGAGGATTCAGAGATGGTGTGAAATGAGCCAGCCCTGACAGGACCTAGGCACAGCCCTTCCCATCCCTGTGAAACCCCAGTGCCAGCAGTGCTGACATCCCCTGCCTTGGTGCCAGGGAAATTGCACTTCTGTACTCCATGTGTAACCTAAAAAGCCTGAAGGTCACTGGGCAGCTACTGAGGTGATAGGTGTTAGGAAAACAGGCAATGAGGGGGTGTCAGGACACCAGTGATCCCTGTGGTCTTCTTGCTCCCTGAGATGGCAACTCCAGGCCAGCCTGGGACCTCGCTGGACATACCTGCAGAGTCCAGATGACTCAATTTAACCAGGAAAATTTTAACCAGAAAAAATGCACTGCCCAAATCTCCTTAGAGAAAGGAGCACTGATGAGGACAGATTTCTCACTACTGTAAAAATGACCCTACATGGGAACTTCTGCAGAATATGCAGACAGGTACACAACTATATGTATATAAACTCAAATGATCTAAAACTGCTTAGAGATCAGTCTAAATGCCAATAAGTGATTTTTGATTCCTAAAGCAGTGTGTGAAGAGGATAGGGAGAGGTCAGGCTAGTTTTAAAAAGAAAAAAGTTCCTATTTTGCTTTTAGCTCAATTTTTTTTTTCTTTTTTTTTTTTTTTGCATTTATGACTATCAGTTGGTAGTTTCATACTTCTAAATGGGCTTTGGCCAAGGAATTCTGGGTGTAGAAATCAGTATTTTTAGTTATGAAGCTGAGACATCGTGGTATTCACATTCTTTGGATCTCCTGTCCTGAGGTATAACTATTGAATCTCTATTAATTGCAGTTGAAACAAGCACAATACTGCCATTACTTTCAGTAAGGTCAAGGCTGGGTCCATTGCAGACAGAGATCCATTAAGCCCTTTATGTGCTGGCCAGGCCTTACAAAATTGGCCTGGCGTTCTTGTTGTTCATTCCTCCTGGCTGCTGTTAATCAATTAATATGTGAAATTGTGGAGTCAAATGGAGATGGGATATTAATATAGAGTGTGCACTGTTTCCCTGTAGGAATTCATGTAAAAGCTGTCATTAACATCATGAATATACATGAGTCCAACAGAAAGCTATTAACTTATGTATTCATCCAAGCAGGCTCAGTAAGTGCTTTACCATCAAGTCTTGCTGCACTTGAAATTAAGTATGTGTGTCAAGGTTAGTACTTCCTGGGCTGAGAAACTGAACCAGAAGAATATTAACAGATGTTAGCAATATGTGTGTGTGGGAGGAGAAGATCACACCTGAATCTAGTCGGTACTGAACAGTATTTGGAGCCTGGAGCTAATAATCTAGAAAAAACCCCACTCTTAAGGAGCACAGACCGAGTTAGTGTTCTCTGCTGATGCCTTTCCTCTCAGTGTGCCCAAATGGACTTTCTGACACAGTATTTAAACACTCTGACTGTGTCAAAGTCTGACCTCGGGCACCCAGGAACCTGCACGGCCTCTTGCAGCAACACAAAGCCATCTAAAGAAATATCTCTGGCTGATGCTGAATTATCTATTGTCTCCACCTCCCTGCTGCAGCCCATTACCTGGGGATGGGACAACAATTCCTGCTCCCTGTCCCTGAGACAATCCTCTGGTTGGAAGCAGAAGTACTGAAACTATGTTCAAGGCAGCTGGTTTAAGTTGGCTTTAGTTTCCTCCGGCTTTAGTTTCCTAAGACATATTCTCTTTTTAAAAAACAAACAATCATTAGCTGTTGCACAAAATTATTAACAGAATTAGTAATGGATGTCAGGAAAATGCAAACTTCAAACTCTGTCAGAGAAAAGAGCCTGCTCAGTTCTGAGATCTGATTTCCAACTGTAAAAGAGAAAGCTCTGTCCAGAAGTGCACCCAGGACTTACCAAGCAGCAGAAATCCACTATGATCCCACATCACAGACCCCACGGTGTCTGAGGGAGTGTGCACAGGAATCAGGGAAACAAGCAGTCATATTTGTAAAAGGTCCAAGGCGGGGAAATGCTGTGTGAGAGCTGGGAATTGGCAAAGACGAGTCTTGTTTAAGAAAAGAAAAGAAAATAGACTAATAAGACAATCTGGGAAGAAATATGTCCAGTGAGTTGGACATTTGTTCTGGGGAAAATGCTCGGGAGCCATTTAAAGGGATATAGTAAGGGAAGGGTGACCAAACCCCAGCTAGATTAGAGGAAGCCAGCACAGGCTGAGGCACAGGAGGATCGTGTCATGCTTAACTACTCTTCAGGAATCCTTTGAAGATACCACTGCCATGACAGATAAGGGCAATTTAGTGGGTAGCAGAATATTTTGATTTTCCAGAAGCATTTGACAGTTTTCCATGCAGTAGATTAATGGCTTTTGTACAAAGACATTAAAGGGAAGATAAAACAGAGACTGGAATGGAAAAAGAGCTTAAAAATAGGAAACAAAGGTTGGCAGAGGATGGAAGGAAGCATTTTTGACTGTTTCTAAAACTGACATCACTTCTATTTATAGTGGACCTGATGATATTTATGCTGAAGCCAGTGGTAGTGTGCCACTGAGACCAGATTTGCAGGAAGACAATGAAAACGGGTGGTGTCCTGCTTTGATCTATGTACCTGTTCAGAACAGCTTAAAAATGGGATGGTAAATCACCTTACTGTATGAGCTGCAGGCTGACAACCTCTGGAAGTGCTGCTGCCTTCACTTGGAGGGTCTGGCATGGGGCTGAGTTCCCCCAAAGAACCTGTGCAGAGGGGTCTGAGCAAGCAGCACTGCCTGCAGCCAGGCAGAATGAATATTCCCATCCAAACCACTGCCTTGCTCATTGGGCCAAAAGTATTCCCCTGAAAACTGCTGTGGGAAGACCTGGAAGTAGGGCTGAATCATCCTGCTTGAGGATGTACAGGGGCTTTTCATAATCACAGGATGACAGAACAGAATCACAGGACAAGCTGAGTGGGAAGGGACCATCAAGGAGCATTGAGTCCAGCTCTGGGCCCTGCACAGGACGTCCCCAAGAGCCACACCCTGTGCCCAAGAGCACTGTCCAAACAGCTCTTGAACTCTGTCAGGCTAGTGCTGTGACCACTTCCCTGGGGAGCTGTTCCAGTGCCCAGCCACCCTCTGGGCAAAGAACCTTTTCCTGATATCCAACCTAGACCTCCCCGACACGGCTTCGGGCCATTCCCTCTGGTCCTGTGCCTGGCCACCAGAGAGAAGAGATCAGTGCCTGCCCCTCCTCTTCCCCTCATGAGGAAGCTGTCACTGCAGCGAGCTCTCCCCTCTGTCTCCTTTTCTCTGGGCTGAACAGACCAAGTGACCTCAGCTGCTCCTCACAGAGCTTCCCATCTATCCTTAATGCTGCAGACTTCCACAGCAGCATCCTTAGTGTGTACCTGCAGCAAGACCAGGCCTCCTCCCCGCTGGGAGCATTGAGTCCTGCAGGTGGGCAAAGTGTCAATGCTGGCCCCATGGGCCAAGTGCCAGCGGGATCTGCTCAAGGTCAGACAGGTCAGAAGAAGTTCAGGAGACAGCCCGTGAGCTGCAGATCCCCAAGAGCCCAGCACACATTGTTCAGCAACAGAAATGTCTCAAGTCATTTCAGTCCTAAATTTAGAATGAGAGGACAGCCTCCAGCCACCTCTTGTTAAACCCCAGCCTGCTCATTTTGGGCAGAGCAGTGAGAAGCCCTCAGTGAAATCCTTTGGTAGCCAGTAATGCCTAGAGCTGATGAAGGGTGAAGGCAGAGGAAAGCTGAGGTCCTGGCTTCTGCCTCCATCAGCTCCTAAACTCAGGGTCATCTCGAAGGGAACAGGATTTGAAGTGTCTAAACCCTTCCCTAGGCACTGCAGACAACTGTTTGTATGTATCACTGTCCCTATGCCAAGCTCCAGGAGCTGCCCCTGTTGATGTGCATTGGCAGGGGGGATTAAAACTGGCTTCATGAACAAGCATCTGATGGCACAGAGAGCCACAACCAGAGGAAACTTGTGCCCAAATTACCACCTCATGGAGGTTTTCTGTTAGCCCTGCTCTCCCTAAAACTAGGGTAGGTCAGGCTTGATGCCTCTGAAGTTGCTAAATGGGTCAAAAAAGTGAAATCGTATGAATTCAGAGTTGGTACTTGTCTTCAAGGTCGGTAGAGTCATGTTGTTTGTTCAGCAGAAGGACATAGATATTTCCCCATTTTTCCAGTTGGACATGGACTCTGGAGTTGTGTGCTACTTCCTTCTTAGGTAGAAGTATCTTTCATGTAACCCAATGTTCTTCTTCGAGGGTATTTTTGTGGTCAGACCCATAGATCTAGGCCTATGTAAGAGATTGTAAAGGTATTCAACTCATCTCCACTGAGTACCTCTAAATTTGCGTTTGCACTCAAGTTATGTTAATTTTTGGACATGGGGCACATCAGTCAGTATATCACTAAACAATTTTTTTCCTCCAAGCCTTCATTATCTCTCAGTCCTAAAAGAAGCAGTCTGCAAAATAAAAAAGCTTTTAGATAACTTTGCCTGAATACTCTTTCTATTCCTTTTCAGTTTTGCCTGTAGCACTTTATCCTGGCTTTCAGAGTGGGGATAAAAATACAGGAAAAAATATATCATGTCCAAATGCCTGTGGGGAAAACAAACAGCATATGAAACATGTTTTAAAATATAACTTCCTACCTGTAGTCTTTGTTTTTTCTGGAAGTGTCCAGAATCCTTGATAGCACTTGAGTTCTTAAAAACTCTTAGAAAACTTACTCAATGAAAATAAATCAAGATAAGGAATACATATGGTAACAATACTGTTTGCTGCTTGGTTTCAATTTGCTCCAGCTGCTTTCACGATGGTGAATGGCAGGGCCAGGAGCACTGTGTTTGTGACCATGTTACTGGAGGTGGCAGACAGACCACTTGGGCAGATCACTACCTCTGTGCAAGCAGGTAAGGTAACAGAGAAATCAGCATTCACCTTGTGGCAATCAAAAGAGTTACTTCGGTATAACAGAGGAAAATCCAGCTGCTCCAGCTCCTTGAGGCCGCCATAAGAAAAGGTCATGATCAGCAAACAAAAAAGAAAATAATATCTGGGTGTTCAAAGTCTGTCTGAAGTTTGATTTCTCTGCCAGAAAACCCAACAATAAAGTTTAAGATAACATTTAGGGGGAAACAGATGTACTTGGGTTGTTTATTTGAAATAACTCCTCATACCTCATAGCCCAGCTTTGTAAAATCTTTCTCTGACTTGAACATTTAATGTGGTCACTCCTTACAGCAGTAATCATTAGTGATGCACAGACAACCATCCCAAGGGAGATGTACTTTACACTCCTGCTTGTAACTGACAGTAAAAAAAGCTGTATAAGTGTATGAGCTTAAATACACTACGTTGAATTCCTTATAAAATAATGGTATTAAATCCTTACACAGTGCTTTCTCTTGTTGCTGGATCTATACAAAATGTCCTACCCCTTCCCTCAGTGATACACACTATCCAAAACAGAAACATCACCTACCGTGTAATGCGTAGAAATACAAGGGCACTGTAGTCAATAACCACAGCTTAAACAAATGGCTGAGGATATGACTGTGCTCATTCCCTCCCTTATTTCTCTGTAGACCAGTTGTCAGGGGAGGAGAGGAGTGTGTGTGGCACTCAGATGTACCGGGAGCTTTCATCAGTGGAGCAGAATGTTTGGCACCCGAGGTTATCACCTGCTGTATGTCTTTCTGGGATTGCCCAGGTATGAAAAATTATATTTAAACATGCCTTTAAACAAACCCACCCACTGCCCTGTGTTTCCTATCTCAGAAGTCCTTCAAGCTGCAATAAAGTTAAAACCAGAGTTAACTCTGATTGCTGAAATTAATTGTGAGATTAGCAGAAGCACGGCCTGAGGTGGAGCAGTTTTTGCATTACAAAACCAGGAGTCAGCACACAGCTAACATCACAGCCTGGAGGAAATGGCAGCACAGGCCCGGGTTCAATGGAATCAGCTCTGGAATAGCCAAGAGGTTGTTTGCTGGCACCTGAATTTCACACTGTCTCCCTTGCTCCTGCAAAGTGAGGAAATCATCCTTCTAAAGCCCTTCTACCCAATACCCCCATATTGCTGCAGCACCCATCCGGGGAAGGGCTGCAGCAGTTGCTACTGAATCCCCCTTGGAGAGGGGCAAGGGAGCTCTTTTTGCTCTAATTGCAACTTTTTTCCCTAGGAAGCCTGGGCAGAGTAGTGGGGAGCTTTGGTGGGGAAGCAGATATCATGACAAACCTGGGGCACTGAGCTCTCCTGGGCAGTGGCACTGCAAGGACAGCAGGACATGTGGGTGTATCCCTGGTGTTGAGCACATGAAAACTGCGTGTTGCTTTTCCTCCTTGCTTTTTCTACCTGCTGTACTGCAGCTACCCAACCTAAACCATGTGATCTTCCAGGCTGATGGTGTCCTTCCCAAGGTCTTTGCATTGCACACTCAACAGGAGGCATTTTGCAGTCTGGAACTGCTGTGGAATGGATGCTCCATTGGATCCTCGGGATTTTCAGTCCCTCTCTGGGCCTAAGTGCTGCATTCACACTTGTAAAATAAATTGGAAAAAAGTGTTGCAAATGCTTAATGCTGGCCTTGTAAACTTCCTGCAAATTTCTTGTGGTAGAACAAATAAATAATATAAATATTTGAATAGGCTCAAAGCATAGAAAGGTTGTGTTTTGTTATCTGCCAATGGGCATTAGGGATTGCAGAACCTTGTGGCCAGTAATGCCTAGAGCAGAGTGGGTCTGCAGTGTTTGTGGCACCAGAGGAATCCTTACACAAGCTTCAGATGGAAAACTGAGATCAGGTATATTGTGCAGGGAAATCTGTGCTCTCTACATGTTTTTAGGTTTTTTGAACAAAAATTTAGGATAATGAAAAAAGGTTTTAGTGGGGCTATAACCGTGAGTCCCATTCCTGGTCTGCTGTTCCATGTGTGCAGCACACAGTGGGTAATGGCCTAAACAGACCTGGCCAATCCTCTAAGATAAATCTCTAATTCCAGGTAAAAATAACATTTGTCGTGCTCACTAACAGTCTCTGAGAGAAGCTGTGATGGCATCGTCAGAGCAGCCCAATTAGGGAAATCACCAAACAGGCCTGGATAAACTGTGCTGCAGAACAAGCCCCTCCCTCCCATGCCCTCTCTGCTCAAGCCACAGATCAGTGTAGATCAAGACAATCCTCATCCCGGGAAGCAAGAATCTCCCAAACAAACACTCATCCTTTTATTTGTTCATGTGACCGTATTTATTGGATCTCTTCCTTACCAACTGGTATCTGAAGTTCAAGAGACACTGTATCTTTGTTTTTCTCTGCAGCTGTGAACTATGATAAACATGATAAAGAGATGACATAACATCTAGGGCTAAGTCTTATGGAAAACCAGCATTTTTCTTCATAGCTGTAAGAGACAGCAAAAGTGCATGGTCCTTCTTGGTATGAGCTACTGCAGCTTGAGAGCATCATCTCGAGCAGTCTCTGTCCTCACTGGGCTGCTTACATCCCACAGCTCCAGCATCCAAATGCTCCAAATGAGGTATAAAAATACTTCAAAAGCAGGCCATGGAAGATGGCGAAGAGCTGTGAGGAAAAGAAAGCTTTGAACAGTGCTGAAACCTTCTAAGAGGAAGGAGGTCTCGGAGCTGCCTGATGAAGGGGACAGGCACTCAGTGGTGTACAGCAGCACTCAGCAAGCAGCCCTGCTCTGTTCCTCACACCCACTGGTTTCCAGAGCTGCCTCATTATCTCATTTCAAGAGTGAAATCTGATTAGACTTAGAAAACAATCAGTAAAATTGAAAACATTCGGATTTTCCATGTGCGGGTGAGCAAACCCTTGGGTTGGAGTGTTACGGTACTGAACACAACTGCAGCTGGCTGGGCTTTCCCCTCCAGCAGGACAGGAGCAGGCTCTGGACCTTCCCCGGGCACTGCAGCAGGAAGCCTGCATTTATGGGCACATTTTGTCTACAGTGGCCATGAGTTTGTCAATGATCCATCACAACTCCTCAGCTGAAGGCTTTTGGCCGTGCTCTCGTGTTACTGAAGTCAGCAAGAACAATGCAACCGATTCAAGCAGGAACAGAATTTGGTCTCACAGAAGCAAACAGAAAGGCTGGGACAATGAGCCCCCTCAATTGCTCAGAAATAATCTTCCAGCTGATGGGTATAAAACAGTATTTACAGAAAAGGCCAAGCTAATTTTCCCTAACTCTCCTGTGAGGCAGCCCTCTTTCCGCTGCTTGTCTTATAAAAGCAGAGAAGCCAGTATTCATAGCACTGCTAATATAAAATAAATCAACAGATTGGAGGCATCTTTCCAAACAGACAACTGTGTTTATTAGTGCAAGATACTAGTAAAAGCACTCTGTAATGCAGATCTCCTCATTTCTTTGTTTTATGTTTATTATAGCCGTTCCCCTGTTGCAACAAATAAAACTGACATGAGGATTACTAGAGTCAAAGGCAGACTTGGATTTTTTTTTTTTTAATGTGCTTGGGGTAACTAACACAACAGACAGCAATGTAGCAGGAACTGAGAAGGGAGTAGTTGTTTCAAGTTACAAGGCAGACCAACACAAATTTATGTGGGTAGTTTCCTGGGAACTGATCCAAAAAGAACCTTAGATGTCACCATCCCCAGCTCCACAATGCTGAAGTTTCAACGTCTATTCCTAGGGCATAATCTCCAGCCTCAAATTAGGTTCTTAGCATGGACAGAAACAGGATGCAAAGTGGGATGCCACAACTCAATACTGAGCACTGGAAATGATCAGCCTCAATGGAAATGAGCCCCCAAAAGTCTATATTTAGGCACAGAAAACAGAAAACACAGACTAGCAAACACTTTAAATATATATGAATAAATGTTTATAAATTGTTTCCTTATCAAGAGATGCTGATCAACCTTGTACTTCTGGAAAAGTGATCAGGGGGAATGTGAGAAATATATTCCATAGAACTTTCTGACATCAATAAAGGGCTGAAGTGTATAAGCCTTTCCCAGGGTTTTAATGATCAGCTCAGGTTAACAGCTTAAAGCAAAATAATGCATCTGGTTGTTATTCTATGGTAAATACCCTGGGGCAGCATGTATTGGTTTGTTAATAAACAGTGGAAGTGCAGAATCAGAAAGCTGATTTTAAAAATTCCCCTTTCTGATTAATTGGACCATTTTGTTAATTACATGTTACACAAAAATATGAGCTTGAATACAGACAAAATAAAGACCCCCCACAACATGCATTTATCCTCTGCAAGAAATAAAGTATGAAGAACTGCCAATACTGAACCTCAGCCATGTTTGCATCCTGCAGTGCCACCAAAGGCCACCGTGAGAAAATCTGCAAGACCCACATTTGTCCCTGGTGTTGTTCAGCTCATTCTGGTGCAGATACAGCTGGGATAAGTTTGTCTCAGTAGGGATACACAGAGCTGCCTGTCAAGAGCACAGATCAGGGTGCTGCTCCTGGAAGAAGAGCAGATCCCAGCCTGCAGCACGGGAGTTGGTAATGCTCTGTTTCTTCCATGTGAAAGTGCAAACCATTCCCAACAGCTGGCTGACCCACACAGCTTCTCATCCAGCCTTAACACTGTCTGGCTACATTTCCCCACCTGCAAAACAAGAACAGGGACTTAGGTGGCCAACCAGAAATATGAGAATGGGGCAAGTGTGGTGATATTCCCCTGAATGCCCTTTTCCCTCCTCTGTGTGCATTTGTGGTTTAATTTCTCCAAATAAGACTTGTCTTTGCATTTCACAGTCTTCGATAGATTTTAAAGGAAAGCCAATCCTTTGTGAAAACACATCACTTCTAGTGCTTTCTCCTTACACAAACTGCTATGGTTCCTGCCTTATGGTCCCAGCTCCCTAGCAACAGATGCAAGATGCCAGTTTTATCCCTCCTCCAGGTTTCATGGAGATTTAAACTCTTGATCCCACACATGTACATGCAATTGACTGCCTGATCTTTCTGCTCAGTCCTAACAACCCATGTCTGTTGCTTCCATGGAAAAGATGATGAACCACCCAGGACAAAGCCTCAGAGCTTCTTTGAATCAGTACATCCTCACAGTTTCTTCAATGTTTGGATAATTTACCCAGAGAGCCAGTGAAGCTTATGCTGTGCAGACCTATGCTGGCAGATGCTTCCAGCTTTGAAGTCATCCACCCCAAATTCCTGCTGTAGCCCAGATAAATTGGTCTATGAATTTCTAATGCACCTGTCATGCAGCATGGAGATACCACGACATTCGTGTCAGTGGGAGACATCAAACCTTTGCAATGTGTCTCTGTTGTGTTCTCCATTGGGATGAGCTAGCAGATGTCAGAGCTAGGACTAGGGCCGTGGTGTAGTTTCCAGTATGTGTTGCTTGTAGTGGGGCATTTTGCAGGGTACTCAGTTAATTTGATGTGTTGCTGTAGCAGTCCCTGGCAGAGAGGCAGCAGGAGCAGTAAAGCTTTTCCGAAGGGAAGTCAGTTCTTACACAGCCCAATAGGCTGAGTTTCTCAGAAAATGTGTTGTTGTTTAGCTGATTGCCATCTTGGAGAGAGAGAGTGCAAAAAAAAAAAAAAGACAGAAGTGTGTGGGAAAGAAAACAGCGTTGATATCAGACATTTGGTATGAGAGCTAGCTCTGTACTTGACTAACTTCATCTGTGTGCTGCTGGGAGTCTGGGTAAAGCTGACATGGATTTGAAGGAAGAAATTTGGACAAGGGGATGAAATGAAGTGCAAAAGAAATATAGGCTGAATTTCAAGACCTAATGTTTAAGTGTGAGGGAATTTTTTTAAAATAAAGATGTCAAAAAAGAACAAAAGGCCCTATTTTTTCCAGCATCTGTGTGCAGTACACTAAGGAAGGTGCTGCCTCTCCCTGCCCTGTTCATGCCCATAAGCACCCCAGAGTCAAATCTCTTAATTTGAGGTTTGAGAAGTGAGTCCATGCACTACGGATGCATATGGTCACACAACAGGGACAGACAGATGGGCAACAAGGCTGGGGCTTCACTGAGTGAAGACAGGGTCAGCTCATCTAGAAATGAACTGATCCATGCTGCCTTGCAGTGGGCACAGCCTCTGTGATCAGTGTTTGCAGCGTAAAACAGGCCCAATCCAAGGAATTCAGACCACTCTCACCTAGAGCAAGACACTGTCCAAAGAGCACATCCTCCTCTACCGGGAGCTCAGCTTCCACGTGCAGCATCGCGCCCGAAATCAAAGTTGGATCTTAACACAAGGAGGCAGGTGCCAGCTCTAGATGTCTGTGCCACTCAGGCAATTAACTGACAAATATAAACCAGATCTCCACATTTCAAAGCTCATTTGCATTGCTCCTGAGACAGTCTGTCGGAAAAAGATGCAATTAGGTTGAAGCCGACAAGATTTATGCATGGGGGGATAAAAAAAGAGAACAAAAAGCGAATCTGTCGAACGCCCTGGGAGAGTGGCAGCACTGGCATGAGCATCCTTTGCAGGAGAGCAGTCAGCAGGGCTATAGCAGCCAGGAGAGAGGCACAGAGCTGCTTTCCCTACCTCCAAAGTCAGCAGGGAGGGGATGCTCACAACGATGAGCATGGAAATGTTGCCGGCAGCCTTGGTGGGAGGCTGCTGCTGGCAGTTCAAGCTACTGCATCGCCAGCCCCACAGGGACCAGCTGTGTGCACAGCTCAGCTCATCCCCTGCCCCTTGCAGAGCTCAAATTCTGCTCATCGTGGATGATGCACGTGGGCATGAGGGTCCCGAAGGTGTAGCCCTCCAGATAATGTTCCTGCTCTCAACAGGAAGGTTTTTTCCAGGACCACGTGCAAGCTCAGCAGCCACCACAATAAATGAACCTGCAGATCAGACACCTCAGATATGCCTCCCTCACTTTTGCTTAATTAGCTTAAAAGGGAAGGTGTCGAAATCTATATGGCTCTCTTCCCCCCAAAATGGGAAAACTCAAAGTATATGGCATACCTCTAATTTAAGAGTAAAATCACTGCAGTAAAATCACTTGTTTAGCATTCCACACTAAGAAGACTTGGAGTTATTGTGAGATTCATACTTGTGAAGAGAAAAAAATAAAGCTTTGCCTTGCAAACTATACTTAAATCTGCTCAGTGGTAAAAAGATTGCAATAATTACATGATTAAAACATTTTAATGGTTGTTGGAGATTGCTCAATTGGCAGGGAAAAACACATTCCCTCTTCCCAATTTTTTTCTTTTGGCACCACTATGACAGCAGCTAATGGTGTCTGAGCAGCTCACTTTTGAGTCTGGTCCTTTATTTGCCACTGGGCAGGCATTTCAGCAGGCTGTTAATAAAAAGCACTCCTGTTTTCACTCTCCAGGCAGAATGGAACTGGGGCAGCCCTGGAACTCTGCCCTGCTGCCACGGGCAAGCCCAAAGCCAGACCCTACAGCTGTATTTTAACCCAGATAGGCAACACTGTGCAGAGTCCTCTTGAACCACTGAGTCTCGACAGCCAATATATTTGCATGTGAGTTAGGAGAAGACAAGGAGAAGTGATCACTCTTGCCTTTGTCATGCTGGCTCCACTCAACAATGGTTGCATGGCCCGAGGGCTTGCAGCAGTAGACAGTGAGCTGTTGATTCCTAGCCATCTCGCCCATGACACTCACAACTTTCCAAATCTTTCTTACATCCTCTTATATGCTACCTTTTTGAGGCTTAACAGTTGTAACCGACCCAGTCATTCTTGTAAGAACGCGTTCGGTTGTGCTGTTTGCAGAGAGGGAGCTGGAGCTGAGCTGGGACCCCCATCTTTGGCAGCAGCATTGGGGTTCCTGTTTCATTCTCTCTTCATTTCGAAATGTCTCAGTATTTAATTGGCTTTTGATTGTCTCTGTGGATGGAGGTGCTCTTCCCATGGACCTGTCTGCTCAGAGCCCATCACCATACACACAAACTGGGGGTTGTCCTCCCCTCCATATGCACCACCTCACACAGTGATGTAAGCAGTTTGATTCACAATCTAGACAATATATCTACAAGAATTTGATTTGCTTTTTCATTGCCAGTCACTTTCATTAGATCCTCTAGCAATTCCGAACAGTCTGCCTTCCTTTTAATATCCTTAACAACTCGGCATCACCAGCAAATGCTAACTCAAGGCTCCCTTCCCTCTCCAGATCATTTATGAACACATCAAAGAATCCAGACTTGGCACACATTACTAGCACAGGTAAAAGACCTGCACAGCTCCACTGATCACTTCCCTCCACTGAGGAAAATAACCATTTACTTCCATTTGTCATTTTCTATCGTTTAGCCAACTATTTGGGTTGATGAGGACCCTACCTCTTGTCCCCTGGTTACTTAGTTTCCAAAAAAATCTTTATGAGAAGACCGTAGGAAAAGCAAAGACTCAATGTCACTGGCATCACATATTAACTGATCTCACCAAAATGCCCCGAGAGGTTTGTTAGGCAGAACTTCCCTTTCAGAAGCCAGGACAAACCCTTATCACTTGCCTGGTTTTATCCAGATGTCCCCTAACATTATCCTGTGCCACAGTCTGGGCTAATCCGCCTGGCACAGACGTAAGAGTTGTTATTCTCTAGATTCCTCTGCACTCCTCATCCCTTTTACATATGATTACAGCTACATTTGCCTCCCTCCAGTCTTTAAATGCCAGTCAATGAGTGCTAATTGTTGGCTAATTTCTGGAATAAAATTGTATGTTAGATTTCATTTAATGTAAATTACATTTAGAATTTCAGACCTTTGATTCTGCTGTTAAGATTTTTCAGGGTGGAGACAAGGCTTATACAGGTGCTGGATTTCATGAAGGACTCAGTTTTACCCAGGAGCATGAATTAATTAGTAATTCACATTGTAAGCATACATATGGCTTATTTGCCTAGCCACACAAGTTGTTAGGCATCCAATTTGCATACAGCAGGACTTTGCTTGCACAGATGCTGTCAAGCATGAGCTAACACATTCATTTACTGAAAAATCCATCTTGCTATGTCTCATTGTTAAGTACATTGTGCTTTATGCATAGTTTATCTTGTACTTTCTTTTTATTTATATCTCCTGTCCTCACTACTCTATTTTTTCCCCTAAAAAAAATCTGTGTTTGGAATGGTTATGTTGATGACATGTTGAAGTCTTGAATATGAAATTGACTCATCCCCACTGAAACCAGTGGAATATTTGACAGAGATTTCAACGATGCCAGTTATTTCATCTGGATCTGCTCACTACTCCTGCTAGTAGTAAGAGCAGTAAAAGACCTTCCCTTGCAACCATGCTCCAAGGATAGGTGCTGCCTGCTCTGAGGAGGTTCCTGGGGATCAGTGAAGGAGCCCTGAGCTAGAATGCTGAAAGCAATGGCAAAAATTCCCTCAAAGGGGCCAGAACTGGTGTACAAAACTCAGAGACAAAACAAAGAAACTTTAAAACACTATGGGGTCTTTGGGCAAAAGTAGAGCAAAACCAGAAAGTACCTCAGTTGTGGTGGTGAGGTCAACTGACTGACTAGAAAGCCAAAATCAGCACTACTGAAATATCAGTGCCTATAGATTGGATCTTGACAGAACTTTGGGGGAAGATCCAGTTCTGATAAAGACAAGATAATGATGTGACAGATGTAGATAGAGGCCAGATCTGTGTTCTCAATAATGTCCATAGGGAAAGTGTTCTCCAGACATAAGATTCCAAGAAGTACTTGGAAATATCTGAGCAACCTGTAAAACACTCTTGGTAGTGTTGGACTGGAGAAACAAAAACCAGTATTTTTGATCCTCTGCCTTTATGTACTTTCTACCAACTATTTCTGTCAATGACTTTGTTTTTTGTGCATGATCAGTACAGCAAGACTTTGCTGGATATTGTGTACTGCAAATTAGACAGGATGTGTAGATCTCTGAAAGAGATCTCAGAGATTGGCAGATATCTCTGACAACCCAAACCACCATTCACTCAGATATGGTCAACAGTGAAGTGGTGCTGAAGAAATCCAGCCCTGATGGCATTCTTTCCTCCCTGCTTTAAGATACAGAAATTTTTAAAAAATTTTTTTAAGCAGAGAAAATGTACTTTTTCCAGTTCAGTCTAGATACTTGGACTCTTACAATTGCCTTTGGATGGAACTGATTTACATGCTAGATTTGACTAGAAAAAGTAAGCATTTCAGAACAAGAAGAAGAAAGAAAAGGCTCCATAACTATACCCTTCTGTCAGATGAAGTATAGACCACTTGCCAAAAATTAACATGAAGGAATCAGAGCTAAATGCCCACATGTCAGTGAGTTCTAGGAGAAGTCAGGTGTCTACTTAAGTTCCCCCATTAAAAATAAAGACCCAAGCTTCCTGAAATAAATTTTCTTTATATGTGTCCCAGACAAGCAAATAAAGGGAAGCATGTGGAATATTGTAAAATAACTCTGAAGTTCTGCAGAAAAGTGAGTTTATTTTTATTAGCTGCTCTTCATGTAAGCTGTTGCCTCCCAGGCACCTCACCTCAGACATTCCTGGCAGGCGTGGCTCACAGTGTTGGCCTCTGATTTATTCATGAAATCCCCTTTGTGATAGCAGAATTATTTTCCACGGGGAATTGTCATGCTTTTGGAGATGGGACAGAGGGCTCTGAAATTTCACCTGAGGCCTCCTGTCACTGCCCAGCAGTGGGCTGCAGTCCAGTCGTGTCATACCAAAAGGAATTGTGTGCCCATTGTAACATCCAAAGCAAATTTATATCTTCAATATAACTCCACAGCTATTAATCAAATTGATCTAAATCAAAGTCTGGTCCCATACTCCCATGAAAATGGTCAGTCAAAAATAATTTCTTACAATTTGATTAATTCTAAGCTTTCTTTCCATGTGAATTCACAATTAATTAAGTGGTAATGTGTCCTGCTTTAGGCTCCTTAAGGAAGAACTCAGCTCTGTGAGCTGATGGAGAAGAGGCAGCTGTGACACTAAAATCCTACCTTGTATATAGCCAGTGTGAAAGTGGGCCCAACACACTGAACAAGCTCAACATTTTGACCAGATTCACTCAGGGAAAGGAGGGACATTTCTGTGAGATCAGGCACTTATTTGGGCTGGCTTTGACCCAAACAGCTGAAGGAAGGGCACGACCGTGAGCAGAGAGCATCTCCTGCCTCCTCTAAGAGTTCATCCAGCTGCCATAAGATAACCATTTCTGATCAAGTCTTCCCAGGCTAAATCTTCCCAGACACTTCATTAGTTTATTTGCAGAGAGAGTTTGAAGTTTCAGAAGGTTCAAGATCCATTTACTTTCCTCCTTACATTTCACTCATACATGTCCTTCCCAAGCTGCAGCCAGGATCTCCAGCAGAGTGCCAGCCCAGCTCAGGGTAGAGAGAAACTTCAGAAACTTTTGATTATCCAGGCAGCCACTTTATTTACAGACAGCAGCTGAGCATCATCCAGGAAAACGAGTGAACTGAAACATAATCAACTACGTGTCAGCAGAGCAAGCTGAATTAGTCTGTTGAGGAAATTAACAGGCACACAGATACAATAGGGCTCCAGAGGAGCCTAAAGAAGTCGAATAAAGGGACACAACAACAAACTCACATTTCTAATTAGAGAAGAAAGTATGAATGAAATACAAGTTTCTCCCACATCTCACTCACCTTTCACATGCCCTTTCACAAAGCGATTTCTATGTGTGGGAACATTTCAGGCACATCTAGAACTTGTTTAATCCAAAAGTCAAACGATGTTGGCAAGTTAGCTCAAGTCACTTTGGGCAGAGGGGGGCCAGTTTCTGAGGCCGTCAGTCATGCACTTGAAGTAATGCCATGGGAGTTAGGAGATCAGCCATGCAGAAAAGCCAGCGAGCTCTGCACAGCAGCTCATCAAAGGATACTCAGAACACTCAGCAGTCAATCCTGATGCTGAAATCCAGGCTCAGGTTTCAGTTTCAAGTAAATTCAAAGTTCACAAGTGGGGATATTTTCTCACAGGTAGCAGTAAGCCTCTTTACTCTGCCTTCACGCTCCCAGGTCAATTTTTTGCCTTGGGTAATTAAACCCAGTGTGGGGCTGAGGGACTGTACAATGGGGCACACCCTGGAAAACACCCCGGAAAACACCCCAGGAGCTCTGCATGGCTGCCAGAGCTTGTGTCTCCCCCAGCCTCCCACCTGCATTCAGTTCAAAGCCCCAGAGCTGCAACCCTACTTTGGGCATTTCTGGGTTCTCCTGACCCGGGACCCCTCTGCCTCCAGGGCTGCCAGCCCTGCTCTGTCAAGAGGGGGCACAGGGGAGCCCCAGCTCTGCACCCCTCTCACTCAGGGCTGAGCACCGTGTGTTTTCCTAGGAATTAAACCCTTTCCAGCTTCAAAGGTAAACACAGGGATACTCTTTCTGTCAGCTCTGGTGGATACTGGAGTTATCTTCAGGGCTGGACACTTTTCATAGAAAAAAGTGCTTAATTCCCAATATATTCCAAGTGCTTCAAGAACCATGACAGGGCCTTTTACATGCTCAAGCCCTCACTATCCACACACATATAAGCAAAGACCCAATGCTTCCCCAGAGGCCTCCCTGGCTGTAAAACTCTGACTTCACAGCCATGTGTGAATGGCCAGGCGAACTTAACTTCCCCTCCTCACTTTTATTCAGAAAATCATGCTTGCTATTACTTCTGATAAGAAAAGAAAAATCAACTTTCCAAACATAAATGGGAAGCAGAACTCTGTTTTTCTGACATGTTTGGCCATAGTCTCAGGTTTAAACCAGACCCTGATGGCCATGCTTGTTATTCTCCTGTGGGCAATGAGGAAGCAGTTTCTCAAACTAGAGATGTGAACTGGAGTGATTCATGGTGCTTTACATGCCTCCTGTGCTTTTCCTAGCTAATTTAGGTAAATACAGTATCGGAAATCGGGTTCTGTATGAACAATTGTGACAATTACTGCTAAGGGCCCCATCACTTTTTGCTTCATTTAATATTCTCTGTAATTATGTTAGTCATAAAGAAAGTCATTCGGTATTAATGTGGATGTCACATGCCCTTCCACAGAAACCTCAGCAATAATTAATGCTCCATTAACACCTTAAGTGTCTTGTTATTATTTATTCATTTAGCATTAAAATTGATGAGGCTGTTTTAGGGAGGAAGGAGTCAAGACATATTGTATGAAATACTTTTTTTTTTGCGTGTGTGTATGACCACACAGTTCCTGCAAGAGCCACAGGACACTGGTTTAGTGAAAAATGCCAGTGGGTCTGTAGCTTTAGCTATACTTTCCTCCCTGCTTGCTGCTGTGCTATGAATAGCTCAAGCTCGAACGGGGAGATATGCAAGACACTTCAAGAAAACACCGGAGGAAAATCAGGAGATGATGTCTGGCAAGCCTTTTGGCAGAGAGACTGAAGACCCAGGAAAATTTAATTCTGTTCCCATCTCTATCATACTTCCAGATGTTTGTGTACAAGCCATGCAGAGTGAGCCCTCACCCTGTCAGAAGGTCAGGCTCTCAGCTCAAGAGAGAGCATGGGGTGCTTTTGTTTTCTTGTTTCTTTGTGGCCAGAGACCCACCATGAAATATTTTGTTCAAGCATAATACAATTTTTTCACTTTTTTTGATCCACCAAGAAAAACTTGTTTTTCTGGGATCAGTAGGATCTTCTCTGTGTTTTGGTTTTCCCTTTAGATCCTTGAAAAAATCAACCATTGGCTGGGTCCAAACTTCGTTACTGCATTTGAATTAAGCGTTTTGGGGTGTCCTCCAGAACCCAGTGGATTATCCTCGGCAGGTGGCAAGTGTGATCTGCCCAGGGTCACAGAAAAGGAAATCTGTGGCTGCAGGCAGACAGGCTCCCTTTGGAAACTGTGGTGTGTCTGGGATGAGGATTCAGGTCTTCCACACCCCACCCCTGAGTATCACTGGTGGTCTCATCCCTCCTGCCCAGCTCTCCTGAACCCGAGGGCTGCTTCCAGCCCTGCATCCGGAGCAGAGTGCCTGTGTTTCCCTGCTTCTGCAATGGCTGTAACTGATTTTCCAGCTATTACCATCATCAACACCACCATTAACAAGAGACATCTAGGCAAACAGCAATTCCCCTTACGGCTGAGTTTAGTGTTGCTTGGAGTTCCCCAGCTGTGTCTGGGCTGAATGTATCCTTCTCACACCACAACTCCAAAGAGCTTTTTCTTTCTTTCAAAAGCAACGGGGAGCTCTGCATGCTGCATGACCCCCAGTCCCCAATTAAACTATCCCACAGCTGTTACTGACTTCCAAAAGTGGATCTGTCAGAAGCGTGGTAGTTGTGTTGAGATCTACCACCAAAGAAAATAAAACCCAACAGTGCTCAAGGAGACAGACTTGTGTTTGACACTCTCTCCCACCCCACACACACACACATATATATATATATGCACTTGCATACACACAGGGTACCTTGGTAGTAATTAATGTCTTTGTCACTCAGTGCAAAGCCTCAGTTATATTAGCCAGAGCCATATGTTTTTTGCACATGCTGAAATGCTGTATATTTATGCTGCTTTTATGGTTTTCCTTCCTTACAGGAACATGATGTGCTGCCTCCTTTTTTCCCTACATTTTCTTTTCCTTCCTCTCAGTATCATCTGCTACAGCTTCTTTAAAAGAAGCAGCTCAAACAAAGAGGGTGCTCCTGGCACTACTGCCAAGATACGCTGCCCAGCCCTTGGCTGCAGGGGCATTTCTAACAGGGACTGAGGGCTCACCTCACGTATTTCCATCCAAAGTGTGCATTACTGACACTCATTACATGCCCAAACTGCAGCTTGGCAGGGGGCAGCTTGGCAGATAGGCCAGGCAGTTCATCACTTCCCACCACAGGAACTCTCTCTCCGTGCTGCTTTTCCTTCTATCCTAGATACTGCACTGAGATTGCTACTATAAAGAAAACAAATACAGCAAGGTGCATACAAATTGCAAATAAAAAGTTAATGGTGGCATCCTTCAGCGCTCCATGGAGAGTAAAGGGCCATTAGCCTCATTAAAGTGAGGAAAATAATTTTTTTGTGCTCCCATTTTCCTCTTTACTGCAGCGAATCTTCATGAGCACACACAACATATCTGTGCCTTGGAAACCTAGCTTTGAATTATAGCTTCTCATTACAAGGAAAAGGAGTCAGCTTCAGTTTCAGCTTTCCTTGGAAGTGTTTTGCTGCCTTTCCTCCACAAAGGAGGCCCCTTGCTAATTCATCCTGCATCTTTACAACCAGAGGAGACAGCACAAGGAACCTGGGTCTGAACTCCTCACCTCTGGGTCTGACCCTCCTGGTCCCTCCCAGGGTTTAAATTCTCTACTATACTCCTCTATCCAGGCTATAATTCTCAAAATTGGTAACTCCTTCCCCTCCATTTCCACTTCATGGGCTATACTTACCCATAGCACAGTAAACCCACATGATTTGGCTTCTCCATCACTGCATGATTTTCTGTGGAGATGAATGTTTTCATTTTTGCAGCTTCCTTCCTTCTGAAAATAGTGGGCTGGATTTTCTCATCAGTCATCTACATGTAGTAAAATCAGAGATATTTCACTAAACCATGTGGACATGGTTTTCACTGACTCCATGGGCTGGTTCCCAGTCTATGTCAGTGTAACAGATATTAAAAGCAGGCCTGGATGGCCAATGACCATTGACACTGATGGTCCTGCATTGTGTCATGGTAAGGTCAGGACAGTCCTTATCTTTCTGCTTTGATGTAAAGCACTGAGGATACACATGAGTTACCCCAGTTTGGGTCTGGGTTTGGATCTGAGTCTGAATTTTCTGTCAGAAAGTCAGGATTCAGACCTAGATGGGGTTCTGTCACGACAGATCAATTGCAAGGAGGAAGTTGTGAAATGCAGAGGAACTGAGCATAAATCAAGTAGAAGAAAAGGTGGCATTCATCTGAAGGGATTTTATATTTAAACACAAAGACTTTGGGATGATGTAAGATTTCTGAACACCTGGCTGGTAGATACTTCATTGACTGAAGACTCACAATTGATTACTCCCTACCGGAGTCGTTTCTCTTTTACAAAGCAGCTGCAAACACAGATACTTGAGGAGTCTGTTCTCTTTGCTTATAAGCTTTATAATGGCTCTTTCAAACTGTCTGCTGGTATTTCTGATTCAGCAAGCATTTAAGCATATACTGGATTGAATTTTCACAAGTAAAACCCAATTTTGCTCATCTTAAACCCCAACCCATCCCCACACCACCCCCCTCAA
>VZRO01008286.1:1043598-1129858 GCA_013397915.1 Daphoenositta chrysoptera | reverse complement strand
AAAAAAAAAAAAAGAGAGAGACCCTGAGAGATACTTAACCTACTTGCAAGCCAAGAATTAATGCTGTTGTGCCATTGATCTGATTTCCCACATCCTCTTCCTGAAGAATCAGTCCCTATGCAGAAGTCAGTGGATAATGGCTCTGCATTTCTGAGTGCAGCTTCCTACCTGTGAAAAACAGCTGCTAGCAGAGTTTGACTGTCAGGAAGCCAGCAGACAGATGCTTTGGGTAAGGAGTCATGACATCAAAGACAAAAGGATCACTGCTAAGGCATCTGTTACCCATCTCAGAAAAAGGAAGAAGGAAACATTACTGAACCGTTTATACAGGAGCTCCTGAGCTCCTGGGGACTTTAATTACCCATACATCTGCTGGGTATGATGTTCCTCAATCCTAAACCAAAATCATTCTTTTATTCCAGATAGGACCATTTTATTGTGTAATTAAAAAAAAAAAAAAAAAAAGTAAAAATATGATAGTTAAAATGATAACACNATAATTTGAGCAGCCATAAAAAACCCTTATTCAAAATAAGTCACTGAAATGAAATGACAGTCAAAGAAATATGTAACTCAGATTGTGCATTGCTGTTCCTTGATCAAGTGACTGTGTCTGAACCCATTTTAGCAGAGATGCAACCTTTTTGAAAAAGAAATGTTACTTATAGTGTTGCGTAAAATGCACTTTTTGGATCTTTTTTTTTCTTCTGCTAGTAATTAGGTTAACTGCAGTGTATTTACAGTCGAGCGCCACAAATGAGCTCTAAAGTTAGATCTACCTCTAAATATAGGCATAGCCTCAGTGCCACATGGGAAAGGAGAAAGCTACAAACTCTGTCTGGTAAGCAGCATCTTTCGAGGAAATTGCCAAGCCCACTGTTGTGTGTGTCAATACAAGCAGCAGTCAAACTTGCTTAACTCTTCCCTCAAACATGTGCCTTCCCTCAGCTCGAGTGCAGTACAAAGAGAAGGAGTAGCCAAATCCAAGCAGGGCTTACTCCATGAGGACTTCAGGCACGAAAGGATAGATATCCCGTGTGGGGAAAAGAGACACTTCAGGGTGAAACAGAGAAGGGCAAATTAAGCTAAGAGATACTAACCTCAAACTGAGGTCTAATGGCAAAGTAACTGTGTGCTATAATTGTTCAGAGAAGCAACTGGAGATATCAGGCACCCTGTAGAAGACAAAAAAAAAAGAGTTAAGGAAAATAAGATCAGGCTTTACAGATACTGAGAAAACCAAAGCACTAGAAGAAACAGTGAAGAAGGAAATTTCAGGAGAATAAAATGTGACTGAAACAGTGAGCTGCTTCTTTAAAGGGCCAGGAAGTACAAGTGCAAGAGACTTCATCAAACCTGTGCCTGAGTATGCTCTTTCAGAGATGTTGAATCCTCTTTTTAACCCATCCCAAAGGCTATGTGTGTTTTACTTGTACTCCTGGTCCATTAGACTCCTATGGTGAAACCTTCACTCTTGTGGAGGATTTGGCTAATACTTAACCTTACTGAGCGAGACAAGCAGAGCTGAGCAACTCAAGGATGGAGAATTAGGCATGTAACATTGCTTAACTTCCCTGCAATGAGTATAGCTCAATTATTTCTGTTAATGAGATCCCCCTCCACGCATAATCAATCCCTGCTTGCATGGGAAGGCGCTGAAGGGCAGGAGCTGACAGACACCATCAGCTGAGCGTGCCTGGGTAGCTGCCTTGCAGAACAAACCACTTGTGAACATGTCACTGAACTCACACAGAAATGAAAGGCACAAGGGCATTGCCAAGTCCTGAGCTTCAGACATACCTCATATCCAACCTCAGAGGAGTGTTCAAGGCACTAGTAAAAGTCTACACCTTACCAAAGTGCTCTTCTAACAGAACAGGGAAGGCTGTGTTAGCACCTCTGGGCATATCTGGTATATCCTTCTCTGAAAAAAACACTGCAGTGGGTGGTCTTGGGCATGGCTTTCCTTGTGCATGACTTGCATGAAGCTTTTATATTTATTTGTAATGTTCTTTACGTATTTATTCAAAAGTCTAATGACATTTAAATGAAAAATCTCATGCTGATTAAAAGCAGGTAGGGGAATAGCTGGGAAAATGAAATGCACCATACATAATCAGATCCAGATGACACACAGCCCAGGATTTTGAGGGAATGAAGCTAATGAATATAGTGAACCTCTGGTAATTAGATTTGAACAGCCACGGCAAGGGAGAGGAGGGGGAGAAATGCAAACATGGTATAGATCTTAAAAGGGGGAATAAACAAGAAGAAAAATGAGAGTTATCCTAACATAGGCTTATAAAAAGCCCACATCACTGACTATAACCCCCAGAGGGGAGGACTGCAAAGTGTTTCTTCAGTTTTCCCTTTCAAACTTTCCATCATCTTTTCACTCCCCACATCCACAGTTGTGCTCTTTTTTGTTTCCTCTCCTCCCCTTCCTCTGCATCCCACCTTCTGTTTTTGCCCACATCCCCCATTTTACTCCCTAGGAGATCTTTAGGGTTTTTCAGGATGAAGAGCCCTTCCCAGACCATTCTTGATTCCTTTCCAAGGCACAAACTCGTCATCCTGCTCTGTGTAGTTACCGAAAGAGTAGAACTCCATATTGTCCCTTTCCTTCTCAACAGCACTAAATTAAACCTTTAATTCAGGCAAAGTACTTAAAGATGTGTTTCTTTAACATGTGAGCAGTCCCTCTAAAATCAGTGAGGTAACTGGGGTGTTAAGAACCACAGGGGTTTTTTTTGCCTGCCCAGAAGAGAGGCTCAAGCATTAATTACTTTTCATCCCCAAACTGACTTTGTCCCAACCACTGCTGTTGTGTTCAGGCCGTGTCCTCACCTGCACTCAAACCAGGCTCCACCTGCCCTAGCAGACACCCCTCTGCAGCCAGTCTGACCCACCACCTTCCCCCGTCCCTGTGCTGGAGAGGGGGAGCCTGGCTTTGCCTCTGCCCCTGCCCAGCACACGGGGCTGGCAGTGCTGGCTGCCCTGGGGATGGTGGGCTGAGGGCATCTGTGGCTCCTGGCTGGTCTCCAGCCCGAGCTGATGGTGTACAGGGCCCTTGTGCAGCCCACTTGCCCGAGTGCACTGACAATAGCCCCCCTCAAGGTGCCACTCACCCCGAGGCTGGGAGCCACGACCAAGTGAACCCACTCCGCTCTGTCCCGGGGCTCCCGCGCAAGGGGGAAAGGGAACAAATGAGTTACAGTTTTCTCAGGGATTTGGTGGGCTTGGGAGGTTGATGTGCTGCACATCAAGCCTCACTGAGCAGGTCTTTGGATGGATTCCTTGCATTGCTTTAGAATTAGAGCAGAAGCCCACCAAAATCCTGCTGCTTGCTACACCCAGGCAACCCCCTGAACATTGCAGCATCCTGTATGTGAAGGCATTGAAGGAATAGGATGGCACTTCTCCTTTTTTTTTGGTGTGGATAATGAATTCTTTTCAATTAGTCCAAGAATCAGCATCACTATTTGAATTGTAGACTTTTACATTGAGTACAAAGTCTTTAATGTCTTTCCAATGGAGTTTATTATATATAGAGTGTTAACAGAGCTGTCTGTTAGGCAACAATTCCACTGCAGAAGGAGAAAGTGAGTCTGGATGGTGATAAAAAGCAGTACTTCTTTTTTCTCTTGATGTTTTCACTAAAGACTGAAAGTGTCTCTTGGGATCTGTTATTTGGATTATAATCTGAATTACCTTCTGTGAGAGTACTGACTTTGTGGACTAGAAAGATCGGACTAGCACTGAAAAAATAAATTCTCTTTGGGACACTTAACACAGCCCCTTTTTCTCCCCAAAGCCAGAAAAATCCTTTAAAGTTATTTTAGTAACACTAGGAACCTAGAGCAGACTTTGCACAGATTTTGAAGAGGAGAGCAACATCTCCTTGCAGCACAGTTCATTACCAATGGGTCAAAATGATTTGCTGGATCAGGAGTATTTCCCTCCCTGGGAGATGTTGATTGAGGCTGTAGGCTTCTCATTTGTATATTGCACAGTGCAACTCAGTTAGTTGGGTTTGAGGCAATCAGATGTTAAAAGGCAATTTGGAGAAAATTGCATATAACTTCAGATGTCATTCAAAAAAGGATGGGGTAGTGGCATCTGTTTCTCATAACCCTTGAAACATTACATATGTTTCAGAATGATACTGTTTCTTTAGAAGTAAACCATATAATTTCTGGATTTTTTAAAATTAAACATGGTACCTTTAATTTAGGATATTGTTATTCTAGAAAAGACAATGCTAACCTTTCTCGACCTTTCCCTGCAGTGTAAGTTATTGTTGGCAAGGTCATGTTTGGTCGCTTTGTCTGATCCAGGAGTGTATTTCATGAATTACCTTATAATTTCAAGTGGTGACTAGACCTTTGTGTTCTAGATAACGTCACAAAAAACATTTATCCAAGGCATTTGACAAAGAAAGGAAAAATTGCCCACTTTTCCCATCAAACATAATTACCATTCACCACATCTAAATGAGGTGCTTGTTGCATCTTTACTGGAGAACAAAAAGCCACCATGAATAAGTTTATTTCTCCATTAAATGAAAACTGGTGCAGGGAAGACAGGGGAAAAGGGCTTTATAATTAACCTTCTTAGTGCTCTGACGGAAAACTGATAGATCTGAAACTTACGCTGTGGTGGAATCTTCTCTTTTTATTTTTATAAATGACGGAAAGCCACGAGGCGAGCGTCTCACCCCTCTCGCTGTAACACAGGACCTGGCAGTGGGCTGGAATGATGACACAAGAGCAGGAGAACAGGCGAGCCCCGAGCAGGGCTCTGCAAGTTTATTCAATTAGGTACTAAATGTTTGGAACAAGGTTTCATTTGCCAACAGCTGTATACAATCATTTGTGGTTTTGAGGCCAGGGTAATTGGCATGTTATGAGCTTTTGCCTCAGCTTTTGGCATCTGCCTGAAAATCACGTGGAAAGAGGGGAGGTTCTGCGTGGGGCTCAGCCAGGAACCCTCCCCAGGGAGTATAATCTCAGGAGCCATCAGTGAAAAAACCTCACCCAGGTCTCATGGACATGGGGCAGATGCTGCCCACCAGCACTCCCAGCAAGCCCTGGTGAGTGGGAGAAAGATTCTTGCTAGGCTGTCTGCTACCAGAGCCAAGATTGCTTCACGTGCATGGACTTATGCTTTTAACTAGGCATGACTGTTTTCAGGAAATTGACTGAAGCTGCTTGTTAATTGGAAGCAGTGAGGGAATTTTATTTTCCATTGTGTGCTTCAGTCCTCAGTGATCCAGCACTCAGCACTAAGTTGTTACAGCTCGGAAGCTGCCACCAATTTTTTATTCAATGGTGACATGACATCCCTGGCCTCCCTTTGAACAGTCCAGGATGTTTTCTCTTCCATGCCATGTTTCCTTTCAGGGTATGCTAGGAACTGCAACAGCCTGCTCCTTGTATCCTCTTCCCCCATTCTGTTTTTTCTTTTTTTTCCTTTCTCCAGTGCATCACCTCTTTGCTATGGGATGCTCTTTGGGGAAACAATAACCATTTGCTACACTTTGTGCAATGCCCAGCACAGCAAGCCCTGCCTAGGTCAACACTTTTTGGCAGCATTGCAACAAATATTAAATGCTAATAGCACCATGGTGGAGCCATGCTTCATCATGAGTATAACTAGGTGGGATCACGGTACCCCTTTTATTATCACGTGTTACTTCTTCCTGTTAAAGGGGAATCAGCCTTGAATGGTTCCTCTGGTTCACACTGTCGTAGCCAACATCACATCTTGGTTTCTTAATTGTTTACACCTTAAAGAGCAATCCTGTGTCCTGTAGAGAAGCTCCCAACTGATGTCTAATCATTAACTCGAGAACAGGAGAGCCAAAATATGCAGTGCTACTCTGTATTAGTGTTCTTTAGTTATAATAATGGTTGCTTTTTCCCCGTGGTGCTCAGAGCTCTTTACAAAGAAAGAGGAGCATTGTTATTGCCATTTAAGGGGTGAAAAAGCTTAAGCAATGAAGAAACATGCCTTGCCCACAGTTAGACAGCAAAGGAGAGTCCAATTCTTCATACTTCCCTTGTCATTGGGACTACTTACAAACCTACCAAAAGCTGTGTCACATCCACGCCCCTAAGTGAGAACTCAGTGCAGCTACTTAATAATAACAAAAAGTATAATTTATCCCATATATGTCCAAGAATCAAGGCCAGTTGTTCTGGCAGGCACCCACATTCTGTTTGGTTGGGGTGAGTCTGTTCTTAACAGATGCTCAGCAGCTTGTTAACGGGATGGAGAGATGCAAATGAAAGTCCACGGGCTTCAGAATAAGCAAACTTTGTCCCTTGATCACAGCGCAGTGCCTCCTGCTCCTGACAGTTGCAGTTTTATGTGGGTCAGGTGGACGACAGATGTTCACCTGCTTAACTACGGTAGCAGTAAAACTCTTCAAAACAACCTCTGAAGAAAAAGACCCATCTACTCTCGCTGCTTTGCAATCAGGCAGGAGCCCTTCAGATGTATTTGTATATACGTCCTGTCTAATTTCCTCTCAGAAAGCTCTGGAGCCTCTACTCTTCTTTTGGGCAAATAATTTCTTTCTGTGGTAAGACCCTGCTCCTCTGATGTGGTTTTCCTCCTCCACCCCTCATGGCTAATTTAACTTTTCCCTTCCTACCCATGCTCGTCGGCATGGATGCAATATGCACGCTGAAATGTCATCACTCCCCCTCACAATCACACTGTAGTGCTTGCTCATCTGGGGTCCATCTGTGGGGTGGTGGCAATGGAGTCCTACTATGCTGGAGAGCAGGAGGATGGAGGGATGAGGAGCATGGGAATCCTGACTATCACACCGAGCTGGGTGATCACACCCTGTTTACTGGGTTCAGTGCTGAGGCAGCTGGGTGAAGATCCATACCCTGTGATAAGCACAAGGACTTCTCCCAGCATGACCTCACACTCTTGTCCAGTGGAAATGCCATGCATCTGTTGTTCACCTTTGCTGCTGTTTGCTCTGGTGACTCTGGGTAAAACCTAAAGGACTTTGGATCTTAGCATTCAGAGTGCCTGTGCTGTGTTGAGAATAAACAGGACCAAAGCAAACACCCCTGTTGATCCATGTCGGTCTTCTGTGCTTAGAAACTCAGGGAAGGAATCTAAGCTAATAGGACCAATGATTTTCTCCAGGGCTTTTATACTGTGTATGGGTCTGCTGCTGCCTACACTACCATGGAGCTGATACCTGCAAAACTACAATTTTTAGTGAATCTGTATGAACAGAGACTGGCTTTGACACTCAAAGCTAATGTTAGGCAGCATATGGAGATATGTGGGATGTGAGCTGGGATTTTGTGGTCACACTTTCTGCTGAAGCATCTGTCTGAAGCCCAGTGAGGGGCCGACTTACCATGAGCCTGAGGGAGATGTGCAGTGATGTTTGCAAAGCTTCTTACAGCAGAACTGCTGACCACGGGTGGGGCAGAAAGGGCCACATGGGGTAAAGATACTGCTGTCCATAGCAAGACAAAACCCTTGCCTAGAAAAAAGAAAAGTTAAGGAGTTTATCCTCTGTGTAGTTCATATGTAGCCTGAATTTTCTGCTGCTTGGGCGAGAATGCCAAATACAATTCATATCCTCCAAAGAAGGAAATTTGGTTTAAGAATGAAAAGAGCTAGACATATGTCTCCTCTGAAAATCAACAGGATTTATGTATCCCAATCTCTTTCTCATTTTAATAATTTCATCCCACACAAAGCACTCAGCTATGCTTTTATGACCAGGTTCCCTTTCCTTGCAAAACCACTGCCTCCTTTTCCTATTCATCACCAGTGGGGATCAAAACCAGCCTACAACCCAGCAAAGGCAGGCTTCATATTTGCCTTCTACATCTTTGTTTAGCCCTCTGACAGCGCTCTGGAAAAAGCCCAGGCTGCAGCCTTAGCTCAGGGCTGAATGAATAAAGGTCACCCTTCTCCAGGACAGAGGTTCACTGCCACACAGTGAGACAGAGATGGCCAGCTAAGCTGGAGGTGGTTTGAAGAAAAGGTACAGCACTCAGCTGTGCTCACCTTCAAAGGTACTAATCTCACAGGCTTGCTCTTGCCTGCAGAAAGCAGTGCTGTGACTCATGTCAAATGGTGGGAGTGGGATCTTAGCCATGACCCTCCTGCAGAAATGCCTTTTCTTACGATCTGGGAGGAGGAAGAAGGACACGAGGGGTCACCTCAGCTGCTAGGGCTGAGGTCTTCAATAAGCCATCTGATGACTTCCTTGAGGATGAGCTGGTTAAGCAGGAAAAGCAGGATGAAAGAAATAGTGAGCAAGTGCTGCTGTCTTGGCAAAATTGTCTAAGAATTGATAATTCAATAGACTCCTTGTGAATTCTTTTGTTTTTGTTTTATTCATGTGACATTACTTTTTTCCTATCATTAAGCAACGTCTGGAAAAGCATGATTAAAATAAGAAACAAACCCCACCAGATAACAGGGAGGCACTGCTAGAAATAGGATCCCAGCTGCCATCTACTTCCTTATAAAACTAAAGAGATCTGCTCTTTCTCCATCCTGCATTGAAGAGCTTGTGGAATTGAGGATGTTTTTCATGCCTAACAGGACATTCTGCATTTGGACTGCATATCCCCTTTTCCTTATCCCTCCAAATCTTTCTTGCTTTTTCTTGCATTACTTTGCACTCCTCTAACTGCTTGTAGACAAGAATGCTGGCAGCAAGCATATGAAGTCTCAAATCTATGGAATATGAGCTTTAAGAAAGAAAATACAGAGGTATTTCAGACCTCAAGTCCACTTGAGATAGCAGGTTGAGTTATGGAGACATTCAGTCTTTGGGCTGCTATAGTAAATTGATAAATCTTTATACTGGATTATATGTTGGCATTAGAGCCTCTGCTAAAATCTAGCACACAGGAGTTCTCAAATTATTCCCTGGTGAAAAGATTGGGTACCAGGATTTGAAGTAAATGAGGTACTTCTTTTGCCTACCATTTAGTTTAAACCATGGAACTCACTACCAAACAAAGCTGCAAAGGGAAATGCTTAAGCAGGCTCAGAAAAAAATAGCTGAAGTTGAGAAAGACTGGCTCATGAGCAGTGGTTAAAGAGGACAGGACAGATGGTCATAAGGAAGATTCAGTACACAGAGAGCCCTGGGCAGGCTGGAAGGTTGGGCCAGCTAGGGAAGCATGAAGAATTGGACTCTCCTTTGCTGGAAATATTCATGACTGGATTTGACAGGGCCCTGGATAGCTCAGACCTAGGCTCTTCTTTACATCCTGCAGATGGTCCCCAAGAGCAGGGACCCAGCCCAGACTTTCTGAGATTCTATGGATTCAAGCCTGAAACCAGATAGTCAGGCCAAGGGGAGGATTCTTCTTCCTTTGTCTTTGCTTTTATTTTTCTAGGTACCTGCTGCTGCCCATTTGCAGAAATGGCATGCTGAGCTGGGTGAATCTAACCTGAAACTGCATCAGTTTTTGGATTCTTATGATTCCTCTGCTGTAAAACCCCTTTTTCCTTTCCAAGGAGGATGCTGTAAATTCAAAATTCACATTGGATGTAGGGCAACCTTTTGACACAGCCATGCAGTCATTGGGATAAGCTATATTCTTCAGATGAGTTGTTAGCTGTTGCCCAGAAAAACAAATCAACAGAAAGCAGCTGGGAATAAGAAGGAAGCAAGGGATGCATGTCCTGAACATCACTGCTTCCATCAATAAAGCTGTCTCTTGTACACATGCATGCCTGTGTATCAGGCATTGCTGAGCTAGAGCAGAGTGCTCAGCAGACAGCGGGCCTTGCAGACCCCCTGCCCCCAGAGGAGCATCTCCAATCAGTCTGAAAGGATGGTGGGTTCACTGGAGCGCCTCATGACTTACATCCCCCCGAGACAGCAGCTCTCTCTCTAATGGCACCAGCAGCGTGTGGGCAGGGAAGGGAGGCAGCCGAGCAGAAGGATGGCTGGTGCAAGTGGATCAGGATGCACGCACTGCATGGATGGAGCCATCCACAGTGACCCCCAGGCCACAGCAAGATGGGCCCCGGCAGCCTGCACCACCCTCACTCTGTTGATGCCAAGGGATCTTCACTGAGGTCTGTGAGCTGGAGGTGCAGCCTTCCTTACACTGTCTTTGTTAATAATACAGCTGCTGCAGTGGGTGGCAGCCTGGACTCTCAGTCTGCTTCATGTCGAGGCCTTTGTCCTCACCTGGGCAGTGAGGAGATGTGCTGGGTTTGCTTCTGGGCCAAACAAAAGCCTGCTCCAGCGAATGCCACTGTGGCTCACAGGCTTTCATCTCAGGACCTACCTGTTCCGTCAGCTCCGCCTGCAAAGCCTGCAAACTCTTCGTGTTTGTTCTCAAAACAAGCATTCAAATACACTCTTTTGTGTTTTCCTTTCCATGAGAAAACCGGAGCAGAAGAAACCTGTGTGAACAAGCCAGTGGGAGCACCCTAAGCTGCGGGAAGCCAACAACAACAGAGGCACCACTTTCAAATTTCCTCACAGCTCTGCAGCAAACGACAGGGAGCAGAACAGCAAACCCAATGTGGAGAGAGCCACTGGTGGGATTTGCTTTATGAAAAAAATGCTGTTCTTGTGTCCTGTAGATGTTGGTCATGGTGAAGCCAGGCAGCGACCCATCTGTGAGCTTTCTCATGGCCTCACTTCACTAAACCTGACACAGTTCCTCTACAAAGTGTGGAAGTTGGCACTGTGCACAGGTGGCTCCTTTTTGAAGCTAAGGGTGGAAGGATGTCTGGGTTTCTGAGAACCTTCCTTGAGTCCCTTGGGTTGCATGGAACCTGCCAGGGTGCAGGGATAGCCCCAAACACATAGGGAAAATCTTCCTGCCACAAAAGTCCAACAGGGTCCCCAGAGAGTCTGTGTGAGCCCCTGCTCTGAGTGAGACAGCCTGAACTCAGCAGGGACATGAGTCCTAGTCCTGGGTGCACAGCCACTAGGAGAGAGACCAGAGGTCTGCCTTGTACAGCCCATGCCTTGTGTTTTCTGTCTGTTCTCTGTTTGTCCTCTAACCTCTTTGAACTGCCTTTTAAAATGTCTGAACAGTGCTGAGTGGGACTCTCACAGGATTACCATCCAAATTATAATTATACCCAGACACAATATTAAAGTTGAAGGGCCAACTACTCGAAAGTTCGGAAACAATAGAATTTATATCGCCTCTGTACTTTAATGCAAATCCTTCCCTCAGCAGCTGCTGTGGTTTCTGTGCAGCCTGTTTGCTGGGAGTGGGAGAACCCAGGGGCACGTTTTCTGGGTGTCCTCACTAACTCCCTGCTGCTCCCATGAAGAGTCAAACACAGGGCAGCACCCCACGCTCCCATGGCAAAGTAGTCACACAGGGCTGGCTGAGTGTGTTGGAGGTATCTGCCTTTGTCCCTCCCATGTACCCTGCAGCTGTGGGAGCACAATGCTGGATGCTGGATGGCCAGTGGGGTGAAGGAGCTGGTGGATGAAAAACACCTCAGCAGGAGCTAATGGTTTTTTCTAGCCCAGATCACTTCTATGTGAAGCCTGGAGGGGTGCTACAAAGGTGAGGATGAGAGTGAAGACAAGGAAAGAAGGACTTATGCTGGCTTTGCTCCAAACAAAACATTCTTGCAACTTAGGCAAACAGCAAAGCTTGCGTGACACTCTCTCGGAATCTCTTTTACCCTTCACAACTCCTTAGCCAGTGTTTTTTAACCCAAGTTACTGAACACGTTAAGCAAGGATGGAGGCAGGAGGGGATCTAGGAAAGAGAAGCCAGGTCATGGTTCTGAGTGACTGAGTGCTGCCCTGGATAATAGAGTTCTTCCTGCTCCATCCAAACATTTTGCAGGCAGTCACTGCTTTTTTCCCCCCATTTTTTGAGTGCTTTTAAGTCCTTGCTTCAAACCAGAAGAGCACTTGGACTTGTAGAAGTATATACCATCAGATTTTGTCAATACAGCCATTAGTCTCTAGACTTATCAGATATGGCTAACCTGTTTCACCAAAAATTCAGTCTGGGGCAATCCCCAGGAATGTAAACTTTCAACCCACAAGGTGAAGTGTTGGAAACACTGATAAATACCTCAAATCAGGCTCCTGGAATGGGAAGCATTTGGCAAGCTTGTAAGAGGCGAAACCAATCCACAACACTTGAGAATAGAGCTTGTCTCTATAAATAATAAAAAGGAGCAGCTGTTATCTAAAAAAGTCAGAGCATGAAGCTAAAATGTCCTCCAGGGTATTTGTGTACACTTGCAGGAATTGGCACACAGCTGGAACAGGTGTACAAAATGCCTCTCTGAGGCTAATGAGGTCTTACCTGTGCTTTAACATGGAAGTGACTGGGCTTCCATGGGCAGTGTGGAAGGCTGCATTGCTCCAGCTGCATTGCTCCAGCTCTCCTTCTTCCAGGTAAAAGGGTGCAGAAGAGCACTACCTGAGGCCTGTTATTTCATTTGCAGAAGTGATTCAGGCATCCATGCCCCGATGGCATGGATTCAAAATCTAGGTGACTAGGGTTCTACATCACTGTGGTGGGTCTGGTTCTACTCCACCTCTCAGCTGAAGCTCTTAAAGTGATGTAAGTACAAATGTTAAATCTGGCTTTATTTCTACACTTGGGGAAAATTTGGCTCTGGGTAGCAGTGTGTGCTTAAAGGTGATGTGCTCAGTACCCAGCAATGGTGAAAATGAGACTCAGTTTGGGTGCTTCACTGTTGGTTCCTGCAGCTGAGGATGTTTGCCCTGAATATCCCTTTCTGTGGCTGGTGGCAACACTGAAAAGGAATAAGTCTTTCCTTTAAATGTTTGGGAGGAAATTGATGGGAAAAGACACAGATCACATCAGCTGTAACATGCAAAGTCCACTTTTCTTCGACAGCCTCCCTGACACCAGGGCTAGAAAGCCTTGTGCTCAGGTCAAGGTCTTCTCCCACTTTGGTCAACCAGCCTGGTGGAGAGACAGGCTTACAGAAAAAATGGCTCTGGACACTCATGGTAATGGACCCCCCTGTTGCTTGCAGACTTCACATTTTAGGGTGCTGCTTTCCATGTGCTTGGGCTTTTCTTGAAGTTGATTTTGACTACATAAAAAATCTTGCTTTTAAATTTTAAATATTGCTTTTTATGCAATCCCTTGCTTGTTGCCTTTCTTTTCTTCCTTTCCTTCTGGCCTTTGGGGTTTTTTTCTTCCACATCATAGTCCCCACATCCTTGAAGAGGGAGGAGAGAAACTAAAAGAAAGTATTTAATACCTCAGTGTTTTTAAAGCATCAGCAATTGGTAGAAGAGGTCGTCCCTGGAAATAATCCAGCTGGTGAACTCTTTATGGATACCACCTTTCCAAGAGCAGTGCCATTTCCTCATGAGGTGGGTGTATTTATTTATTGTGTCATTAAACCTTTTTTCTTTCAGACAGCCTTTAAATATCTTCCCTGGGGATTTGCCAGGCTGGGCAGCAAGCCAAGTGGAACCCCCTAAAGTTAAGAGCTCAGCTCTGTTGGACATAAACCACTTAACATTTCAAAGATGACAAAAGTGGTACATATCCAATTTGTTTCCAGTCAAAAGGAATAACTGGCAAGTAGCACACTGAGCCCATCACAGTGGACAAGCCATGCCATGGTGACTCCCCTTCTGTGGGCAAGAGCAGGGCAATGCTGTGTGTCTACAACCTACCAGTTGTGATTATGGACCCTTTGTTCTGTTTGCCATGGCTCCAAAGAGGCCGAGACTGATGCTCCAAAATCCCATGCTGTATTGTTCCCATGGGCTCTTACTGCTGCTGCTTTCCATTACAGCTGCAAACCTTCTCCCTGCCCTGCTCACAGGGCTTGAATTTTGGTGTCATGCATCTTGAATGCAGTTGTCCAGAGCTCAAAGGGCCATGCTGTTCATAATTCACTGTCCCCAGGTCAGGTGACAGCAGTCACACCTGGCACAGGTTCTTCCTTTTCCAAGGTACTTAGACTGCTTTCATACAGGGATGCCACCATGGATTTTGAAATTTGCTTTCCACAGACCTTCAGCTGGATTAAACTCAGATGCTGCCAGATTAGCAGAGTGCAACACAGAGGATCAGCTGCAAAGCTGATTGAGGGACAGGAAAAGATTCCCTGGATTTCAGCAGGTCATAGATCCAGCCCGTAGGAGAGAGATCAGCAAATTGTGTGCCTTGGTTCTTCCTGTTGTGAGGAACAGCACTGATCATCCCTGACTGAAGCCAAATGCTTTAGGATCTCACAGTCTCAAGGGCAAATGATGTTTTTGCTGGGTTTAATGTCTGGTCCAGCATTTGGTGCAAGATACTTTGTCTGTTCAGTGAACAGTACAGTCCTGAAGGGCTACCAGCTTGCCAGGAGCATTATTCCTGCAGGGCCTTTCAGATAGCAACAGAGTTTCTCCAGATTTGGGTTTGTGAAGGGCAAATCCAGATTCGATGCCTCAAAACAGTAAAAAACACATTGCCACCCCCACCTCTGGGGCCTAACTCTTCCTCTCAGCAGGTTGTGACAACAGAAGACACCACCCATTTGGCAATCCAAAATTGCCTGGCTGCTTTCCTCACATGATGGGACACAGCAATGCAGAGGAGCTGTCTGGAAACACCTGCAACAGGGAAGAGGGGAAGCAGCTCCCACACTGGCAAACCCAGCCAGTGTCAGATCCTAGCAAGAGATCACTGCTCAGAAAAGCAGGGCAGGGGGCTTACACAGAGACAAAACCAGAAACATAATCATCTGTGTTTTCAATGAATAAAACATGGCAGTCCTCGCAGACAGAGGGTGAGGTAATAAGGATAATAATAATAATAATAATAATAATAATAATAATAATCATCTCTCTGGTCTCTGTTTCTTCTGGGCTTCAGGGGCTCATTTTGCAAATGGTTATTTGTATAGCTGGGGCTGCTGCCTCACAGCTCACACTGCTCAGACTCATGTCCTGCTTTTCTCTCTGCCAGCAGCCTGGCTTTGCAAGTGCTGCTGACTCAGCAGTAAATACATGCCCTGAAGGTGAGCTGGAGCAGCAAGGATCCTTCCTAGGGGCAGGGTCCAACACTGGCTGGCTCCAATGGAACTCAGCTGGCTTGCAGGATCCAGCACTGAAGGGCTGCACCTGCCTGAGGAGGACCAAGGAAAGATTAAGGCTTAAGCAAAAGCCCAATGGTCACCCCAATAAAACTGAGCCATCAAGCAGGCGCTGAAGAGAGGCTACATCTGTGTCCAGTCAGTCCTGCTGGTGCTCCCAGACTGGTGAAAAGAGTCCAGAACGGCCGAGCTGGCCACAGACTGGACATGCAGCCAGAGCACTTTGTGAATAATAATCTTCCAGCGAGCTGCCCTCAAACAGGGAATGGCAAACAAGGGGCAGCAGAGACCCTGTGCTGCTGCAGGCCTGTGCTCCTTGGGAGGGGATCCCCACTGGGCTGCAGGATCTCGGGAAAGAGGCAGCCTGTGACAACCCGGGGTTTCTGCAGGGTAAGCCTCCTCTCTCCCCTGTTTTTGTCTAGTAACAGAAAAATAGAGGTAGGGCAACACAGACTTGTTTTCCCAGTCATTTGTGATTATTTGTTGTGATTTTGTATTAATAAATCTAGTAGTTTACACTACTAGTTTACTACTAGGGCACGGAAATGATTTGCCAAACCTGGACTTTTAAAAGGATATAAAACACATACTAAAAATTAATCCTTGTGGTTTTTCCTGTGCCCATTTCTTTTGGAAAAAAAAAAAAAAAAAGAAAAACAAAAAGCATTTTATTTTGAAATAAAGAAATCAATCATTACAAATATTCAGGCTTTTCCCATACCCCATCTTTCTTCCCAGAAAGAGTTAAAATGACAGAATACAGTATGCTTTCTACAAAATAGAGGGATTTTAGTAAGACCATTAATAGACATTTAATTTTAACAAGTGCCACTATAAACATTTCTCTAAAATTCACCAGGGAACCAGGATTTTATCACTTTAGGAGCACTGCTTGGCTCTGTGATATGCTATGATGCTGGATAATGATCTAGTAGGCCTCACTGACAGCAAGCTGGCACCCTGCCATGGGCATGTGAAACCATCCTCCAGCCGGGAGCATGAGAAAACCTGCAAATAATGCCTCCCGATTTCCCAGCCATTAGAACAGCATGGATTAATGTGGCTGCAGCCATCTCGTGCAAATAAGGCATGAGGTAAAGTGCCCAAGCCTGGACTTTACTGCTGATAGCTGATTTTGTCATTCCAATCACCTAGAAACCTAACTGGGGAGTTGATTTTTTGTTCCACCTGCAAAACGAGTGAAGGTTCACTTAAAAAGAAAATAGTATAATTCATTTTAAAATGAGCTGGTTCAACTGTTTTAACTGCTTTTTGGTTGTCCTTTGATTAGTTGTGTTTCCTATTTGAAAAAAAAATGACAAGTGTCTGAAGTAATGTTATAGGTAGTGACATTTTCTTCTTCGTTTTTTTTTAAGGTAATGATTTCTGTGAAATTCTTCATGAAGAGGGGATATCTCAATTCACTTTTATTTCACTTTTATTTTGAGACATTTCATTCAGCTCATGCAGGTATTCTCTGTCATAATAGATTAAAAGAGGAAGAATAGTATTAACTGAATTTGTCATCATTTTACCCTGGCTCTGAGGTCTGTAATGCTCTGCAAAGCTTATTTGTCTTCATTTCCAGGGCTTCTCATGGAAATTTCCCTTTGAAAGTGGGTCATATCAGTAGTGACTTTCTTACTTGTCACTTGCACTTTCTGATTCAAACCAAAACAACAAAGAAGAATTTTTTCTTGAAAGTTGTCAAGGAAAATACAAGCACACTTCTTGTTTTGCAGGCTTTGGAGGCAAACCCATGGACTTGCTGATTTTTTTCTGGAAAATGAGTCTCCATTGCTGAAGTACTAATGAATGGGGACGTGTAAGCTGAGACCAAAGATGTGCTGTCTAGGTTTTGCTCCCAGGATCAATCTTTCCTGGGATCTGGCATCAGGTTGTTAATACTTTCAGATTATTTACCCACAGCTCATTGTACATCCATGGTAGAAGAACAGTGGTTTATGGAGTTCTCATTTGGACTAACCTCTTGATTTGGGGTGAATTAACCAGGACTAATTAAAGAAATCCTTCTGTAGCATTTCTCACTTATGCTGTCCACAGATAAACAGAGTGAATATTCCTTTCCATCCACCACTGAAAATGGCACTGACTGTGAGGACACTTGGGAAAGGCAGAAGCCCCCTCAGCTGGATACCTCCTACAGCACTGGGTGTGCAGCTGCAATGGGGTCCCCCTTCATGCTTGAACACCCCACTGGTGCTTCACAAACTCACCCCAGAGGCTGAAATTTCCAATTTGCTGCTGTGCACTAAAATTCAAATCTCTTCAGAAAGAGCCATCCATGGAGTCCTGTTTTTCCAGGCTGGCCCAGTAACAACAAACTCTCTTTTCTAGTCAAGAGAAACAGCAGGAACCTGGCTCCAGCCTAGCTGATCCTGGTAGTAGAACCAGGCAAAACCATAGTCTGACCCATGAATATAGACAGCCAGGTCTACAAACACAAAAGATGAAGACAGTTTCTGTTGAAGGATGATCATTGTGATTGCTTGCAGCACACACTTTTCATATGGTTTGGAGGTTTTTCCTAATGGTGCTAAAAATAGCATCGTGTGAGGCTTCTTTTTATTAAGTTTATTTGTAAATTTAATAAACTGAAAAGAAGAAAAGAAAGCAAAGCAATAAAAAATTAAGACAACAACCATTTAGGAAAATAGAAAGAAGAGATATGAATAGAGTCATTTATCTGGGAGCTAGAAAAAGAGGGAAATAATTGACAGTCTCCATTTACTAATAAAATAAGATTTCTGATTATAAAACAGGAAACCTCTGGCTATTTTAGTACAGATGTAATTTTCATGGCTAAAAGCATCATTTTGCCTTTCATCTCACATTATTTGAGACTAAAATTTAACAAAATCCATCAAAATACTTCTCTAGCCAGTGGGCAAACACCCACCATGTGAGTTTTGCCAGCGAGTGTGTCAGATCTATTAAGCTTATAAGGGGCAGACTAGTCCTAATCAGACAGACTAGTCCTAATCAGTATCTCTGAGCTTGTCTTTTCCACCTAAGACAATAAAATAAGCCTTTCGTTCTTCTCTTACATCACCCCACAGTGGCTTTTCAGTCACTTACCCACCCAGGTAATTTTTTATTTTAATAAACAATAAGGATCAGAATAAGCAAGCATGTAAGGTTTCAATTAAATATTTAAAAGGCCAGTGCTGTGGCTGCTGCAGACTGTACCCACTTTCCAAAGTCCTTTAGTGAGAGTTTTCATTCACAGAGGATAAGCATGAGAATATATATGACACTGCCCTGACTGCTTAAGAAAATCTCTGCATTGATCCCTTGGTAGGCCTGAGATTTTTCTCATTCAAGCCTAAGAAACTGATAGGAAGGTTCCTACAGCTACATCCTCCCACCCACCCACTCGACACTTAAACTGTAATGGGTCCTTTCCTGACAAGTGGTAATCTTCCTCTCCCCATGGCATCTCTGCCAGACCTCATCACTGGAGCACACAGGTGCTTATTTTGCATGAAAGAAAAAAAGTGCAGAATGGATTTTATTAAACTTTTTTTTTTTTTCCTGGGCCTCAACCAAGCACATGAGGTGTGTATCTCAGAAGGCAACACCAGAAGGCTCACCCAGTCCCTGGCAAAATCCCCATGGCTGCTGGGGGAGTTTTGCCCAGGAATAAAGGAACACACCCTAGCGGTGGTACAAGCATCCCCATTGCCTCTAGAGTTTGGCTGTGGAGCTGCCTTCCCTGTGCCTTAGCTTGCAATGGCAGACAAAACGTCCTGCTGGGAAAGAGCAAGCAAGGAGTAGCTCTCCCGAGGGCCATATGAGCTCTGATGATCATTATGAAGACATCAAATGGCAATGTTTTAGAAAGCTGACTGCAGCATAGCCGCGGGTGAGCAACAGGAGCCCTGTGATTCCTGTAACGATGGCATTGTGGGTGTTTCCCTGTTTTCTGTCATCTCAAAAGCAGTGTGCGAGTCCCGTGTGATGGGGAGCATTTCCATCCTACAGTCACGGGCAGCAGCTGCAGTGATACAGACAACAAACCAACAGAAGGAAGAGAGAATAACAGTGACCTTTAATGACATTTTCTGTCGTTACATTTTTTGTGGTCCAACAAAATTTGAAACAAAAGAGAATGAAAAATCAGATGAGTCAGGTGGTCCCAGGGCATCTGATACTACCACAAGCCATTTCAGCTTTGCTTACATAATTTTATTGTCAAGCACAGCATGATGTTAGGCATGTACATATGTAACACTGGGGCTTCCCATTCCCAGGTTCATTGCTCCACTAACCAGTGACATCAATTCATATGTTAAGGGAGAAAAAGGAAATATTAAGGATTATTAAGGATTATGGGTGGACGAAAGCAAAACTTAAGCTCAAACCTCATTTTAAGCCTCAAAAGTTCAAACCTCTCTCTCTCCCTGGTGAAGTCTGAGTGCCTCGGGTTCTGACAACTGCAGTATCTGGCTGCACACCCTCACTACTCAGTTAGGAAGGATCTGTAACTATATGGGTAATGTGCTCCTGTCTGAAAAGAAATATCCATCCAGGGTTCTAGTGGAGCCTTGTTCTCTGACCTAAAATGTATTTGATAATTTAAGACACCCAGGTACACTCATTTTTTGGAAGTGTTGCTTAGTGGTCCCATTAGCAGAGAGGCAAGCTATAATTTTAAGCAGCAGCTCATCAGATTCCCAGCCATCATCTACTAATTAATCTACCACAGATCTCTCCCTTGGAGCCTTGCTTCCAGAAAAGGGCTGCCAGTTTTTCTGCCTTTTTGTTACACCTCCCTGAGGAGCAATCTAAGCTGACAAAGGATTTTTCAGGCCCACCAACATAAGCATTTTCAGTGGGGATATATGAACCAGTAACCTCAGCTGTATTCCCAAAATGGTCTTCAGATTTAAAGGTTTGGATAGTTTGATTGGATTAAACCCCTGTGCCTGTCTGCCTTTCTGTACAGACGGAAAGAAGATGAACAAGCAGCACCATCTCTGTTCAACTCTGGAGCCAAAAGCAGGTACAACAAAACTACCCCCAAGACACCCACAGCACAGTTGTCTGTAGGAAAGCAGCTGAGGAGTGCTAGAGAAATGCAGGACTGTAGCACCTTGCACTGGAGAAGATGGAAGGGTTGCCAGAGAGGTCCTAGGAGAGCTAGAGGGGAAGCGTGGTGCTGTGGAGAGGAGTGAGAGTTGTTAGGAGGGGCAGGAGGAAGAACCTTCCTTGCCCTGATGCCATGATGATTTTCTGCCTTTTCTCTTATACCCCTTTTATATACGCTTTTATATAGCTTTCTGTAGCCTCAGTGCTTTTAGCATGCATACTTGTAATTCCTTAAGTTTGATAACTTAGCTTAGACCTAATATTCCATTAAGCCAGGAGAGTAAAAAAATCCTGGAGGCTTCGCAGTTGGAGGCCAGAAAGCGCTGTGCTATCCTGAGAAACCAAGGCCTTCCCTAGAACACATCCTGTAAACAAAGATAGGCCCATCCAGAGGGGAAAATCCTCAGGATGGGGGGTTCATTCAAGCCTCTCGTTGGGGAATCTTTGATAGATATGTTAATTTGCAAGGCCTGTAAATTGTATATGTGATCTACTGTGTGTGTGCATTTCGGCACATCCCACCCGGACGAAGCGGCACACCTTTAAGGATCTTTAAATAAATACTGAGGTAAAAACCCCTTTTTCCCTTAACCATGTCTGGCTCTTAATTTTAAGACCAGGGAAAGGCAACAGCCCTGCTGCGGGGGACAGTGGTGGGAGGAGCAGCCGGGATGGCTGCAGGGACATTCTGGGATCAATCAGCAGGGGAAATCCAGGAGCATCCCGTTGCTCTGCTGTGCCATCCATGATGCTGAGGAAACCCTCCAGCCCTGCCAATGCAGATCTTGTGCTGGAGCAACAAATACCCCCACAGCAGCTGGAGTCCTGTGCGGCCTCCCACCTGAGCCGGTGCTAACCTGTGGGCTCCCAGCACTCCTCCAGCCAGGTTCCCTCTCTGCTCCCATGGCAAGCCCATTGTCCTGTGCAGCAGCTGCCAGGCAGGCCATCCTGGTAAGGATATCCCCATCCTGAGTGGTTAAGGATCAGGATGCCCCCCTGGGATCAAGATGCCCCCGCCAGTGCCTTTGCATTGGTGTCCTGAAATCCTGCAGCAAGCACAGCCTGCTGTCTGAAGAGGAGCTGTTTGGCCTCAGTGCTCATTTATAATCAGAAAGACATATGTTCACCGGTGTCACACTGAATGAAGCACGAGGACTCATCAGGGTCCCTGCGAACACCCCCTGCCTACTTTGCCAGCTGGGGGATGCCAGACACAGTGTGCTGCTAGGCATGGGCACAGGATGAGGTCCTGGGGAGGATGCAGAATAAGGAGCTGCTGAGTGGAGACCTCATTTCTGATCACTGGGGAGTTTCATGCTCCATCGGTACCACAGCCTCATGCACAGATGAAATATTACACGGGGCAAGAACCCCTTCACCGTATAAATCAAGGCAAGGAAGATTGAACAAAGCCCTTTCTGTACTCCTGCCCAACAGCCCCACTGCTTCACAGGGCGAACGCCACAAACTAAACTTCATGACGGAAGCCTTTTGCTAAAAGATGAATTTCATGCTTTTCCTAGGCTGGCTATGGATTCATTCGTGGGGCTGTCAGAGAGCTAACCTTTCTCTGTTAATCTGTTCTCCATCTTAATAAGGGTACAACAAAGCAGAAGCACTCTTAGACTTAAAACCAAGAATACATTAAAAGGCAGAGTATGAACTGCCTTTCTGCAGAGGCAGTGAGCATCCAGCACTGATAATGATATTGAAAGTGGGGATTAAGCAGCAGAGTGCTGAGGGAGCCAGCATATGGCAGCCCATTGACCTGTCCCATATGCAGCAGCTATTGTTCCCTCCTCACTGTCCCGCAGCAGCCTACTCATGCTTTTTTGTGGCACGAGGGCCAGGGCCAAGGCTGGAGTCTGCTAAAACTTGACATTTACACATGAATTGTGCAACACTGCTGCACAGAGAGCCAGGGTGACCTGTGCCACTAAGCAGTTTCGGTAATGAGGCTCAGCAGAAAAAAAAAAGCATTGGGGAAGTTGCTCTGGGTATGCTGGTGGGGAGGGCCTTGCAGCAGCAGTTCCTGACTTCATGCTTTCTTGGGCAGGGCAGGGTGGGGTAGGATCTGATTTAACTGCTGAAATGTTGGGGGTTTGGCATGGTTGGTAGAGATTGTAGGAAATTAATTTCCAGACCTGCAGGCTTTTTCCCTGAGTAGCAGAATACAGAAATCTTCACCCTACAAAAACAGCAGAGCAGTTTCTAATATGAGCTTGTCCTCAGCTCTGGGAACCAGTCATAGGTGCTTCTTTGGCTCGTGGTTGAATGGTGAGAGGATCAATCCAAACCAAGGCCGCAATCACACAGGTGAAGATGGTGGTTGCAAGGCCTGAACGAGGCCTTCACACACCACCCAGGGGGCTGGAGTGCCTGGAGTGGAGCTGGCAGCTCTCATGTGAGGAATCCCTGGACCCAGTCCCCCCTCACCGGGCACTGCTGTGGTGCCACAGGGCGCTCGGGTCCTGCGCTGGGCCTGACCACAGGGTTCAGCCCTGTTCCTCCTCTGCCTCTCCAAAGTGAGCAGCCCTCTCCCTTTGTCACCACAGCTCATCCCCATCACTGATAACACTGTCCAGGGAGTTGCACATCTCTCCTGATAGTGTTGTGGGCTGCCCCAGGCAGGGGGTTGAGCTACAGATGTTTCAGCTGCCCCTTCAAATTACCAGGGCTCCCCACAGCCACCAAATGGCAGGACCTGAGGTGACAGCATCAGAGCAACAAAATCCAAACACAGATGGACCCCATGAGCAGGCATACACCTTTCCTCAGAGAGCTATTTGCTCCAGCTCAACCGACTGATAGGAAGAGACCTCATAGGCAGGACTGGATCCCACATAATCCTCTATGAAAAATATATTAATATGTCCCTCTGCTTGTAGTTGTTTCTGGCAGCTTTCACGATGTAGGACCACCAAAGGACTCCCAGATTAATTTAAAAGATACAGCTATTTTTAAACCCTACAAGTCATTAATCCCAAGCATGTTTTTTAGCCAGAAGTCTACACATTTATTTGATTTCTATCTAAAGCCATAAACTAAGCCTTGCTCATTGATGAGATTTCAAAATTCTTGAGCCAACTTGAGCTACTAGGCCTTTTAAGAACTTTTGGAGCACGGTTTTTATTCAGAAACACCTTTGCCTGAATTTTTTAGACAGCCCTGCATCATGTACTGAGAGCTCCACTTTCCTTCTTATGCTCGCACAACTGTTAAGCCAAAATTGCTGCAAGTACAAGGCTGTGCACATCAAGGAAATAAAAGATGTCCCCCTGTCATAAGATAATATTAGTCATCATGACCTGAATTATTCTATGAGTCACTGGATATTAGGATAAACAACTTCCCTGTGCTGGTGGCTAAGCACAAGAGTGGGCTTCCAGGGTGGATGAGCAATCTTCATTTTCATAAATATTGTAAATTCAACTGGACATTACCCTAGGCAATCTGGTCTCGTGGGCCCTGCTTTGAGCAGCTTCATCAGCTGCAGGTTGAATCCCACGCTGCAAAGGCTTCTTTCCCAGGGGAGGCAGGGAGCACAGGGATGGCACTTGCTCGCACGGAGCTGACCCAGCATGGCGTGCACTACACAAGCCCTGTTGGGGGGCAGAACGTGCTGCCTTGGCCAATGCTCACAATGTCATACAGCTTAAGCTGCAGCTTATACATGTCCCTTCTGTGCCCAGCCTGCCAGAGCTTTGCCTGCAGTGTACAGTGTGGATATGATTTTCCTTGCTGAGGTCAAAGTGCAACGTAGGAACAGAAACACTACGAGATTTTCTTAGTGAATTCCTGATCAAATTGGCTTGGAAAATTTTGGAGGAAGCAAGAAGAAGCATTTAGCAATCACAACAGTGTTTTCTATTCTGTATGCCTCAAAACTATCCTCTCACTTTGAGTCGCACGCTATGCCTGTCTAAACCATAATCCCTTGCTTTCACTGTCTGACCTGCCTTTCCACCCCTTATCTTCCAAAAAGAAATCCCACCTGATTAAATCCAAATGAAGTCCCCAACCTCCAGGCCACATCGTGGGGTGAAGTGGCAGAGAGAGACTGTTCCTGCTGCCCACCACGCTGTGCAGTGCTGGCAGTGATGCTCGGGTACCACTGATGCCACAGGAAGGGAGGGCTCTGCACTGCACAAGGGCAGGAGCTGCAGGCAGCAGGAGCCACCCAGCAATGTGCACAGGATGCAAGTGAGAACAAGGAAACCCGATGAAACCAGTGGGAAAGAGACTTGATTTCACGGAAAGGCAGTCACAAACTATGGACAGTGAAATACTCTCCTTCAAATCCTGGGGTTGAAAACCAGGCAAAGGCTGCTCAGGCTCCCCCGGTGCTGCGCTTCCTGGCTGGGGTGAGTGCGGGGAGCCAAGCCTTTATGTGATTTATCCATTACATTCTGAGTTCAGCCCAAGGCCGGCCCGTCCTGTGAGCACCGAGGACTTGTCAGCAGCTGAATGGGAGCTTTGTGCGTCAGCTGCTGCTGTCAGAAACCGGGTCCGCAGGCAGCAGCCGTCTGCAGCAGCTCTGCTCTGCCAAGCAGCACTTCAACTGCTCACTCCCTTGGTGGCATGCAGGCGCTTGTATCTTTGTCCTCCCCTCGCAGGGAGGGCTTTTCACCGAGGTCTGTGCTGCAGGAGGACGAGAGAGACTTCTTCATGGGAAAGAGGCAAGATTCCATCCGCAGAACAAGGGCAAGCAGGGCAGGGCCCTTGCTATGTGGCCTTAGAGAATGAGTGTGGAAGCAAGAAAAACAAACCCATGTTACAAATCCCCAACTTGGATAGATCCAGGCCTTTGGAGGGGTCACAAAAAGGTTTGGAAAACAACTGATCCCTTGAAAACTTTGTCTTTAGAAACAGCTGGGCTGAAGTTGTCATGTTTCTTTGGTTTTGGAATATTGGGACAGCAGATGAACATGTTCGAGCCTCCAAATCAATATATTGGAGGTGGACTTTATGAGTAGAAACTCCATGGCTTTGCCCTTCCTTCACCCCAGGTTTTACACTTTGTTAATTCAGGTGATTCTTGCCAAGCCTGATGTGCACCATGAGGGGGACAAGAAGAACCAGGTCCTTGGGGACCCATTGCTGGTGTCTCCTCTGTAGCTGAGTTGATGCTACAGGCTGCACTGAAAGGGAAGAGCACTGCCTGGAAAAAGAGATTAGTGGGGAGCTTTATTCTTGCTGTAACTCCTTTGAACTAACAGGAGTCACACCACAGATTAGTTTGGATCAGGGTTTTTACTTGACCATCATTAGAAAGGAAGGTTGCTCAGGTTTGAGACACTGAACTGAGACACAAAGACACTGCATCCTTTGTAATGCAAATGTGTTTTCTGCTTCAATAGGCTTCAGAGAATGATGGACAAAAAAACATTGTACAGAGATGTCTGTGGCTTCAGTCTTATTCTTCTGTGATGTGCAACTTCAAAAGAAGGCATTTTAATTTGACAGATGGACATTTAATCATAAATAATAATGTATACTGGTTCTTAAGTCAAAAGCACATGGCACCTCTGCACCTGTAGCCACTCTCTCTTATGAAGGAAGCCTCCCCTCTTCCAGATCACCCAGCCCATTTCTTTTTCCATCTCTCCAGAAAACGTGCCTGCCCTTCCAGGCAGATCCACCCAGCAGAGCCCTGCAAGCACCTTTCACTGCTTGCATGGCAGGCTGCAGGGTGGTGAGAGATGTGTTTATTGGTGTGGGGTCCACTTCAGCAGCTTTGAAACTGCCCTGAAAACTGCTTGAACACATCTTGCCTCCTAATTGCTACATATGGAGTAGGAGATGTTTCTGTGAGTGTTAGGTGAAAGGTTTGTCCTGAGTGGAAATACTATGATCTCCAGGCTACAGCTGGTTTTAGCCTGTTTCCCTAAGTAAACAAGGCTTATAGGATCAGGCTTTGTGAGTTTATCTGCCACTATCTACTGCCAATAGCTTTTCAACTCATTGGCCAACCATTTTGACAGGAGAGTGGAGGTTTAAAAGCTGTAATTTTTCTTCCAGGTTATGAAAATTAACTATGAAGCAATGGAAAAAAATCCTGCCAGTGTTTCCCCAGGTGAAAGGCTGACAAACTCAGCTCTAATAGACATCAGATAACTGTGCTAGGAAGGATGGGATAGAAAGGATGAAAGAGACTGTGAGGCAGACAACTGCAATTACTCCCTGAACCGCTACAAACACCTTCCCTAATGACTTGTCTCTACAAGAAATGATCTGCAAAAAATTTCATCTCTTCCCACCACAGGCCCAAAAATAGTGGCTAAGTTTTCAAAAGAGCACCCATGCTGCCTAAAAATTTGGCCGGAGGCAGCATCCCAGAGCCCACAAGATGCTGCGAACTCTGGGGGGTTCACCCTGTCAAGGGAGCAGAGCTTCCCTGAGACACCCTGGCTGAGCAGTGCAAAACAGCCTGGGGGCACTTGTTCCTGGCCAGCCATAGCACCTCACCATGTTCATAATGGCCCTGTTGTGATACAGGGTCTGTCGGGAAATAAAGTGGTAGGGGGACACTTTAAAGGAATTGCAAGGTTTGGCTTGTTCTGAAGTCTTGGAGAGATTAATTTTCCTTTGGAGCACTTGCCTGCTAGTGATGGCCATTCCACAGGGAGAGCAGTGAGAGCCCTGGCCCTCCACTCACCAGAGGAAACCTGCTCACCCTACAGAGGAAAAGCAAACACACAGTGATGCCAAATAGAGGGACCTGCAGACCTGTTGTTTCCCACAGCTCTGCTCAGTGCCCCAGCAAAGGACATAACTCAGTTTCCTTCCTCTTCAAAGACTTTATTCCTTCTCTTGCCTCTGCCACCTTTGCAGGACATGAGCATCAGAAGGCACACAGGCACTCTCTTCAGCAGCAGCTCTGGGACACTGCTGGGGATGAGGGCACCTCAGCACTGGCCTTACACACTTGATGGAAAAAGAGAACACAAAGCACTGCACTCTGTCCTTCCCTTCTAGCACACTCCCCCGTGTTTTCTGTCACTAAAAACTAGAAATGTAGTGTATTTTTACCCTTTGCTGTGGAGAGTTTGAACAGAGCATCACTACCAGACCATGGGATAGAGGATGTTGTGTCTGGTGTGCAGAGACCACAAGCCAGAGTTTGCTCATGCCCACCTGCCCAGGACCTTCTGCTGTGGCTTGTCTCGCATTGGAGGCTCCCTGGGGCAGAGACAACCTTCCAAGGCAGTGCTTGGCACACTGGAGCTGCAGTTGGGATTGGGTGTTATGACAATAATAGAGAATACAGTGATGCTAAATTAAGTTGACACAGATACGACAAACAGAAGAAGAATGGGACTAAGACAGGGTCTGTGTGCAACATCAGGAAAAAAAGGGGACTATTTCATATCAAGATCTGCCCAGACTGTACATGTGGGCTCTGCTCCTGTCCTTCCCTTCAGAAGTCATTTAGCTTCATGAGAATTTTCACAGATGGACAACATACTTTTATAAGGATGAATTTACAGCCAAGTGGTGAGGCAGTGACAACCAGAGAAATTTAGACTGTGGACTGGGAAGGATGTGTGAGGCCAGCTTCAGCCTAGAGCTGAGATTCATTTTGGAAGGCACTAAAAACCACATGATTTGTGCTTGCAAGAAGCCTTGCTTCTGGTTTTAAAGGATTTAATTCAAGTCTGGGTCATGTTTTCTAGGCAGTCTGGAGATATTCCAGGGGATTCAGTTTGTGCTATTAGTGCTCACTTAATACTGGGAGTAGGTGTCCAGCAGACAGGAAGCACCCTGAAACATGTCGGGTCTGTGTTTAGAAACAGACTGAGGAGATTTAGAAATTTTGTGGATTTGCCTGCTTTTGAAGTTGAATCAGTTCGAGCCAAAAAACTTTGAATGCAATCTGTAAAGCCATTTCAGGGCTTTGTATTACTGTCATGGGCTTAAGGGAAGCCCAGGAATAGCTCTTCCTCAAAGTGACAGGCTGCTGCAGGCAGGCTTTGGCTCCAAAAAGGTCCTAACCAAGCACGTACATTTCTGTAACTGTAGGGAAAAATTGGATTTGCTTCCTCGTGGAGGCTCAGTTGAACGGGGTCTGGCAATCCTTATAAACCATTCCTGGAGTGAGACGTGCAGCACTCCCTCTCCTCCTTTCCCTGCTGCTGACCCAAGGGGATAAAACCTTTTTTACTTGTTCCCTTTGCAGATGTGAACAACACCTTCACAGCAGGAGTGGCAAATTGGTGACAAATAATAGTCCAGGTGGGGCACCGTGTCCACGTGCATGATTCTTCATCTCTGCACAGACATTTGCTCTGCTCACTGCTGATCCGAGCCTGCAAGCCCAGGCACCACGTGGGGACACAGGCCATGGGGCTCTGCTGGACAAGGAGCAATGGGGCTCATGGCAAAGCCAGCCCGAGGGCCTGGGGCTGCAGAGGTGGTTTTAACTTGTCCTGGTGGTCTTCTGAATTGAGCTCCTCCACAGGAGGACAGGCCCTTACCACAGCTGGGACATTCCTGGACTAGAATTAGGGAGCACGAGGAGCTTCCCTAGCTGTACGTGCTGCAGCCCCCACGCCCCCCTCTGCGTGGTGACACCACCATCCCTCCTGTCACCAGCAGAGATGGGGTCTCGCAGCAGTGCTCGTGCACAGCTGGGCAATGGCACTGAGGGCCACTTACACCCCACAGGTCCCCCTGGGCTGGACAAAAAAAGGAGGTTCTTTGTTGTCTACCTTTGTGCTTTGTGTCATAAACCTTATATTACATTGCTACACCTTCAGAATGTTATGTTGAGGGTGGTGGGGAGGAGCAGTGGGACTCACACAAGAGCAGGAGGGGAGGAGGCATCCCCCAACCATGCAGCACACAACGTGGTCCTCATCATCCAGCTCCCTCTCATCTCCCTTTCTCCTTCTCTTTCTCACACATGCACAAAGAGGTTAATATTTGGTTTAAAAGGAAAAAAAAAGCAGATTAATTTAAAACACACACTTTGCAGCAAACCAGTGTTCAGTGTAAACAAAGCATTAAACTGAAAAGATCCATATGCACTCGTTATCAGTTATTGCATTTTTTTAAAGAAGGAAATCTAATACATTTAAAATAAACCCATAGCATGAAACAAAATAAACTATGGTCTTGGTTAGTTTGGTTTGATTTTTTAATTTAATGAGGAAAAGAGCTCTCTGATAAAGTAATCCTTTCAGAAGGAAAGGCCTGGGCAATGGTGAACATGTCAGCCACATGTTGAGGGAAGATTAAAGCCTAACAAGAGTCTCTTTCCCACAGTTTTTGAAGCCTTGCAATATTTCTGTGCTTAGGATAGCCCAGAACATCCTTCTGGACAGAGGCCCCAGACCCTCCACAGCTCTTTGCAGAGAAGCCCTGTAAAAACAATGGACAAGTCCACAACACTTAGGAGTGGAGGAGACCTGGTACAAACTGCACACACAGACTTCAGGGTTTTGGTACAACAAAATGTTTTAGTGAACTTTACAAAGGAGCCAATGGCAGCTAATATCATAAATCCCACCAAGAGTGGGAGGAAGAGATTTACCTTTCAAAGTCTGATCTGACCATTTCTCATTTTAAAAGTTCCTTAATGGTGTGGCTGGCACTAACATGTTACCCACATCCCTTTTATCCAGTGCCACAACCTGCTCAGGAGAGGAGAGAATTGCATATGTAGATTAGTTATCAGCCATAGATAAACTAGAAACTTTTCCACTTTTTTTTATACAAGCTTGTCTTCTGTTCAGCATTAGTTCAGGTATTTATGTCCTGATGTGCAGGTTAGGCCTGAGGAAAAGCAGCCTGACCCCAGAGCAACTCAGTGTTGGGCCAAGGCACCTGCCCCAGCCAAAGGAGCAGCTGCTACCTGGGTTCCTCAGCTTCTGCTGCTGGAATTGCATCCAGAGGGGTGCCTGGGGGCACTGGCTGAGCCAGGCTGCTGGCAGACTGCACTGCTGCTCGATTTCTCACGGCTTCCAACCCATGGCACATGTTGGCTTTTCAGCAGAAACCAACCAGGAGGCAGGATGGAAAGCAGGCCACCGTGTAACCCACAGAGCATCACAGTTTTGGGCTCCTCAGGAGGGGGCACACCCATCCCAGAGGTAATCTACTCATGATCAAAGAAATCACTTCCAACCCACTGTTTTGTAGCTCATCTATGTTGGGCAGCAGGATGAGAAGTGACCCTTTAAACCCAGCAGCAGTAGCCTGGCATCCAAACCCAACTCCCGACATTTGATCTCTGGTTTTGAATTCAGCATTTACAATTACATAAAGTCCAGGCTGAAATCTCAAAATACGCTAACTTGCTCTGATTAGCACTATTTTTTGCTTTCTGATGAGAGGCCAAGGACTAACTGACAGGCTGTAAATTTCAGACCCAATTCAGCCTGCCTTGAAGTTCAGCTGTACTTCTGCTTGGGTCAGACTCTTGCCCTGGTGTTGCACAGGTCCATCTCATAGCTGAGGTGCATGGGCTGGAGGAGACGTCCTCTGCTCTGAGAGTAACCAGGGAAGGCTGAGGGTGGAGCCTGGTGCTGCTCTGTCAGAATGGGTCACTTTGGGAGTGTTTGTGACGTGATGCAGTTCAGAAAACAATGGGCATATAGAGTATATAGATATGGATACGGGTACATACATGGATACAGATACAGACACAAATACAGAGGCAGTTCTGACACATTAGCAACCAAAAAGGTGGGAAGTCTTTAGGAGGCAGAAGGAGTCAGGATGGAGCAGATTTTTAATCCAGATTTTTAATCCAGATTTTTAACCCAGTCCATCACATCACATGAGCCTTACTCTTTAATTTTATGAATACGCAGTCAGAGCCAGCCATGTCAACTGTGTTTTGTGGAAAATGGGAGCAATGAGGAAGATTGAAAGCAGGGAAGTGGAAGGTTTCAATATTGTCACAGAGTTAAATGTTTTGATTTCTCAGGAACAGCCTTTTAATGTTACTGCTGTTGAAGGGTTATTATCTCTACTGTAACATGTCATTAACTAAAAGGTAAAAATTGACACAAAATGCTTCAGTCAAACGAAAATCTTTTTTGGTATCTTTCATGGAGAACTATGGGGATTTTTTTGGTTGTTTTTGCCTATCATTCCTACCTGTAACAAATGGAAATGCTGAAGTCCTGAAACCCAGTTGAAGTGAAGTATCTTTCCCTTTCACAACACTCCTGCTGCCCATGGAGCTCTGCGAGCCTCTGAAGCAAGGAAAGCAATAACTGGGAAGGTAACAGAGGGTGTCCCAGTCTGATGGCTTGACAGAGGTGAGTGGGAAGGGAAAGAAAGTCCATTCCAGACTGAGAGCCAGGGCAAGGGAATCCTGTTCCTGCCTTCACCGTGGACAGCTGCCCACCCCTCTGTGCCTGCTTTCCCTTGCCTGCAGAGGCAGCAAAACCACTGTGTTTCCACGATTAAGAGCCTCTGGAGGCCCAGGTGAAGGGCTACAGAATAACCCAGCAGGGTAAGTTTTGTCACTGCCTCCAGACACCAGTTCTGTAACGCTGCTGCAAAAAGCAGCAGTAAGAGTGGGAGTTTCTGGTTTAGAATCTGGAGGCAGAGGTTTGCATTTGCCTTCAGCCCAGAAAACACTCATTTTATAGAGCACTGGTGCAAGTGGGCAAAACTCCTGCTTCTGCTGCCTGTGAATCGTGTGTGAACACAAAGAGTGAGTGGAAACACAGACTCCCACCTCATGTAATTAACAAGTAGAGGGTAATTTCCCCTAGCCCTGGTGAGCGTAGGGCTGCCTGGCCCTGCGACATCTGCATGTTCTTATGGCTCAAGGAAGTGTATAATCCCATCCTGAAAGAAAGTGGCTTCTTATGGAAAGCCTAAAGATCCCCCCCTGGATTTTGCATGTGGTTGAAATGGTTGTCCTGACAGATGCTAGCAATTAGCTATGGAGAGGAGGCCTGCTGCAGGGGCCAAGGGCTGTGGGAGCTACCCTGGAACTTTGGGGTACATGGACCATGTCAGTGGCCACCCCATAATTCTGAATTAGACCTGGAGCAGGGCTGGGGCAGGCAGAGGGAAACTACCCCTCTGACACCTCGAAGTAAAATCTGAAAAAGGAGTGCCCAACCAACACCCCCAATTGTCCTCCTCCTCCCCTTCTGACCCATGTGTTGCCCTTGGGGCAGGAGTAGTAACAGGACCTCAGGGGTGCATGACTGGAAACCCTGCATGCCCAGGGCTTGAGCATCCCATGCTGGTGAGGGCCTTCCCTGTCAGGTGTATGCACTGGTTTTGTCTGGGACGTGAGAGCTCCATAAACCCCAAATGTGGGGCTCTTCCCCAATCTCCCATCTTGTCTTCCTTTTTAGAGGGTGAAGGGGGGAAGAGGAGAGGCTGATCCTCATGACTTTATTGTTTCAGGCTATTCTGCCAAAACTGGGTGTTCTTGTGTCCTTTGAAAAGGGTGTTCTTTGAAACTGGGTGTCCTCTGAAACTGGGTGTCCTCCTGTCCAATTCTGGGCATTGTGGCTTTTTGAAAATAATAAAAACAAAGAAAGACATCGTTTTTTGGGCAGAGGGAGTATTTCCTGGCTTGCATCCCCCATGCAGTATGCATGCAGGTTATTAAAGGAATTTAGATTAGTCTCTCCCCTGGTCAATGGTTTCAAAGATACAAGGAGGGTTTCATCATCCCTATGGGGAGGCAGATCACCAGTCCAAGGCAGAATTTCACTTGGAAAAGACAGAAATTACAGTCATCCTCTGAAGTTCACCAGGGACCTCATTATTGTTAATTACTTAAAATGAAAATGTTGGATACTCTGGTGGTGGGGAAAAGGCATCAGAGAGAAAGGGAAATAAGCCTGGGAGAGACAGAGGTTTCCCAGCAGGGCTATTCGAAGGGATCTGGAAATCTCCTCTCAGCTTCCCTCAGCTCGGAGAGGAGAGGGACAGATTGAGGCACCAGTTCCTGACAGCTCTGCTGTGCTGCTAAACCTTTGTGTCTCCTCACTTTCTCTGCACACTGACTCTTGTCTGAGGCAGGGATCACAGCCTTAGTGTAACAAGCCTGGATCTTTAGTGCTCGTCACTGCATCATTCAGAACTGCTTCCCCTCCCTCCCCCTGCCCCGACTTAGTTGCAAATTCTGAACAAAGGGGGGCACTTTCAGATGGAAATGCTCCAATACTCATTCCACCTGCAGAAGGTATCCCCCATCTCCTCTGCCATTTGCAATTAGTCACACCAAAGGCCTGCAGAGGAATATGCCTGAAGGTGTGCTGAGGAGGAGGGTGCAGGTACAGTGACCTTGGAGCATCCTTCTGTCTCTCACTTCAGTGAATGGGAGCTTGCCTCTTTTTATGGACCCATTTGCAGGTGCTAACTGTATTAGCATAGCCCCAGCAGGAGCTTTCATCAGGAACAGTAGTAATAGGATAAGGAGTAATGGGTTCAAACTGAAAAGAGTGGAATTTTAGGTCAGATATACAGAAAAAACTCTTCACTGTGAGGGTGGTGAGGCACTGGGACAGGTTGTCCAGAGAAGCTGTGGGTGCCCCATCCCTGGCAGTGTACAAGGCCAGGTTGGATGGCCTTGAGCAGCCTGGTCTAGGGGAAGCTGTCCCTCCCTGTGGCAGAAGGGTTAGAACTAGATATCTTTTAGGGCCCTTCCAACCCAAACCATTTCATGATTCTATTCTGTGATTTGTCATCTTCAAGAATACTAAATGTTTTAAAGACTGAAGAAAAATAATGGTCAGGAGTAAGGTATTTGATATGTAAGTGGTATGGATTCCACAATAATTAATTAAACTTTAGCTAAAGGGTAAGTTAAAAGTCTAAAGTTAAAGGGACTTAGCTGTATACTTCATTCCCACCAAGAGTGTGAGAATCCTTGAAAACCACTTTGGAAAATAAGGGAGGAATATTCCTCTCCCACACATGTACTTAACTTTGATATGTGTGTGGGCCTCCCAAAGGAAAGAAGGGTGATATTGCAGCAGGGTTTGGGACTGGGAAATGCAAGCTGCAAAATTCAGGTGACGGTGATTCCCGAGGATCCAATCTGAAGGGATGCTCATGACGGGCACTGGTGACATGGGTTTAACTGTGGGTCCTCCATGAAACAAGGGTTTGGGTCTGCATTACAAACCTTGCCCCTAACAACACGGGGGAGAGGAGAACCAATTTCACCCTATTCACATTTATTTAATGAAAGATGGTAACCAGATAGGTGCACTTTCAAAAGTAGTCCAGGGCACCTTCTGGTTCACACACATTCCTCTACAAATCAGCTGCCAGAGCTGTGCTCAGTGGATCATAACTGAACGTGTCACATGGATTTCTAAAAGCCTTATCCCTGGAAAGAGACAACTGTGAGATGCAAGCAAAAAGTCTGGCTGGAGAGCTGTCAGAAAGATCCCATACAATAAAGCTTTAAGAATGAATCCTGCAGGGTGGTATACATTTGCATCCACTGTTGAAAACATTAACCCTACAGAGGGTTACAGGCAGTGACAGGCAAAAGCTGCCAAGAAGCATCTTGTTGAAATCTCTGATTGAAGCAGAAACTCAGGTTAGTTTCAGATGCCAGTTGAAAAAGAGAACTGGAGGTAAGAAACAGACACTTGTGCTAGGGCCCTCATTAAACAGGCCCAGCTTTTAGGTTTGGGCTTATTTTAATCACACCAGTAGTTTTTTGCTTTCAGATCTTTTCAGTGAGTATGTTCTGACACAGACACAATTCAATCTGATGTTAAAAACATTAGGGTGGTGCCAAACCAAATTGCAAAATATGAGAAGTTTTGTTATTATATAAAAAAGAACCTATGAATATCTAGGAGGTAGAAAAACAGTATTATTATAACCTTGCAAAAATTATGTACAGCCTTATCTTTGACATTTTTGGAGGATTGTTTGTATCTAGAGAGAAGACAGCTGTTTCTGAAGGAAGTTTACTTCTGAAGGGTGATGGAGAATTGTGACTGAACTTGCTTGGCTGCTTGTGGGAGTTCCTAGAACATGGGAATATGAAGCAGCTCCTAAAGACCCTGACAGTTGTAAAATGATTGCTTTTGAGAGTAACCAGGTAAAGGCAATGAGAAGCTTATCTGTGCCATCTTCTTTCTCTACCTGTTTTCTTGCTTCTCACTATATATTCCTGAAAAAGCAAGGCTGAGAAATTGTCCTGTGAAGAGTGTGTTGTAATAAGACATAGCTTTTGCCCGTTCTAGCACTTGGAAATTGTGTTTTGATTTATTATGTGTGGTTTGGCAAATCTGTTTTTGCAAGCTGCAGGCAATTGTCTGTAGAAACCATGCTCCAAACACAACGAGCACAGAGGCCTCTGATGGGCTCCTCAGAGACCACCGTGAATGGAGCCAATAAAAGAGAATGCCAAAGGAAACATTTGTATTACAGTCCAGGAAGAACCAGACCTTGGTTTTATCACTCTCCTCAGTCTTCCGTGATGGAAACCTCTAAATGTGCTCATCATTAAGTCAAGGTAAACACGCTCTGTATCCCCACTCCAGAAAACACAGACTGTACTCTGGCACACCCAGAGCCCTGGACTGTCAGCGTCCTTGATACACGGCTCAGCCTCTTCTCCAGAGCAGAGCAAAGCTCATGCCAGAGGCAAAATAGCTCGTGCTGAACACGCCAGAGAAGTGCCCAGGAGGGCAGTGACTTGGTGCCTCTCACACTGACATCACAGGGGACTGGAAATCCCAAAAATGAACCCTGCTAAACCAGTCCATGGTCTCAGCCTCATCATGCATAGCAGGTGTTCACAGGCCCTACAACCATCCTCACTCCCAGCACCATTTCTGCTTGCCCATTGAGGCTGGACCAGTGGAGGCAACAGCCCTGGGTGGGAGCTCAGGAAAGGCTTGTGATGCTTTTTGATTTGCTGCCTCTCTGGAAATTGTTGGAGAGTGTATGTGCAGAGCAGCCCGCGTGCACCAGCAAGCCAGGCGTGAGCAAACCCCACGTACCCACATTAGAAATGATGTGGCTGGATAGTTTTTCCCAAGCTCCAGCCAGCCCCAGAGAGCAGGACCTGCCATGGCACAGCATGTTTATGGAAGGGTAAAATTCCTCTCTCTGTAGGTCAAGGCCCATGCAACATTCAAATCCCACTGAAGTGTGTCCTGATCAAAGACCCTGGGACAGCATTTCAGCTCTCTGTGGGAGATACACTGAGAAAAGCCACGCAACAAGTCTCATACTGAGATGCCTGCTGATGATGATGCTGACATAGGAATCCATCCTTGATCCTACTGGGTTCCAGGGTGATTATTCCAGAGGCTGAGGTTGCTCACGTGTGTAAGTATGTGTGGGAATGGGGCCTTTGGCTGGTGCCGCTTAGCAGAGTTTTTCTCACAGACTTGACCAGGATTTTACTCCTAAATCTCCTTAATGATCCCAATACACTCCCACGTTGTGTTTTACAAGGCTAAGCAGAGCAAAAAAGAAGGGGCAAGGAAGCCACAAATGCAGGAGGCTCAGCAAGGCACTTCAGGCACTGGACTACAGTCTTAAGTAGCACCAGTGACTTTTTCCGCTCCTGTATTTGCTATTCTCATAGTTAAAGATTATGGTTGTACTTTTTAGCTAAGAAATTACTGGATTTTCTACAGAGCCATCAGCTGAATTGAGTCTCAGCAGTCCCTGTGAAGTGCTTTAAATGTTAGGTCACCCTTAGCATTGCCAGACCCTGGGAGTGTTTGGGTGCTTGATGTTACCAGTGGTTCTGAACACAGAGCTGTGCCCTGCTATGTGGGCAAAACCAAGAAGAGAGATTGTGCTCAAAGTGTGCATGAACCTCCACTCGAGTGCTTATCCACATCACTACCACTGCACAACAGCAGGACATTGCAAGCAAAAGGTCTTTGTGACAACTCCAAAAGAAAAAAAGGCTCTCGTAAGCAGACCAATGAGCCTTCTGAAAAATTGGAAAAATGCCACAAAAATGTTGTCTGGAACAGAGAGGAGCTGAGCTCCCTTTTGCAGAAAGTCCCTGCGTGTGTGAATAACTCGACCTGTGGAAGCAGCGTTCTCGGTGCCCGGTGGGCTCTGTGGTGTGTGGGCTGTGCGAGCTGAGGGAGGAAGCTGCTCACACGCCCCCGGCAATCTGTCACCCCCGGCTTCAGGCTGCTGTGAACAAGTGCCAGCACCACGCACATTTAATTAACCTTTCCACAAGTTGTAAGATGAGCCATCTCTGTTCGCCACGAGATTTATTTTCAGCGCTGCATGATGGCAATAGAAAATAGACACTGCAATTCAACAGGAAAGGTAGCAAATACGGGCAACACAGTTCCATTGGGGAAGTTGGTTTAGCACAATGTAGTGCTCTGATTTTTTTACAGCCTCCTCTAGCAAATTCATTCTGTTTCTCATACATCATGGCTCCAGAAAAGTACTTGTGTCATATTCATTTCTCCTTAGCACACATGTGAAATGCACCCAAGGGCCCGTGAGGCAGAACTGCAGCGTCAGAGATTCACAGATGTTTCTCCTGCACCATATGGTGCGTTCCCCACCATTCCCCGCAGAGCGGCTTCTTGCACTGAAAGTCAATGTTTTTCCCACACATGGCAAAACCAAATGGAGTGGCTATAAAAGGAAAAAAGGGAGAACAAAACACCAACAAATCAGAGAAAACTGTTCTGAAAAACCAACCCATAAAGAGAGTAAGTAGGCTTGGCTAACATTGGGCACACCAGTGTAAAATGGTGGGTGCACAGCCCTCAGTGTGCACTGTGAATTTAAAGCAGGAATTAAGAGTACATTAGATGATATGCTAAGTTGTATCCCAGCCACATACTATTGTCAGCTTGTACTCAGCATCCAGGCACTTAACCACAGAGGGCTCTGGAGAAATGGCTTTTTATAACTGTGTTTTGTCAGAAGTATGGAATATTGTAAGCATAGCTTGCAAATATCATTACTGGAAAATGTAGAGTATTTATACAACATCTTTCATTTAAATTCACCCAGTACATCTTTCATTTTAATCTACCCAGTGCAGTAAAGATTAATGCATTTGAAGTTGTAAAAAAAAAACCCAGAAAACAAATTAATTAAAGTAATACAAGACTTTCTCATTCCTCAGCCTGTGTGACCTAAGTCTGTCTGTCGATCATACAGACATGTTCAAAAAGATTTTCTAAGACAGCAATGTCAATAAGACATCTATGGTAAATCCTGTTTGACCTTTCTGGGGGCAATGTACCCAGCTCCCAGCCACAGCTGTGCAAGCCTCCCCCAGGAGACGTATCCAGCCTTGCTTTGCCCATCGCTTTGGGCCACGCTCTAACAGCTTTTCATAAATGTATTCCTGCTGCTAGAAACAGCCCTCTAGGGCAGGATGCGAAGAGCATCAGCTCCAGTCAGAGCTACAAGCTGAGCATAAAAAGCAGCTCACACCATTTCCTCCAGCTCCTGGGTTTTCCTTTGAGAATGCGCCATCCACAAACTGATCTAATCACGGATCAGCCCAAACTTTCTGAAGCAGATAAACTTGGCCAGGAGCAGAAGACACAGGCCCCTCTGAAAGCCTGTGGAGCTGCAACTGTGCCATATGGCACAAAATCATGATGTGGGATTTTTTTGGGGAGGTGGTAAAGCCCTTCAGACCCCAAGGTGCTTTGGACCTGATGAGATCACAGGTGCTTCATGCATCTCCTGAAAATATGGCACAATAACCATAAAGGAAAAGAAAACATTCCTAATTGAAAGCTGTACCTGTACATAGTAAAAGACACATATACATGGTTCTCCAGCCCATGCAAATAAAAAACCCACTGATGTTCACTGCATGTATAGACTCTGATCACCAGATCCCTTTTGTGTGGGCACATTTTTTTACACAGGACATAGCACAGACTTCAGAGGGACAAGTCATCCAGGTTTGAACTAGTGCCCCATTGCTGCTGATGTGAACAAGCTGAAGGCAGCAAATAACAGTTTGAGGCCATCTTTTGGGTATCCCAGGCTGCAGCGAAATGCCTGAATCATCTCATCTCACTTTTTCACCTCCAGTCTCCACAGCAGAGCCAACAGAGTGACTCTGGTGCAAAAGCAGAGCAAGAGCCAAGCCCCAGGCCCCCCACGCACACGCTATTGGAGGGAACTGGTACCAGGCTCTGCTGTGTAAACAACCAGGGCAAAGGAGAAGGAGGTGGTGGTGGGGTTAAATATCTGCTCTCTTTTACGAGACCACCTACAAAATGTTGCAAAGACCCCGCAACAAAAATAATCTGCCACGATTCCAGTGTTAGGCAAAATATAAACACTTTAAGTGCTCTGTTAAAGAGAACATCTGGGGAGTTGCGAGCTGCACAGATGTTTTCACAAGTTGTTTTTTAAGGAAAAGTAACCCTACTAAGTTTTCTGCCTCTTCCATCTTGTCTCTCTTGACTGTGTTTATCAAGCCAAGATATAAACACATTAAAAAACCTTTAGAGGGCCGTCTCATGCTGTATTATTAATTTGGAATTGACTGAAGGTTGACAGGTGGCTTTGGTTTGACCCCTGGTTCTTTCAAAGTCACTCCACACGAATAATTAGCCAGTTTGTATGTTGATTGGATTTTACATGCATAAATATATACACACACACAGACACACACGTATGTATATATATACACACTCATACACACATATATATGCAGCAGTTTGCTAGAAATTACCATTGAACTTAGCACCAGGATCACACAGGCAGGCCTGGGGCCCTGCCTGGACAGCCAGGAGAGTGCTCACAGTTTTGGGAGTCCTTGAGGAAGGCAGGCACTGGATAGAAGAATCTCTAGGTGAGGAAGATTTATTGCCTGGGGAAGCACAAGGGGTATACTGCTTAAGGCAGTTTTTATTTTAGCATCAAGCTCCTGCAGAATGGAAAGAATTTAGGTTTTTTAGATTAAAAAAATTACAATTAGAATTTTTAGAAAAGAGTTTGTCTTCTCTTAATTCTGTAAAAAACCACAACCAACTGTGATTTAAATATAAAAAGTAAATTAGAAAGGCTAATTGGAGGAGCAAATAATGACACAAATGTACCTACTCCTTGAAATACGTGAGAAAATAAATTTTTCCACTGGGCCATTAGGAAGCAGAACAATTCTCAAAGCGGCAATCTTACAGCAGAATAAAGATCCCTTTAAATCTGGGATCCCTTTAAAGCTGGTCTTTATCAAAGAAGGGCTGGAGAGGCTTATCACACTCAGCTAATAAAAATAATGTACCAGAAGAACTTGAGGAAGGTTGAACCTATTGAAAGAGAAGGTGCTGAAACAAATTAATGAGCTCAGTACCCTTTGTCACTGAGTCCAGATGGTAAATATCAACAAGATCTGAGTGAAGAGTTGGAGACCTCAGTGACCAAACTCACAAAAACCTGCCCTTCACTAAACCCAGTCTGTCCTAGAGTGATGCCTTGAGAGGCCACCTAGAAACAGAGACCAGACAGGAGTAAGGGAATAAAGGTGGGTATTTATTCGAAAGGCCTTCAAAGGTACACCCTGGGAGCCAAGGGCTCCAGGCTGGACCCAAAGATGGACCAAGATGGACGAGGAGTCATGAGTTTCTCACACATTTATAGGTTTGGTCCATTTGCATATCAGCATAAATTTGCCAATTAAAACTGCAATTTCCCCCCCAGCTCACCCCCCCTTTTAGAGGCTTTGGGCCTGTACAGTCTGGGTGTCCTTGAAGAGCAGGCCCAGAGAGATTTTGTAATGTCTATCTCAGCATGAGAGAACAGAGCTAATAAGGCTACAGAGCATCTCAGAGTTACACATTAAGCAATACAGAATTTGAAAAAATATAAGAGTCAAAATCTAAGGCATCAAGAGGACTGGCAAGCAGTGAAGGCTGGGCTCATGTCTTCAAACCAGCTCATACCTCCAACTGGGGAAAGTCTGGCCCAGTGGGCTCTACCTCAGAGCTGCTTGTCTGGTTGGGTGCAGTTGGATCTGTTGCTTGGAAGACCAAGATTCTCCACCCTGGTCGTTGAGCCAGCCAGGAACACGGCAGCCAGGGATGGTGGAAAAGCTGCTCACAGACAGTGCAAGGTCTCAGAGCCGTGTTCTCATTGGCCCCACCATCCCACCAGCAGCTTGAGGGAAAACAGGGAATTACTCTGGCCAAGCCAGAGGTGTAGTCAAGACCCCAAGGTTGGTGGTTGTATTGGGTGCAGGTTGATACCACCAGAAACATGGTCATGTCCATGGGATAATGGAACCACAAACAAATGTGAAAATGCCTGGCAGTGACACTGGCCAGACTGAGAGATGAGAAAATCAAGAGAAGATTTAAAAACCACAAATGTGAAAAGCATTTGAGATGCTTTATGGTATTTCACTACTGGTGATGCAAAAGTGCTACTAGAAACACTATCAAGAGGTTCTTCTGTTTTGTTTAATGGGGATTTGTATTATAGAATCATAGAATGGCCTGAGTTGAAAGGGACCCACAAGGATCACTGAGTCCAACACCTGGCTCTGCACAGCATCATTCCCAAGAGTCACAACAAGTGCCTGAGAGCATTGCCCAAATGCTTCTTGAACTCTGCCAGGCTTGGTGCTGTGACCACTTCCCTGGGGAGCTGTTCCAGTGCCCAGCCACCCTCTGAGAGAAGAACCTTTCCCTAGCATCCAAGCTAAACCTCCCCTGATACAGAATCATGCCATTCTCTAGGGCCCTCTCCCTGGTCAAACCAGAATTTTCTGGTTTTTTGTTTTTATAGTACTGTCTCAAAAAACAAAGAGTGATCACTGTTGTGGCTGTCTAGTAAAACCTGGGAGGTAGTGTGGAGGAAGAAGGAAGGGGCTGCATGATTATGAATAGTATAACTTGGAAAAATTCAACAAATAAACTTGCAATAAGCAAGACAGCAGCTCACTACATTATCTCTCTGCTCCTCCTTGGCTGAGAGATTTCTAGGATATCAGCTTGGTGAGGATTTTTACCTGTCCCTGGGGAAGGGAGAAGCCTCTGCTGTGTGGCCAACATAAATCTGATTTTGTGCCTGTGCTGGACACTGACTTATTTGGGAAGTAAGATGGTACCTCTGGAGGAACAAGGCATTAAAATAAGCGTATAAATAAATAAATAATAATGTTTTATATACTCTGTATACAAAGAATATTTTTTTTACAGCCCCAGCCTGCTGTTCCATGTGACCAGAAGTTACCCTTTGCAGCGTGGGCTCTGTTACAGTCTAAATGAGGTAGCAACAGCCATTAAGCCATTAACACGTGCTCTAAGATAAATCTTGAATTCTCTGCTTCTCTGGGTGAGCAGCGCCATGGGGAAACTCTTGCTGTGCAGAAGTGCTGCACCCCCAGCCAGCTTTCTACAAATGACTCCTAGGACTGCAGGATGCAGCCTCCAGCCCCCTGTTCTTGCTGTGGCTGGCCAGAGACAAGAGGCACACAGAAGCACAAAGCCTAATCTGCAAAGGCCGGGCAGTTCCTTACTGAGCAAAGCCCCAGCTGCGGCAGTGGTGTGATGGCAGTGCTCAGCCACGGCCCGGGAGGATGCTGAGCAGAGCAGCAAGGGCACGGCCAGGAGGCGTGGGAGGGGCAGTGCCCGTGCCCGAGCCCCCAGCCCCACGGGGATGTGTCCCCCTGGGTGCTGCACAGCCGGGCTGGCCTGAACTGCTCCCACCATGGGCACCTGGAGCAGAAGATTCCATGGGACAAGGACGTGAGGCTCCTTGATAGCACCTTCCCAGCATAAATTGAGTTTAAACACAGCCCTGAAAATAAACGCCTTGTCGTTTCATGCCACAGAGTGCATGAAGCCCGAGGACTGCACTCCTGCCTGCTGAGGCAAAGCCAGTTAAAAGGAGAATGCAAAGAAAACCCCAAAACTGCTTTGATAAACGATTTGTCAGAGCAGCAAGGGACCTCTAAAACCTGGGTATTTCCCTCCTGGTTTTTTTCTATCTCGAAATCCCAGTGCAACCACGGTGAGTTGGAGATTGCAGGAGGTGATGGACACTCCTTAGCTCTGCATCCTGGCCTAGTGACAAAGGGATTTGCCCATCTGTACCAGTCTTCTGACATTTTAAAAAGTCACTGCACTTCACTCCTCCCAAAGGAGCAAACAAGAATCAATTAAATTTGCAATCTGAAAAGAAAAATATCCCTTTCTCTCCAATTTAGGCATAGGAAGAAAATAATGAATTCTGCCTTGCTGACTGTAGCAGAAAAAAACCCTCAATCTCTGTCTCCCCTTGGTTATTTTATTCTGAGGTAGGTTAGGCAGTCTTGCATTTACCCTGGTGCAAAGCAAAGTAGGATCAGAGGCTAAACCAGTAAGATTCGTTTATGGTGGTGAAGATAATTTTTCCCCAGAGACATCGAGCAGAAGGACCTTTGGTTGGCTGAGACATGTGGCCCTCCTGGCTGTTTCAGACCACATGCCCCACTGTCTCCCACATCGCATGTTTGAGTAAACCCCAAAAACTCCAAGACGAATTTTTAAAAATCCACACAATTTGATCAGGTTTCATCAGGCATCTTGGACTTGGTGTGTGAATGTTCAAAGAAGTCACTGAATGACCCAGATCTCCTTGTTAGCAGGGTCCTTTGCACCTTTTATATAGCTGGGTTTGCTTGCATTCATCTTTTCTATCAGCCTTGTGTACAGAGGTCAGGTCTTAGCATCACTGGCCATGGACAGTTACATTCCTTTTGCAGAACCTGGATGGGTGCAGTTCAGTTTAGTTTTGGGACAGGGATGGGGCCTTTGCAGGAAACCCCACTGATCTGAGTTCTGAGGTTTTGGATCTGGCAGTTGAGGGACAGATCTACCCCAGTGCATCCAATGGAGCGATACCTTTTCCACCTGAGGGATCACGGTGTGCTTGGTCTGGGCCACATGCTTTAATGATGGGTGATGATTTCTTCCTTCCTGCTCCCCAGCTCTAGGCTGGCTCCAGCCAGCCTGTGAATTTCTGTGTCCCTGGGGCCTGTGGGAAGATGGAGAGAAATGTATTTCTCTCTTTAAATCACAGCCATCTACAGAAAGGGACTGTGCAATCGTTTGTGTCATGCCGAGTACAAAAACGACCCAGAGCTGAGGGCTGGTGCTGGGGGCTGCTGCCACCACAGGAACAACAACCAGTGGCAGCAAACAATAGCCTTTGTCTGCTAACAACAGCTTGCGATGGGGGCAAGCAGCTCGGCTGCTCGTCTCACTTTCATTTTAGGAATGCAGAGCAAAAGGGATCCTTTTAAGGGGAGTGGGGAGGACAAAATAACTTGGGAAATAAAGTGATTCAAAATTTTCAGCGTTGTTCCCTCATTCTACTTTTTAATGGTGTAAGTAAACTGGTGGGAAAACCTGATTCCCACAAGAGCCCTCAGTTTATTGCTTTCAGGCAGCTCTGTCCTCCACCTCACAAAAAGTAGGTGCTTTTCCAGCCTGGAGCATGCCCACGAACCAATCTGTAACTTGGTTCAAGGTGAATTCTTTAGGTAACTTTGCCAGTCTCTCTTTGCAGCAGGCTCTCAGGCCACCAGCTCTGGATGTGTTAGAATGTTCGTGCAAGGTGACAGAAGCTTTGTTAAAAATCCTCTTTAAAATCCCTTTGCACTCCCAAGTCTATGAGAAATCACCGCTCTGACCTGAGGGAAGCTGCCTGATGGCTGAGATGGGAGGCAATAACTAACGGAGGAGAAAGGTGACATTTGCACTAATATCCTACCGGCGCTATTTCGGGCAAGAGCTACCAGAGCCCGCTGGTAGCACAGCAACCTGATTTGCATAATAATCTGTGTGCTCCACACTTCCACCAGAATCATTTATTGCTTAATTGGATGTAGTAAAAATGGAGGTATCAGCATGTCACATCGTTAGTCTTCCAGCCACTTACTCCCCGTGGTGCCAGTCACAGCCCCCACTGTCCTGCCAGGAGAAAAAGCCAGTGTAAAAAAGGTTCCATGCAGGGGATTCAAGGCAGTTCATTCAGAGTGGCTGGGGTTCAGTGGAAGGGGGTAAATAAGAGGGCAACCTGAACCTTTGCTCAAAACTCATCCCTGATATCAGGTTTGATTCCTCCTCTCATTTTTATATAGCTTGTGCTTGCACTTTGCCTCTTCTGCACCCTGTGTGGGGCTAACCAGATGGTCACTAGAAAATATAAAATAGTTTCTCTAAGAAGCTTTTTGCCAATTCTTCCCATGCTGTTTTCATGAGCACAGAGAGACAGGGAGCTTTCCTCATGAACAGACCTCCTAAAGTTAGGAGTCAGATCAGATCTTGATTGTGCCTGGTACTTTCTCTACAACCTTAAGAAATCCTTTAAGCTCACCTCTAACCCATGGAAGCTGCAGTGTTTTACCATGTTCCTTCTAAAACGGAGCCATGAAATCTACAAATAGAAGCTGCCGGGGATGTATAACTTTGAGGTCAGTCCAGCCCTAGATTGAGGGAAAGCCTGCAATCTGTTTCTCCAAACGGAAAGTAATCCATGCTATTGTTTTTTTGGATTCATCTTTCTTTTTAAAACACAAAACTTCATGTGAATTTGAACCTAATCCTCAAAAACCCCGATGTTTGCACAGCTGAGTAGAGACCCCACTGAAGATTAGTGGCATGTTTCAGGCGAACAACAAGCACTGACCAGGGACTTGTCTCATCCGTGAAAAACACCTGCTCCTTTGAGGTTCCCCTGCCTGCTGTGAGAAGAGGGGTAGGCAGCAACTCCAACTAGAAAAGCACAACTCAGGAAAGTTTTTTTTCTGCTCTTGTAGCTGATTTTCACATGTGTTGTGTGTTACAAAGGATATGAGTTTGATGTTTTCTTGCTCCTGATATAAAGTGAAATTTTTATGTGTTATTTTTATTGGACTCAGCAGATCCCCAGTTTTCAGCCAGGGTCCTGTTGTGTTAGTCACAGTACAAGACAGGGCTCAAGAGCTAATTGTGACCACAAGATGAATGAATGAAGGATGCCACTTTGATTGCAGCATGGGTTTTAAAGCCCTGCTAAAGAGCACGGTTAAGATTTGTACCTGGGAAAGCCTTACACATGAGGCTTAGCCCGACTACAAGGAGTCTGATGCAGTCCAGGAACTGTTTTCCATTATATTTTCAGAATGTGCCACGTCAAAGAAAAGCAGCAACTTCAGGCAGTGCCTGACAGCAGCTCTGGGGCAAAGACAGGCTAAAAGAGCCAGGTCAGAGCTCCTAAATTACTAAAACCATCTCTTGCTGCTGTAACTTCAGAAACCATCCTGCTCACATGAGCTTGGGCCCTTTGCATGCTCACTGCCCCGTGGGCTTTGGGGTGTAGGGGGCTGTGAGTGCTGTTCTGCTGGGACAGCGGGGTTTGCCCACAGGTACTGTGAGAAATACAGAAGTGGGATAACTCTGTTTTTGAGCTAGGAGAGGTGGGAACACTCCCTAATGCCCACAAAAAAAGATAAAAGTTTCAGCTGCTCTTTTCAGTGATAAGCACATGCTGTTTCCTTCAGCAGGAAATGCCTGCAAAGTGCTTGAGAGGGCAGGTGACTGTTGTGGCTGCTAAACAGGACCAGGGGTTTAGGAAACCTGCTAGGAAGGTACGTTTTTCCCCCCTGTACCGTTTCTTGCTTTTATTTTTGGGGGTCGGAGAGTTTAGTCTCTGTCTGTTACTGCTGTGATCTGTGATCAGCTGGTGCATCTCCAGTCTCCTGGGAAAGGATTTCTAATGAGGATGGAGGCCCCGGGGCTACGATGTGAAACAGAGACTGCTGTAGCACAGCAGAGTAGATAAGATCAATAGGAAATGCAGATTTGCAACATGTTGGAAATATGACAGATTCCACACACACCCTGGGGAAAAGATTTTTAAATCTTTTAAAGGAGTGGCAGAAAGACTACATCTCATATAATATATATATATATATATTTATATATGTAGGTATGTGCACAGGAGTAAGAAGGAATCTGCCACCTCACCTCTAAAGTATTTGCTGACGATTGTGGAAATCTTTACTGGGTGAAACAAATCAACTTTGTTTTACTGCAGAAGACCTAGTGGTACTTACCCACACCAAAAGAAGCCATGATAAGGAGTGGGGAACAGTTCACAGCAGAGCACTGCTGCAGAACCCCCCACAGCCAGCTCTCTGCAGGGCTGCATCCAACTCGCTCCCTGGGCAAGCTGCAGCTGCTGCAGCTCCCAATGGCTGCTGGATCAGCCAGAGAACAGTGCTTGGGTCTTCCCTGTCACTTTTAGCTCCCCAGCAAATTATGGAGCACTTGGCAAGCCAGAAGTTGTAAGGTGAAATAGCGAAACATGAACAAGAAGTGAGGTGCAAGTGTTTAGGAGCCAGGATAAATGATTGTTGAAAGCATTCATTGAAGGATGGTGTAAGGCTGCCACCCATAAAATTCAAGGGTAGATCTTCTAAATCATCTCTAAAATTCAGCTGCACATTACTCAAGCTGATGGAGTAAAAACTGAAGTGAAATTCCTGTTTTACAGAAATGGACTGACTGTGTCATTGTGATAGTCTCTCCTGGGCTAAGGCTATAATGTACCAGAAACTCCACGAGGAGTAATTCAGGTGTTATCTTATCAGCATCTGCTTTCTGGCTGCTCGCTGTGTTAAAGGTGCAAGAAACACCACGATCTTGAAATGTATTTAAAGCCATGTTCATGCATTTTGTCACCTCCTGCAATGAGTTCATTCCTGCTGGTAGGGAAGCTGCAATCTGCCCGAATGCTGAGTGCAAGAAATAACTTTTACCCATAAATGCCTCATTAGAAAAGGTGCCCCCCTCTCACAGTCCCATAGGAGGAGGGCCTGAGTTTCTGTAAATTCCTACCTGACTGCAGTTCCAGCCCACTGCCACAGGCACAAGGAGGGGTGTTACCCATCTGGAGATATCCTTCCGGAAAACTTGTTCCAGGGAAAGTCACTGTCATTGACTTTGACTCACGGAGATCAGAACATGCTCCTACAGAAATGCCGGTTTTGGTATGAGAGGGGTGGAGCAAATGACTTTGCATCTTTCCCTGATGTGAGCTGCAGATAGCCTGGTACATCCCAAGGCAGGTGACCACCCTTCCACTCACACACCTAATGGGTACCTCCGTGGTGACACACCCAGTCACTGCATTGCTGGGTGGGTGGGTACTCCATACTCCCCTCGCTCCAGCTGAGGTCAGGGTGTTAGCCTGGACACCCTGTGGGAAGGATATGAACTGTACATCACAGTCACTTTTGCCTGCAAGGAAAGTGGAGCAGCTCAGCTCTGTCAGGAGCCCAACCCTCTCCTGTGTTTGATTTGGGGTTGGAAAGGTTGGTTCTGTAATTAACAGCAGCTGACGTAATTGTCATGGTTATGTTATTACTAGCAAAGGAACTAATGGCTTGTCCTGTAATACACATAACCAGCTCCATGGTGGGGAGAAGTGCTGCCAGCTCGCCTGGCACAGCTCTCTGCTCCCAGAACTGGAACCAGCATTCCCAGCAATGCTGGGCTCCTCTTCGGCTCCCAGCCAGCCACCCGAGCAGGGCGCTCACACTTGGCAAGAGCTCTGCACACGTCTGTCACATTTCCTAGCAGGAGCTGCAGGGATGTGTCCTGCAGCCCCGCAAGTGGAATACTAACTGCATCAGACAGTGCATTTGTAGCTAAAAATACCACTGAGCAATTTGCCTGAGAAAGGAGCCTGCTCTCCCTGGCTGGCAGCCAGGTGGCTTTGCCTCGATCACCAAGCTCAAGCTGTTGTGTGCAGTCCTTACGTAAAACCATTTCAAATATCATAGTGTGATAACATTGCCAGCAGAGTGTAAACTCCTGAAGAATGGAAGCTCTGGATGCTAAGTCCTGGCACAGTGAAAAAAGGCCAAAACTTCCTTTCAAAATTCCAAATTCCGAAAATTCCTTCATTGAGGTGATGAAAGTGTGACCAGCAGCCCAGCTTTACACATTTATGGTGTTAAGCAGGTTCTCATACTGCAGCCTCTGTTTGCAAATGAAAATGTCTGTGGTTGAGGGAATAGCAAGTGAAATCTCCATTCATTCATCAGATTACTGTATGGTCATCATTTGTCTCCTATACAGGTGGTAATAACAGTACATGGTGCTTTGGCAGAAGTTTTTATCCTGGAATTTCAAAGCACCTCAATTAAGCTTCCTAACACAGCTGAGAAGCAGGACCAGGAATACACCCTCTCAGTTAATCATTAATGAGTTTGGAGCACACGATATATAGAGGTTAAAAATAACATTTTGTGGATATAATACACGATCTTGATAATACAGGTAGAAACAATCTTATTCACTGCTGGGCAAAGACCCAAAGTTAGAACATGTGTGAGGCTGCCTCCTACAACCCCAGTTTCCCACCTCACCAAAGCAATGGAACCGAAGCTGCATAAGCACCTAAGAAGAATTAGGGAAAAGTTGCTACTTTTATAACCTTTCAGGAACAGAGAGAGAAAGTGCTTTTTACCTGTTTTTTTTTTTTAATCTGCTTTTTACCTGCCAGCCACCTCCAGTGAGTCCCACTGGCTTTTCCTCCCCTGTTCTTCCATGCCTGCTTGGCCTGGCAGGGGTGGGCAGTGCTGGGGCAAGACAGAGCAGCCCTAGAAAGCTGGATGGCCCAAGCTCCTTTGAGACTTTCTGACTCCCAGAAGATTTCAGCTAACGTGTGAAGGCAAAGAAGACAGGACAGATTGTATTGCCAGTGCAGTGCTGCCAGTTCTCATCATGAGCTCTAGCCCACTTTCCTCCAAGCTCTGTTTTCCCCAGGGAGTGGGTTATCCAAGTCTCTCCTTACTTGTAAAACAGCAGCCCAGGTCTAACTCACCCTGAAAAATAAGAAGCATGGAAATCACATATTCCTGATACCTCCAGTACCAGAAAGGCAATTGAAAGGGCACCTTGCTGTGTGATTTTCAAGCTGGTCTTGTGATGCTTTAGGAGTGTGACTTATGTTTTTTTTAAACACATGATATTGGCAATCCAGCTTTCATTACCAAGATGAAGGCAGATTTAATGTAAAAATTGGTTCACAGATGCACTGAAACTATTTTTCTTTATCCTGACCTCAGTCCCTATGCAGATATAAATTCCCAGCTGTGAATCTATGATACTTAATGTTCTTCCACAACTGGGCTGGAGCTTATCTCCTTCTGCAAGAGCAGCAGCATCCAGGATGCTGTGGTTTGCTTTTGTCTCAAGAAAAATTACCAATACGGGAAGCAGTGAGCTGAGGGACTGGGTAAGTGTACTCTTGGTGGAGTGAGTTAATGTTTGATGGGCAGGTGATGGAGTAGGCTAATATTTGAACCTCTGGAGATTTAACTTCAAACACCCGCTGGGATTTGAGTCTGCTCTGATCTGTTATGGCCAGTTGCCATGACAAAGGATTTCTACACAACCAAGCAGACTCCAGGCAGGCTGGCAGTCTCTCTAGCCATCCCCACCTGGTTTGTAGAGGGCAGTGTGTACCTGGTGACCTCACAGTCCTGTGCCAGACCCCAGCAGATTGTCCCAGGGTTGCTGTGACAGAAAATGTGCAAGTGAATTGACTCCAACATGTGAGAAAGGGGGGATCCAGCAATGCTGGGAATGAGTTGGGGGGGGCTGGAGGTTCTGCTTTGGTGCCCTATTTCTAAAGTATTGGGCAGTATTGCTCAGAGCAGAAAGGACTTTGGGATGGCAGTAGTCTATTTGTTTTTCTCATTACTTGTATTTTGAGGAAAAAATTGTGTTTTTATGCTAAGATTTATAGGTGTACAATGTTTTGCCCTGAATCTGCATTTGTTTGATCTATATTTCTTGGCTTCAGCACAAAGCCAATCTAGTTTATTCTACTCTCTGCACTCCATCTCTCTAGCTTTGATGAGCTTCAGTCAGAATTAGCAACCAAAGCTCCAGCTCACAGATATCTGTTTTCTCAGCCCAAATGATCATAAAAACAGGGACATGCCTTCCGGGCTTTAGCCTCTTCTGGCCAATCTGTACCAGGAGAGCATGCCAGCTCACCAGCTCCTTACTCCTTGTATGGAGAGAGCCCCAGGATGTGCAGAGGATTACTGGAGGGACCTCTTGTGCAGCTCCGAGCAGGGAACACTGATGGAAAAGAGTCCATAAAAAAAGCTGGAATGGGGGGCAGTTTGCTCTGGGGTGAAAAAGATGGGTTTGGGGTTTTGCTGTTTTTATGGTGATGCTGCACTTAAATGTGGATTACTTAGAGGGCAGCATGTGACCCATGTGTGCCTTGTCACATCCAATAGATCTCATGTGAAAAGCTGAAAGCTCTCAATAGCAGCTGGGCCCCAGGGACCATCACAAGGCTGAGCTGCACGAATTAAATGACCAAGAGCAAAGCTCACAATTCCTCTGACAGAGCTAGAACTCTGCCAAGAGTGTAGGGCTGCCACAACCCTGCCCTCCTCTTTCAGCACCCATGGAACCAGACCTTCCCCATATAACTCTCAGTGCTCCAGCAGCTTCAGAGGAACTACAATAGTTTAAACCAACACCGTGTCTGGCCTTTTGTCTTAAATCTCCCGCCCAGACTTGATTTTACAGACGGTCCGGGTCGTGACAGAGTCCTCATCTATCACAGTCAGGTTACTTCCCTCCTATCCTAAATCAAACAAGCCAAACCGAGGGCAGCTCCTTTGTGAGAAGGCTTTCTCGGCTGGTTTTCCCCTTTTCCCTCCCTAATTGTTCGTTAATGTACGTAAATGATTTAACCAAATAGAGGCTAGAGTTTCCCGTAGGAAGGGAAGTTTGTTGGAGGAGGGGGCAATCCGCAGATGGATTTACCTGTATCAGATTCTGGGTAAATATTTATTCTCCTTTCCCTTTTGTGCACCCTTCTCAGCCGCAGGAACAATGACAGATCCTCGCCGGCCACAGGGCAGCAGGGAAATATTATTACTCCCATTTTACAAGTACACAAGTAGGGCAAAGGGGACTTAATCTCAATCTCGGGAAAGTCAGCGGTGCTTTTACCACTGGTTCTGGGGGACTTTGAACAGGAGCAGCTGGGGTGAGCAGCTGGAGCAAACAGCCAGCGCCAGCGCGGCGGTGGGCAGGAGCCGAGCCCCAGGGCTGCCCCACCAGGCACCCCAGGGAGTGCCACCATCCTCCCTCACAGGCTCCACCACCACTGACCTGAGTCCTGGCTCCTCTCCGGACACTGACTTCAGCCCCTCTGACGTACCTTGTGGAGGTGCTGGGAAGTTCCATTAATTCCCATTTGTAAAGCGCATTTAGAGTTCTACCTACCACTAATTCTTTGTAGCAAGAGCTGTGGCATTTAGCAAGGTGAAGAGGGCAGAACACTCCCATGCCTTATTTTTTCCTGGCCTTTTTTCTGTGTACTTTTGCAAAAAGGGAAAAATCAATCTTAGGTTTCATTACAAAAAAACAGACTATAGCCACCCTTTTTTCCCGGAATAATAACAGTCATAATGCATTACGTTAGGTTAGTCAGTAGTTTTCACTAATCCACAAGACATGCACTGTTGACCTCTGAGGTAATTTTGGATCATGCTCAAGCCAAATAAAGGCAGATTTGTGGTTGCAGGTGAGAGATCCTCTGAAAAACCATAAATGTAACCACAATGTCCTCTGGTTTGATCTGAACTCAGCCTGGCCTTCATCGGTTTTTCTGGCTCTAGTCCAGGAGTAAGAAAGATTAATGATTTAAAGGCATTACACTGTGATATGATGTAACTCAGCACAGGGTGGTGGCTTTGGGAAGATAGTTTGCAGTAAGTACCCAGGGCAGCAAACCATGGACCATCTCCTGAATGACACCTTGCTCCTTGGAGGATGTTACTGGCTTGACTGGAATAATTCATGGCATGAATGTGTCCAGTGATTACAGAGGGAAAGGAATGTGCCTTCCTACAGGGCAGAAAACGCCCGTGTGAAGTGTTCCACCTCATCTTCTGCCTCCTGAAGGGACAGAAAAATTGATTGTGTCTTTGGTGGATGATAAAGAAGTCAAGGGAGAGAGAGGTGAGCCTGTGAGGGTGGTAGCAGTGCCCATGCCCATGCCATGACAAGGCATGCTGCATACCCAGAGAGCTACTTGAAGCTCAGGCATCAGTGACTCCGTGGCCTGGGCTCTGTGCCGTGTCTTCTGACATCTCCCCAGCCACTGCTTTTTGGGCTCATTAGATATATACACCAGGGGTCCACTTATCCACACTGTAATCCCTTCTCTGAGTAAGGTCTGAACGCCTGTGTTAATCCTGAACCTGTAGAGAAAATATTCCCCAGCCTGTTATGACTACAGGTCTGCCTGAGCTCTAATAAATCAGCGAGGCTCCAGTGGAGCAACACAAAGCTTGAGGGAGTGCTGGATAGGTAAATGTATATAAAAGGCAGTCCCGATCTTCCTTGAGCAGCCATTAATTACGGCCAGTGATGGGAATAGGAAACAGCAGTCATTCTGGGATACTGCTCTTTGCAACTCAGTCAGGGGCAGGCTGAAACCTGAAGACAGAGAGGATAGGCACTGTGCAGCGGACTGGGGAGATACATGAAGCTTAAAACAACCTCCCCTTGAAATTAAGGGTTACTGCTTGTTTAAGCATTTGGTCTATGAAGTGACATCAGTATGGTGAGGCACAAGCCCCATCATTGTACAGGAGAGACACAGGGAGAGAACACATCGGGCACATTATTAAATGGTGCCAGCCCTGAGGGGCAACAGATTGGCACCAGCTGAGCAGCACCCCACTGGCTCCCCTGAAGAGGCACTTGTGTTAAACAGCAGTTGGTAGACTTTGTTATGGAAAGCAGGTTTCCTGGCACTGCAGTTGGGGCAAGTTATCTGGAGTGAGCTAGAGTGCCAAGCTGAGGGGGTGTTGGGTCAGGGAGCAGGGAGGCAGCGAGGGCTCGGGCCGCTTTGCAGCTGATTGTTTGGAAAGAAAGCTTGGGAAATCTCGGGAAAGATCTTTTTCTATTTATTAAACAGCTTGCAAAGAAGCTTAGTCAGTGCTTCTATAGCAACTTGACACCAGCAGCACTGTGACTGTAATTATTAACAGGGAAGGAGAGGTGAGCAGTGTGGTGGGTTTGAAAGGGCCTTGTACAAAACTGCCTTCCAATCTGTGGTCAAACCATAGGCCCTGCTTCATTTAAGCAACAGCTGCTGGTGTATTTCCTTCCTCAACAAATAATTTTCTTCTTGACATGGTCTGAGCCGAAGAACCTTCACTGCCCAGGGGGAACAAATGGGGAGCACAGGTCCAGCCTGTCCTGACGCCGGGGTGGCAGCTCCTTGCTGTGCCACGCTGCCCTCTTGGCACACTGCCTTCCTGCACTGGGGTCACTGTGCTCCCGCCCGTACTGAAACAAAGCCGTGCAATGGCACAGGCAGACATCCCGCTCCAAAACCCTGCTCTTGTCCTGTGATTGCTTTTCCTGACATTCGTTCGGGCCAGCCTCATCTGGCTGCTTTTGTACTGAAAAGCTTGTTATCAATTCAAGACAACTTGGTACTTTTTCTGGCATGGAGGGTTTGGCTCTCCCCCTCTGCTCACTCTGTTTTCACACTGGCGCCATTCGGGGTGACTCTGCTGTGGCTGGAGTGGTTCCACTGCCTCCGGACCTCCTTCATGACCATTTCTGCATTTGCACACCATGGGACACCAGAACTAAGTCAGTTGCTGGGAGAATTTGGAGCCTGAATCCTCCTGAGGTCTTCTAGCAGATTTATGCTTAAAATATCTCTGGGCTAAGAAGGTGTTAGGCCCTCTCAGAAGTGCTCTCTCTCCCATCTGCTTTTTCATGTAAAAACTAGAGGTGCCAAAATCTGCTGAGAGGACTGTAGAGGAGAGGCCAGGAAAGATGCTTGCAGCTATCCCTCAGGCTCCAGCACAGACGATGTTTCACAGATGTGAAGTCGTGAGTACGGTCATAAACATTTTAAGACACACCTGCCAGATAGTTCTGGAGTTTTCTAGTGAGAGCAAACCTTCTGTAAATACCAAGGGAAAAAAAGTCAGGAAGATCCTCATTTTATGGGTGGATCCAGCAAGTTTTCTTTCTCTCTCTGTGATGAGCACAGACTATCATCTCCACCCTCTCCAACAAACTAACATTTATTTAGTTATGTAAAGCATGAATTATGAGAATATAAAAAGGTATGTTTCTGTCCCACACATGCTCTACTGTTGTTTTTTTTCAATGTCTCTTCCTATCACGCAAATAGGAGTTAAACCAGATGCACGTACAGACTTCCATGCTCTAATTTCCCTACTTTTAAATCTCATTATGGCCCACACACACCTTGTTCTCTGAGTTATGCTGGATTTACCTTACTCTCCGTGGTGAGGCTGTCAGCATGAGTGGCTCAGCCCGGCCTCCCCCACCCCACACAGACACTCTTCTCATTCATTCCTACAAGGAGAAAGAGCAGTGATGGAGCTGCCCACAGGCCATGGGATGGTTCCCATCTCCTCGCAGTGCCAGCGACCCCATCCCAACAAGGTTCCCACATGCCCACTTCACATCTCCATCCCGTGTAAGCCCCTCTCTAATGGTTGCACCCTGGTGCCTCACATCCCTGGAGCTGTGCACTGAAGTGTGTGAGTATTTGGGTCCAGTGGGCTGTAAGCAGGCAGAGGTCTGCCTCTAACAGCTCATCCCCTGGCAGAGCTCTTCTCCTTGTCATAACGTGATGGAGAGAGCGCTCCTTCCCTCTGCACAATCCCTGACAGCTCAGTCCACCTGTGTTTTTAATCACAGCCGAGTGGTGGCTGCAGGGAAAAGGACTCCTTAATCTTCCTGGGTTTCGGTTTGCTCATCCGTGAAACAGGGACGGTCCCTGCCAGGAGCATCCTCCTGGAGCCCTTCCCCTGGGCCAGCCTGCAGCGTGCTGAAGGCCAGCACAGGGCTCAGGGTCGGGGGGAGCCCATCTGTGGGGATTTAAGTGCCACGGAGGCCTTCTGCCGACTAAATGCCTTTCATTATAACATCAGCAAAAAAGCCCAGAGATGCTTTAACCACAGCTGAAGTGGCTTACAACCTGCTGGGCAGAGAAATGGGAAAATATAATGTATAATGGGAAAATGCAAGGTTTGCTGCAGTGGGGCAGTGCTGGCACTGTAATTAAAAAGTAGTTTGGTATAGCTACATCAATTATGGAGTAAATGAAAAACGATTTCTCTCCCTAACCTATGCTCTTCCTAGTATTAGTGTAGATACACAGGAAACTATGTGGTGCTGCTGATACAATTTTTCTCCATCAAGGAACAGGTTTGGACTATACTAGAAGGACAATATGGATTTTATTTGCTAGAATGAAGCTGTATATTCACTGGGATAGACCAGCAAGTCCTTTTCACCACAGACAAGCCCTAAAACTCCTGGCTCTCACATTGTAAAAGTGAATAGCCTTAACATATATCCTCTCCCTTCTCACATGCAAGGCCATGCTGCAAGGAGGAGGATGAGGAAAAAAAGGGGTTGTGAACTGTTTCCAGCACTGAGCACCCAGTTTGAGGCTAAAGACTTTCCCTTCTACGGCGGAGGGTTACTTTCTACACCCTTTTAGTGTGTCCTGACTAGTACTTAATGCTCTGTTCTCCAAGTGGTGCCCTTCAGGGAGGTTTAGAGATCATCCAGCCTTGGCTGTCAGCCTGACCTGCTGCAGCCCTGCCAGCTGTGCCAATCCAGGCTGTAGCTCCCTTCCCAGTGGGGCTTGCAGACCCAAAGAGTGAGTGCCCAGTTTGTCCCCACCTTGTTCTGGGGGAGAGGAGCTAACCCAGGAGCTTCTGCCCCAATGCCCTGGGCAGAGGGGGGCAGAGGGATTCAGGGAAGCTTATGTGCCCTGCTGGAGGTGCCGAGAAGTGGGTCTGCCCTCCTCTGGACAGCATCCCCCTGCGCCATCTCCCACCGCTGCACCTGGACTCAGGCGGAGGCTGAAGCCCTTTCAGTCCCTGTGTCCTTTCTCCACCCAGGGGTGACCCCAGCGTGGGCTGCAGCTGTGGAGGGGCACAGATTCCACTGCTCCCCCTCACCCAGAGGCAGGCACCCCCACAGCCGCCCTGCTCTGACGAGGAAGCAGCGTCTAGACACAGATTAGGAAACAGCTAAAGCACAAGACCAGACATTGAAAAAATCAAAACAGTAAAAAGAGCTCCCCAGCTCTGTCCACCACTGATTCCTGAGAGATCTGGGGCAAGGAAAGGGAACTTCTTTAAGTCTTTGTCTTCCTCACCTGTCTAGTATGGGATAATATTTCCCTTTCTGGCAAGGTTATGGTCAGAGTTAATTAGCATTTGAAAAGTGCTTTGAAATGGAAGATGCGTTTGGAAAACTGAAGTATGATTACTGCAACTGAGTGAGTGGCTCTCAGGGTAGGGAAACATTTCACTTCTTTTTCTCTGTGGGTGGAATAGTCTGGACAATACTGGGATTTCTTCAGATTTATTAATTATCCAAGCATCTAGTATATATCAGGTATCTAAAACAGAACTCGGTTTGGATATTTATTCCATTAAATATTGGATTGCAGATTCATGAAATCCAAGCTACGTTGTTCAGACAAATAAATCACATGACACTGGGACTCTTCCCCTACTGGCACCAGCTCTCCTGGCACAACTGCTCAAGGACGGGCATTTAAAATCTGTTTTCCATGACTCCTCATGCAGGATTTTGAAATGTACTCCAGGTTTGCCAGTAAATCAAGCTCTTGCAAAAGTCTCCAGCAAGCACAGTGCAGGGCCCGAAACAAGTACATGTGAAGAAAAAAAATCAAATTAATGAGCTTTATTTGCTCAAGCCATGATTCTGCAGGATACTTTAAAGTATTCATTTGTAGTCTCATGGTTAATGTTAGGGAAGTGAGTGGAACTGTTTCTGGGAAGAATCAGTCAGATGCTTAAATACCCTGATGAATAGAGCTTCCAATTATTATTTCATAAACTCGCGTGCTCTTCTCCTGTATTTTAAAGGCTTCCTGTGTGTTTTCTTCCCCTGTGCTCTAACATGAATTGAGTCTAGGTTTGAAAAACACCACCTCTGTTACCCATGAAGCACATATTAGTCTATTAACAAATGTGTGACCATTCCAAGAAACCTCCAGTAACTTTAAAAAGAAAAGAAGAAAAAAAAAAAAGAAAAGAAAAAGTTTAAGGGGCATATATTCAAAACCTTGGTGTGCTGAGTTGTGGGGTTGGCAGCTTTTAGTTTCATGTCTCTCATTAACTTCTGCTGAAATTACCTGTCCACCTATGCAGCTGTGGTATCACATTCTAAAAATCCACTCCAAAAGAGAGTGGATTCAGCTTTCTTTTGGAAGCAGAGTTAAGTTCCTGTCTAGACAGGGGCTGGGATTGGTACAGAGCTTGCTCGTCCTGAGCCCGGCTCGTTTTGATTCTGTGGAGTTGAGTGGTACTACCCCAAGTGACTCCTGCACGTACACAAGGGAAATTGTGCATATTTTACATGAACAAGGATGTGATGCCAGTATCTAGCATATCTCGCTGGGACAGAAGAATCCAGGTTGAATCAATCTACTGATCCAGACCCAGGAGTTTCTTTTCTTTGACTGAGCCATAGAAAATCAGTCCCCAGGCAGTCTTCATGGGATCAACAAACTCCACCTCATTTGAGAGAGGCATTGGACATCAATGGGATCATCAATATATAGTTAGACTGGTTACCTAATTGCAGGTCACCTCACTGGCTGGGTGCATGTCTTTCTTGAGGCTTGGGGCAAGGTGCCCACCATAACCAACATGGGTGAAGCCACACGCTTTGCAGCCACCAGCCCTCAGCCCCAGTCTGCACAACCTGCTCTTGTGCAGAGCCCCAAAGCAAAGAGGCCAGCAGGAGGATCTGGGCAGGGCTCTGGGCAGGTTGGTGTGCAGGGTCACTACCCTGGATTTTGTCCCTGAGATGATTGCAAAGAGACCTTCAAAGGCAAGCCCAGAGGTACGGCTGCCCACCCAAGGGAAGGTGAAAGCCATGGGCACTGTGCCACAGCTGCCTGCAGTAGCTGCTACACTCATGGGCTATTCGTGGCACAGGTGAGGGGAGGCTCCTTTGCTGGCTGAGCTACTTGGCCTGACAGCAAGGGGATGCCCATGGGCATTCACCACAGAACAATGCACAACATGGCAAATCCAGCTTGGGATGCTCATGTTCTCAGCCCCTAAGCTTTTGTCTATCTTCATTTTCTTTCCCCACTAATTCTCTTCTGAAGGATTTCCAGGGAGTTAGCACAGCTCTCTGCTGAACTGTATCTAGACTGGTGGCAGGAGAGACACTCTCGGTCTTGTATGAGTAGGAGCAAATGCCATCACATGTCTGTGAGAGAGCAACGAGGTCTACAGGGCAAAAATCAATGTTACCTGCTGTGAACTGTAGCCTGGAAGGTGCCCAGGCTGGCAGTGGCCAGCTCCTGTGTTGGCCCTGCCATGGGGAGGAATCTGCACCATCCCAAATCTGCTTGGACCAGCTAGCACAGCACAAGGACACAAAGTTCCCACCTCAACATCAACAAAACCCCTCTGTTTTATTTTTCTTTCTCTTGTCTGATGTCGGACCTGAGCTCCTCTGAAATGTCCTCTCTGCCTAACCACACTGGAGTGCTGGGCTGGATGGGAAGTGATGTGAACACCAAAGCAATATGAATGGCTGTGCCTGAGGCAGCTCCATCCCAGCTTAACCCAGCCTCTCATTTCAGGGACACATGCCTCCCACTTCATCCTCAAAGGCAAAGATAGGCAGTGCTGGTGTAAACCCATTGCTCCTCCGTTCCTCTGACTCATGGTTTGGGCTGTGTTTTCTTCCCTCTCCTTGCAAAGCTTGCTCCCACTAGCAGTGACAAGAGCTCAAGTCTGTGCCATCCAGGGAAGGCCCATCTGCTCACTGTTAGTGTTTAATGACAGCACTGCAAGCTGGAGATACTCTCAGACTCTATTTCAGCTGGTCAGGCCTCATACAAACAGTTTTCAGCAAACACTGCAAATTTACACAACAAGTTATTGAGGAACACTGGTCCTGATTTAGGGAAGACTTACAGAAAACCTGGTGTGATTCAGGGCTTCCAAAGGCTTTTCTGCATCCAGACTTACTATTTTTCATGCATGCAAAACTCTCTGTCTCTTGCTGTGGAGGCTGTGCAGTAACAAATGTGCATGCAAAGTCCACACCAAAGGGTCAGCAGCGAACAGGACTCAGACTCCTTCCCTGTCACTCCCAGAGAGGTTGCTACTCTGTCAGCACAAAGAGTAGTGTCAGATGGTTTCCTAGAGTAAATTAATGCAGCTTCATTATGTTAGGCCAACTGATATCAGCAGAGAATTCACACAGCTAATTTTTCACCTTCTCCAATTTCTCTTTGGCTCATGAAACCATTTCCTGCTCCGGTCCCTCTGACAGTCCCCTGGTTCTCCTCCAAGCATTTATCCAGTGGAGACACAAAGTTAGATGTGAAGTATAAGAAGGTCAAAGCTTAAGATCATGTAAATAAGATCTAATAATCCTAAATGCTACTACTTATATGCCCAGCCAGGAGAAACAGTGGGCCAGAATGGCTCAGCCAGAAATTTGGACCCTTAGACAAAGCTCTGCTTTCAGTCTCAACATGAATCTAGAGCTCATGAAGAACATGATGCCTCCACTCTCTACTCCCACCTTGACCAAGGACTGATCCAAGATGCACATATTTTCTGTTGATGTTATTGGCAACTCACATCCAAGCAAGACAACTGTAATTGAGAGCCAGTGCGTGGAAATTTTGAAGTACATTGGCCAGTACAAATACGAGTATTTGGCTACAATTGCCTTGCTGTTCAATGAGGACCTCGAAAGACTTTGAAAAGGTCGTTGCTTTGATTTCACAAAGAAGGTGAGCTTGAAGGAAATTCTGTGTGCACACGCTGGTGGGTTTGCCACAGGGAATAACTGGGTTTGCCAGCTGTGGATGTGCATACTGCAAAGGCACCAGGCCAGTGCCTTCCAGGCGCAAGGACAAAATGGAAAAAAGGCTGTCTGAGCCAAAAAGACAAGTTTGAATCCTTTCCTCCTTTCTACCTTCCCTCCTCAAAACCCTGAAGTCTATTAAGTGTCTGCCGAGGTCTATTCCATCCCCAGCTGGGGATGGGGCTGAACAGTGACAATCTGAATATGGACAAGGATATCAGGGTGGTGACAAACCCCACCCTGCCAAGCTGTCTGCAACTACAAATGCTCCTGGCCCCATGTTGCTCAGAGAGCCAGACCCTTTGTTGTGCTCCTCATCATCACTAACAGGGACAGGATGGTCCTCCCCACACCCCGAGCCAAGCTACTTGAGAGTTTCTCTCTTTTCCCATCGCTGGAAGCAGCATGTGTAGAGCTGCACATGTCCAAAACCACGCTGCACTGTTACAGAATCATGCTGTGATTGGGGACTGCTTGTCATGCTTGCTCTGGGATACACTGGGAGCATGCAAGGGGGCCTCATCCCTGCTTTCTATGCAGAGGTGGATTTCTGTCTGTCTGGAGACCAACACTTCAAAAGCCTGAGATACTTTGGACAGAGCTCATAGCATCAAATCCGTACCTAGTGATGATTTTAGGTCACAGCTAGGGAGAGATGAGAAATCATGGTGGAGAAGGCAGAAACTGGCTGGGGTTGGGCAGTGGGAGGCTGGCACTGTGGCACAGCTCCTGTGGATGATGCTCTTAAGATTTACTTTTGGCCCCAAATGAAGGTGTTGGTCTCTGCTGAAGATACAGAAGATGTGCCCAAAACGTGCTGCTACTCCTAGTCTTCTTTTTCCTTCCTTCAATCCTGTCTGAAAGCATCCCTTCTGCAGGAATGAGACACTGTTAAACTAGGAGTGCTGTCAGAGGCCACTGTAAGTAACCATAATAATCTGTAAGGCAATATGCAGCTCTGATGTGCAAATGGGATTTAGGGAAGCCTCGCTAACGGGATAACACAGACAGCGCCTAAGCTGAGTTTCAAACTGAACATAATGTTTCATTTGACAAATGTCTAGGTTTGAACTTTTTTAAGCCTTCAGGGCTTTAAGAAGGGAATGTCAGTCTCCTGCAGAATAAATCCTGAATATTTTGGGATTTCATTTAGGAAGAGGAATAAGCTCTAAGTAGAGAAGAAGCCGAAAGGAATATCTGATTTCATTGCTTTCATCATATACCACTGTGTATCATATATTTTCTCTCAGAAGCCAGGGGTATATCTTCTCTAAATATTTACCTACTTTCTCTCTAAGATCATGTCTGCATGTCACCATGCTGATTTGTAGTACTAGGAACACCAGCCTTACTTTTGATCTAATATGCTTAACACATCCAGACTTTAATAGTGGGCTAATAAAACCAAGGTCTAATAGTGACCGTGTGAGGTCAGGACAGCCTGCAACATCTCCTGGGAATATCTTCCAGCCACTGCTCTGCACCAGGGCTGTCACACTAGTGCCACACCACACTGCACCATGGACCTTGCAGTGAAATCGGGGACAGCAGGCCTGGAAGTGGGCATGGAATTCTGACTACAGAAAATCCTTCAGCCTTATGGCTCATTAATGTCTTCCTGAAGTGGAACCACATCTGTTGGGTCTCTCTCTCTTGCTTCCATGTTCACCCACCAGTCAACTCAGACAAGCAGAGGCTGTGCTGTCTCTGTCCCCTGAAGGCTTTCAAGCCCTGGCTGGATCAAGCCCTGAGCAACCTGGCCTGACCTCAGAGCTGCCCTGGCTTTGAGCAGGGCTTGATCTAAAGAGCCCACAGATGACCCTTCCAACCAGAATTATTCTGTGATTCCATGATCCTAGCCCAGAGATGCCCTTCTTAACTTCTCGAAAGGCTCTGTTCACTACGTACCAGCAACAACCACTAGGCTTTGTACTCTGAGCATTTTCTACTTCAGTATCAGAAACTAAAGGAGTGACTATGTCAGAGACATTTTTTCCTCCCCTCGCTTTCCCAGTCAGGGAGTACTGATCTGTCCATCCTAGAATGGAAACTGAGGCATGCTCAGGTGTCATAAGATGGCTCTCTTTGAGGAAGTAAAAAAGAAGTCAAAGTTAAGGGATCATTTCAAGGCTCAGGATGGTTCTGTCTAGTCTGATCAGTACTGTGGGTAGCCCTTGCCATATCTTAATTGAAATTGAACAAGGATTTGTGTTCAAAAGGACACTTTCAGATTGTGACCACAAATCCTGGTGCACACCCTACGTGTCTTCATAATCACTCACCACCTCAGCAAACTTCCTGCTGCCCTAGGCAAGCAAAGTTTTAAAATGTTTCTTTCAAGTTTTTGACCCTTTTCTGTTCCTCAAGTAGCATCTATCTTGCTGTGCATGATGCTCAATAGGTTTTCTGAGAGCCTCAGTCTTTCAGTATATGTGGCACCACCTGCCAACGAAGTAGAGGATGAGGGGTTGGAAGCTATAGCTCCCTTCCCAGTGTTGCCATTGCCTTGCTTTGTGAGAGCTCACTTACAACAATCCTTCTCTGCTTCCCTCTGTAAGAGGTGGAAACAAGTAGCAACCCCACAGTGACATGAGGATGTGAATATCTCATGCCCTTAGCTGGAAAATGCAAGAGAAAAGCAAAGCACTCTTTATTATAATGGCCCCATCTCCTTATCTCCTCTTCCCCTGAGAGGACAAATCCAGGATTGCTAAACTTCCTGCCTTTCCTCCATCCCCTCCAGCACTCTGGCTATGCTCTGTTGGACTTTTTCTACTTCAGTTGGCTCCTCTCTGTAGCAGCCAGAGCTGCACACTTACTAAAGGTATCCCCAAACCAGGTACTGCACCTTGCTAAACTTTACTTTTTTTCACTAGGCCCTCTTTCAGAAACTTGGGGAAATACTTAGCATTTATCTGCCTAAGTGTTCTGGCCTTTCTGCCTTTGGGCACCCAGAGGGTGGCTGGGCACTGGAACAGCTCCCCAGGAAAGTGGTCACAGCACCAGCCTGACAGGGTTCCAGACGTGTTTGGACAATGCTCTTGGGCACATGGTGGGATTCTTGGGGATGGTGCTGTGCAGGGCTGGGAACTGGACTCGATGCTCCTGCAGGTCTCTTTCAACTCAGCATATGCTGTGATTCTGTGTGAAACACCCAGTCAAGCTGCAGAGCAGACACCCCACAGACAGGCTGGGGCTGTGCTACAGCCAACACTCTCCCAAGTGCTTCTGCTGCCAGCACTGCCCTCGGAGCTCAGCTCCCAGCGCTTGCTTTCTGAAGGGAAGGTGGAACAAAGTCTTCCACGACCATGTAGTTAACATAGAAGAAGCATTTCAGGAGCCATAGGAGCCATGTTTTCAGTTGTTTCCTTGAAACAACTTTCCTTCCTAAGAACTTGTTCATTTAGCTCTTTGTTAAATGGGGCTTGAGCTCTCTTGGGAAATTTGCCTGCGGTCTCTTCCCAGACTTTGCAGTAGAACTGTCTGAAATGTCTTTACATGTGAGTGACATCTACACGTGAGCCAGACACCCCGGGTTCAGTTAAAAGAGATAAACAGGCATTTACAGGAAACAATTCATCTTCTCCTGTGGTAGATACCTAAAATAGCCCGCAGCAATCACAAAATGATTGCTTCCCTCCACAAACTATAAATTTATTCTGGAAAAGCAGCCCAGCCCTTGACTTGTGTTGGAGGATTCAATTGCCTGGTGCTTTTTGAGCTGCTCCACCTTATTTTAGACATTTACACAGGCAGGCAAGTATATACATATATGCACAGGAGCCTGCAGGAGACAAATGCCCTTCCAGCCTATCTCCTGAACACCAGGGAAAAGATTCACTGTCCTGTTAGCAACACAGTTAGGGTCACTGCTTTTGGAGTACTGGATTAATTTACCTCCATTGCACCCCCTCATTTATATCCTAAATGCTGATATAAATGGTCCATGCCAGACTAGCTGAAACCCAAGAATGTGGCCCACAGTGCTACACAACGAATTAATCATTAATGAAATAATAATTGATTTTATTAAAAAGAAAAATTTGCTTTATTATAAAGAAAATAAATCAACTGGGTTTCACGGCATCATGGCAAATGCCAGAGCAATGTGTAGGGGTATTGTTCCTGCTCTGCAGATAACCACCCTGACCAGGAAAGGTGTGCAAGATGTCACGTTACAACTGTTACATCATCAGGAAAAAATCTCAATGGCTGATCATTGCCTGAGGGAGGTGTCACTCTTCCCAGCTTCTGTGCTAGGAGAAGCTCTTATAGGAATTAACTCTTTCCTAGGTGATGAACACCTCTAGATTTTACCAGTATTAATTTCACCTTTTTTGCCTAAAATGAATCGTTGTTCTCTTACTTTCCTTTTTTATCTTTCACTCAAGTCATGAACAGTGTGACTTTGCAGTGACTGCTGTCTATCACATCTGCTGTGTGACTGAGCACTTTTTGTCTTCCACCTCACTATCATATTTCTGCTGGACACTGGTTGTTCACCACACACACCATTCCTATAGAAGATGACAAATGTTACTTGCTAAACACACCTCAGGCATCCTCCCTGTTGTCTGGAGAGCAGCCCATTGTCCCACAGGAAGAAATACTCCCTGCACATCTACAAAATGACCCATCTTGTGGTGATACCCAAGGCAGCATGACCATAAATAGTCTTTCCCTGAAATACATTCTGAGGAATGCAATGATAAAATAGGTTTTTACCAACTCAGAGATCACACACTATGCCTAATTACTGCTGATGCTAAGGGACCAGTGCTTCAGGGGTCAGTTCCCTCTGCTGCCCCATGCCTGGGGAGGGCAGACCCTTCCTGGTGACAAATTCCCCCGTTGTCCAGAGGAGATGGAAGTGATAGTGCCTTTCCCCAAGTTTCCACAGACTCCAGGCAACCTCCAGTTCCATAAAAATGTCATTCCTATGTCAAGAAAACAATGGATACTTCCTTTTCCTCCTTGATGTTTTATCATAGGGATGCTCTTCTCAGTCCTCAGCAGGTGGCATGCAGGCTGCTCCTCACACTGGATTGTTGTGGGTTGTGCCTGGACACTGGAGTCCCAACAATCCCTGCTATTAAAACAGGCTCTGTCCTGTTGAATGTTCACCCTTATGCCTCAGGCCAGGCTCACACTGCGCAGGAGGACGTGTCCTGTGTGACAGCAGTGCCTTTTATCTCCTCTCTCCCACCTGCACTTGTCCTTGGTTGTTTTGCATCCCTCTTGGTCTCTCAGTCAGGTAGGACACAAATTTGTAAGTACCGTCCTTCATTTTACTACTTTTCTTCCTGATGCAGAACTTTGTTTTATATATATATATATATATGTATATATATGTGTATATATATATATATATCTTGGTCTCTCCAGACTTTCCAAGCTATTTCATGGGCAATATAGCCTACCACCCCATCTACATACACTACTGAGTTTACTGTGGTTTATATCCAGAAACCCACCAGTTCCCAGTTACCCAGTTTAGCACTGGCATGGTTTTTGCTTTTGTTTACACTGAGAGGCCTAGAAAACGTGTGCTTAATTCCTCCAGAGGTCTTCCTCTCTTTTGTCCTCTTAGTCACATCCCTTCTTGTACTCAAGTTCTTGGAGAAACCTCCCCTATCACCTTGATTTTTCCTTTTTGTGCGTTCACATACTAATTCTCTTATCAGCACCCTCATGCCTGCCTCCTCTCAAGTCCTCAGCTGCTATCTCCTTCCAATCTGTGCCATGTTGCAGTCACTGAACAGAGTCTGGAGGGGCTGATTTCCCTTCCATGATCATGGGCCAGAGTTCACACTTTGGCTTCTTTTCCTTTTCCCCTTTCCTTTCCTTTCCTTTCCTTTCCTTTCCTTTCCTTTCCTTTCCTTTCCTTTCCTTTCCTTTCCTTTCCTTTCCTTTCCTTTCCTTTCCTTTCCTTTCCTTTCCTTTCCTTTCCTTTCCTTTCCTTTCCTTTCCTTTCCTTTCCTTTCCTTTCCTTTCCTTTCCTTTCCTTTCCTTTCCTTTCCTTTCCTTTCCTTTCCTTTCCTTTCCTTTCCTTTCCTTTCCTTTCCTTTCCTTTCCTTTCCTTTCCTTTCCTTTCCTTTCCTTTCCTTTCCTTTCCTTTCCTTTCCTTTCCTTTTCTTTCCTTTCCTCCCCTCAAATGCATTATTTTATTCTCTTTAATGCTGTGCATGCTCCAAACAAGTGACTTACTTTCCTCCAGAGGCACCAAAGCCCCTGGCCCAGCACAAAGTACATACTGCACTGCCCCTGAATGTCTCAATTCAAGAAGCTTTGAGCTCCCATTGTTTGCAGTTCACAGAGTTCACCTGCATTTTATTCTGCTCATCTATTAAAGAAAACAAAGTGGAGATGAGAGAGAAGGAGAAGTACGGCTGTAAAAGCAGCAGTGGGTCAGAGAGCCCTCATGTTCCTGGTACCAGTTGTGGGCCAATCAATCAGTCTCAAACAGCTCGCTGGAGAATAACTGCCCAACTTACCCAAATTTATTTTCTTTAATAACAGAATCCTCCTGTGACCCTGCGGTTATTGCTGACACAAAGCCAGGCCTGCTCGAGCCTGATATCTGCTCCCTTGCTCCCTGCTGTGTGCAGAGCAATGGAGCCATCGTCCCCTTGTTTTCTGCAGACAGCAGCTTTAAATCACTGACAGCCTCTTCTGTCTGTGAGGCCTGGGAGAGACTTTCCTGCACAGGTCACTCACTTGTGACTTGTGTGTGTTCACCCGTGTGTGCTCAGGCCGGGTGAAATAAAGATCAAAATGCCTGGGGATGTCTGCTTGTTGTTTGAGTGCTTGGCCCTGCAAGGGCTGTGAACACTGTCCAGGTGATGGAGGGAGTGGGTGATCACACAGACACTGAGCTGCAAAGAAAAAATTGCTGTAAAATCTCTCAGTTCACGTTCTGGCAAAGTGGCATTGCTAGCCAGGAAACCGGTGTGCCCCAAGCAGGCAGACATTGAGATTACACAAAGGGAAATGGAAACTTTGGGATTATAGGCCTGGTCTGCATTGTGGGCAGTCTCAGGGCATGATACCCCATACAATGCATCTATTGGAAACTGTGATCCTTCTTTTGGGGGTGTTCAAAATCCCTGTGAGAAACACAGAAGAATGTTTTTTGGAATTCTGAGAGAGGAATCCTGCTCAGCCCCGCAGGTTCAATTATAGCGCAGGTTTTAAAAGGTAAATTAAAATCCTTTAAAGGGTAAATGAGCTGACATAAAACCAACATTGGTCTTTGTATTTAAAATGAAAAACTTATCAAACGAAACCAGTCTTTTTCAAAGAAAAGCTATATTTTTTCTAAAGCTCAAGGACTCGTTACGAGAGGAAATTTCTTCACTGTGCTTGTACTGGAGAGCAGATTCTTGGAAAGGAAAATCCACTCCAAAACTGCAGGAATGGCCCCACAAGGCAAAGCTTCAATCCAAACCCAAACCCTTGCAGGGTCCAAGAGAGGACGTGCATTCCCTGGGAGGGAAGGACAGAGCAAACCCTTGCCCTGCCAAGGCTGGGCAGGAGCAGGAGTGAAGAGGCAGAGAGGAAAAGCTGGAGCGTGGGGAAGGAAGGTGCTGGGTAAGCCTGCAGTGAGGGAGCACCGTGTGGTCTACAGGTATTTCAGGTATTTCCAGGTGAGGCAATGCCCTCCCGCTCTCCTGGCCCGTGCAGCAGGGTGTGTGCAGCACACCCTGGGATTCCTGGACCACTCAGTGCTGCAGGGACTGGCTGTAGCTGGGGCAGCACCCCGGGCACGGAGCTTGGAACTGGTACTGAGACCTCTGTGCAGCTGTAACCCCGGCATCCAGGCAGTTTGGGCTTGGCACATCCTGCTGATAGCCTCTCCTGAGCAGGATGGAGCAGGATGGGGGTCTTTTTGCAGGACACGTGAGCAAGCAGGGCTGCAGGCACCTCACACACCCCAAGGGGCTGCTCACCCAGCACACTGTGAGCAGAGAGCCACGGGTCTGTCCATGGGGCTGTCCTATCAGTCTGTCACACATGGAACAATTCATGGACTTCAAGCTAAAAGTTGGCACAGGCTGTGGACAAATGTGGTTTTTTCCAGCCATTATCATGTTTGTGCTTGGATGCAAGCCAAAATGCATAAACCTTCCTGGGGACATTAATTGGCCTCTGATTGCCTGTCCCTCAATATGGTGGGGGGAGTGGGGCTGTTTGGCTTTTCATAGGTTTGCTTAGTCCCCTAATCTTACAGGAAAATTATCTGGCATGAATTCTGCAAGTCAGAATGGCAAAAGTATAATTAATTTCCCCTGTGAAGTGAAAATAGCCAATTTTCCACAGCGTCATCTTGAATATCAACAAGTCATGGAAATAATATTCAACAGAAGCAGACAAAATTTGCACACACACACACCAGATAGACTGATTTTTTAATGGGGCAGCAGTGCTTTATATGCTGCTGGATAAAAATGTCAATACAGACCTGAAGAGCTCTTCATTCCTGGAATGTATTCAGCTGAAAGACTGGAAGAGACTTTAAAAACAGCCTCCTTTTCTCATCAATACAAGGAATTTGTTGAAAATGTATGCTCATGTCATTTTTTTTCGTAGACAGTATCATTTTGCAGGCAGGTCCCCCACAGATATCTTAACATAGAATGGTAATGGTTTTTCTCTAACCAGGGATAGGGATTTAAAAGTAAAACACTTCTGAAGCCCTAGCCCATCCCTTCCACTGCCTAAGGCTCTCTCTCCCTTTAGCAAACTCTGTGCTTATGTGCTGTTTTCCTTCTCACCTCATGTTCACTCCCACCTTGCTGGACCCCTGGACCATTACAAAGTTATTGGCACAATCTGCACCTGACTTAAACTCTGACAATCCTAACAGAGGTCTTCATTCCTCTTTGATGCCTCAAAACACATAGTGGCCACCAGTCTGTCTGACTTGGAGACTTGCTGGATAACGGGAATATCTGGAAGCCTTTTAAAACAGTCCCTGAGGGTTAATCTTGACCCTCTGGCCACTGATTTGATTAATTTGATTTGAAGAGGATGGGTCTCCAAAGGAAAGCCTGAGCTGCTGGCACGCTGGGGAAGCCACGCTGCATAGCTTCTCGTAAGGTGCTGAAAAACACCTCTCAAGTCTCCATCTGTTGTTTTGCTACAGGTGAATTGCAAAGCAAAGAAGAGAAGCAAGTTATGCTCAGATAGCATCAAATACAACTTCTTAGCTGGGCCCTGGTGAATATCTGGAACAGATGTTACAGATATATGCATCACCTCTCCGTAACCCTCTTGACACTTCCTGTTACATTCTGGGACAGTGGGGAAATTAAATATCACCACTGATGTCATAAAAGTTAGCATGTGCAAACAGTAAACTGAAATGTCTTTTCTTTTTTTTTTTTTTTTTTTTTTTTGCCACTGTACTTAGAATAATGCCTGGGTACTGCAGGTGTAGGGTATATGTTGGCAAATGTGAATTCTTGGGTGCAACCACCCCACTATGTATTACAGTGACAGTGTTGGTGCTCACAATGCCATTTTCTGTGTCACAGCAAACCAACATTTTCAAATGAAAAGATCTAAGAAAGAGGCTGTGTACTCACTAACCACTTTTCTTTACCTATATATAGCCTTATTAGTGGGAATAACAGCAGGAGAAATCCATCTTCTTCTTTCATCCATTTCTACTTTACACTTCACTCACCCCAGAAGCTTCCTCACCATCACAGGGACCACTTCACATGACTATCCTGGATGAACAATTCTTAGCAAAAGGCCATGATAGCTCTTTGTGTATGTAAAACATAGCAGAAATATTAAACCAAAGATCAAAGGCAGTTCTGTTCCTCAGATATTTTCCCTGACCCTTTAAACTGGCTGGGTGCAGAACAAATAATAAGGACCAGACTCTGCCATCAATTACACTGAGTTAAATCCAGAGTGGGCTGTTGTAAATCAAGTTATTTTAGAGTTACACAGTGTAACCGGGAGCAGATTTGGGACCCAAGTCTGTAGGCCAAAGCACCAGACTGCAAAGGGAAAACCCCACCTCTCTCCCTCTTAGTTTCACCTAAACTCTCCTTCTCTTCACCTAAGCAGCCCCATCTGCCTGCTTAGAAAAGCACACAAAGCTAAGGCCTTCCTAAGCTACCCAGAAAGAGCAATCCCACTTCTAAGCACTGCCAAATGGATCAGAGATAAATCAGGTTTTTATTTCACTAATGTGTCAAAATGCAGCCCAAAAGGACCAAACAACATCTAATTTCTATCAGCAGCTATAAAAAGTGGGGGCATGAATTGCCTGGATGCAAAGTTTGCTGGAGGAGAAGTAAAACAAAAAGACTCTAAGTGTTAAGTAAAAAGTGTCTGGAAGCACATTTATACAATAAATTCTGTCTCTTCTTTTTCTCTTCACATTACATGATGCTTCTCCCCCTCACACAAGCCCAATGCTTTAATCCTGCTAAATATTTGCAAATTGGCACCACAACGAATCGAGACAATAGAGGGGGAAACCAACACGATGCAAGTCATGATATACTTCTTATTACAGAGATAGCATTTCACAAGATTAAAGAGGATTTTCTAGGCAATGGAGACAAATCCAGCCCCAGCTTTATTGAGCAAACGTCGCAGATGCTTCACCCGTTAACATGTGGTAGTGCAAACAAAGGAGATTATCTCCTTTTCCAAATCAGCACCATCAGTGTTGCCATTCCGTTTATTACACATTTTCCCACTCAAGTGTTCACTTTTGAGAGGCTATGCGTTTTGTCTGTGGAGACCTGCAGGAGGAAATGGAATAGCCTTTGAAGCATTAAGTTCCAGCCTGGTTGCAGCACCCAGGAAAATTGTCAATCTGGAATGTTGCTCTTGGGAATAAAAACACCAAATAGAATAGGAAAAGAGAAATGGGGGAAAAAAGAGCAATGCCAAGCCCTTCCATTATGGGGATTTTATGGGCAATATGTCCTGAGAACCTCCACTCTGGTCAACCCAGAGAGACAAAGCTATTTGTAAACACCAGAGTGTGCTATCTTTCTGCCACCTTTATTCCTAATCATAAGAAACAGAAGTACCTGGATGAGAAATACAGAGTGTTAGGGGAAAATGAATAGGAATCTGTGCAGCAACTGCTGTCCTCCAGTGGAAACACACCTCTGATTGTGATAGGTTGGACTACAGAGCAAATGGGGGCTTGTGTTAAACCAGGACCGTAGGATCTGGCACTCCCCAGCCCCAAACACCTTTCTATCCTGTTCATTACAGAAATTCTATGTCAGGACTGCAAAGGGCCCCAGGACACTGCTTGGTTGCAGCCCAGACCCTGCCCAGTGCCACTTCCATTTCTTCCTCTGTGGCACTCTCTCCTCTGTGGTGTTCTGCATCCAAAGCACAGGTCAACATTTCGAGCCTCATAAATGTTAAGACCTCAGCTGTACAGAAAAGTGACACAAAGGACCCATAATAAAGCTGCTGGGACATGTGGATTCACTTTGAACTGCTGCAGATCGATGAGGATCTGGGGCTGCTTCCTGGTCAGCCAGTCCTGGCTCACACCACAAAACTTTACCAGCAAATGCAGCCTCCAGTCAGAGCCACCTGGTCTCAATTAGGATGGATTTGTGGCACTTTAAAGGGGTTTAGTGACTGCTTTAGCTGACCCTTCAGACGAAGAACTCCAAAAATCTGGCCTGGATCCCTAACAATAACGGTGCTTATCAAGGCACCCTTCCATCATCAGGCTTGCCAAATGCCTCATGTCCATTTCTCATCATTTGGATTTTCTTGCTCCCAGAAGCATTGAATGTAACTGTTGCTTCTCTGGATTCACAGAGGTAAAATGCCTGATCACATCCACAGGCTGCTGTCTGCATCCTGACAGAAAGCTCCCAATGCAAAGAGGGGAAGTTTCACCTCTTTAAAAATCAAGTTTGAGTCCAACCTGCTTGTTTCTTTTGCATTTTTCTGCTAAAGGCAACAGCTTTAATAATATCATTCTCCGTTTTTTCCTGGCCTAGAGCAACATAATATCAAGTGTCCCCATTGCCTGAAGTCAAGCTCGAGCATTGCTGTACATTGCTGAAAATCTGCGATCACAATCTCCCAGAAAATTAAGAATATTTTGAATTTACTAGGCCAAATCTGCTCTGTGGGTTGTCACCATAAACATATTTGCAAAAGTGCCTCTAACAACCAAATCTATGACGGGAACATTCTCAATGTAATTTTGATAAAATGTAACGAGTATTCATTCTAACTGGGCAAATGACACATCCTGCACAAAATATTTGTCCAGGGAGTCAAAATCAGTTTAAGTTATACTTTGAAGAAGGACACGAAGACCTCTTTCTCAAAGAAATTGGCAGGAAAACATTATTTTGTAATGCTGCTCTGCCTCCCATCTCAAGCACTACAAAAATTTGTGGCTGCCTAAAAGCAGAATGCAACTGTGGATTAGTGCAATCAGACTTGGAATAATGATAAAGGGACTTGATTTCCACAGGGTCAGTGATCAGCAAAACTATTGAACAATCCCTGGTGAGCTACCCACCAACGTGGCAAGGACTTGTATCACACCTGGAAATCTTGGCCAAGGGTAGTGGAGCCTTCTAGTGCTGTGGTGCAGGAGGAAATCTCCCCTATCTGTGTCCTCCTGATGGAGAGGATGATGCAGAAAGCAGTCACTTGACTTTCATACTTGTCAAGATCATAGATCCATTGAAAATTTTGGATCAGAAGAACCCCTGGGCAGTTTCTCCTTCCCGATACCACTCTTACAAGAGAGTATTTCCCATATTTTCACACGGAGGGTAGATGCTACAATAAAGAGTAACATAATGGACCACATGGGCAATATGGTCTGTTGGGAAAGTGCCAGTCTGTCTTCTCTGAAGGGAAATGCCTCTGGAAAGCTGCTGCAGCTCTAAGGGTTAAAGGCATGTTTGGAGATAAGGGTGGTCTCAGGGACAGGATGGCTGGATTTCCATAAAATTTTGGATAACGTTCAAAACAAAAACTTGTTGAAACACCACCAGTAAAATATTGAGCAGTACCAGGAAGAGTGCTGAAGAACAAAACATGGGATATAGACTTTGCCTGCAGCTCTGCTCTCTGCCCTTCAGAGTGGGATAGTGGGGCTTGGGTAGACCCAAAGGGACAGCAGACAAAGTGATTGAGAGGATGGACAAACTGGTCTATGAGGAGACATTATATAAAAGCTGGGACTCTTCAGCTGAGGAGGAAAAAAGCAAACACAATGGTGGTTTACAACACAGAGAAGGCAGTCAGTTGAGTCTCTGTGACATTTTCCTGGTCACCTGGCCACCTATTTACCTGTAAACTGCTCTTCACCACCTCCTACAATGCTGGAGTAGGGGTGATGTGATGGAATGAACAGGAGCTCAGTTTAAAACAAATAAAAGCAAATTCTTCTTGACATAATATTTCTCTACACCCAGAGATGTGGGACCTCTGGGGCTGGCTGTCCTGGGCAGCCACATGAGCAGCAACAGCCACATCTGTGAGGGAGAAGGCAAATTCACGAGTAACAGCTCCATGCAGATATTGAAAAGATGAGGGAGAGATGTACACATGAATGCCTCATTAAATTGCAGGCTTGAGTCAGATGCTGGAAAATTGATTGATTTAAACTTTGGAACCCCAAGGTTTGGCATTACTTTGCATTTTCTGCTTTAATCCCTGCACTTCTCCTCAGGTGTCAGTAGCCCAGGTTTTAGCCTCCTTCTGGGTTACCCAGCCTAGAAAAACATTCGTGCTGTTAAAGCTGTTTCCAGGAACGCCTTCCTCTCCCTGCAATCTCTTATCTCCCAGAGGAGATTGTCAGAGGGTACTTCAAAGCCCTTTGAAAATGGCCAGGGCTGTGCCTGTAGCCCAGCAGATACAGGCGCCCTCAGCCCAAGAAGGCAACAGCCCCCCTGCGTTTGGAGCCGCCTTATCACCACCACAGCAGCGAGCAGCAGGACAGACTTTACCCCTCACTATCACAACCCAGTCTTCAGTCTTTGCTCTGCAACCCGCTGCCCATCATCTCCCCACATTCACCCAGGTGGGTCGTAGAAGATTACGTGAAAACACGCAGAAAATAAAAGGAGTGGTTTTGCCCAGCACTGAGGAACAGGGAAGCCTGAAGCCTGCTGAGCTTGTAATTAAAATGTGGAAAGGCCATGACAGAGCTGAAAAGCTGGAAGAATGGGATATAGGCAGCAGGAAAATGCTGAGCACCAGGCTTCGGGCAACATGCCGTTTTGAATTAAGAATAAATGAGAAAATTGCCTATAGAGAGGGGAATGCAGGGGAGGGGCAGCTGTGGAAAGAGAGGATGACGGAGCAGGGGCTATTGTCCAAGCACTGCCCTCAGATAAATCTTGTTCAGCATTTCTCTACTGAAAGACTGTGAGGTGTAGTGAGGCAGAGGAAAACGGTGCAGCTGCTTTATGGTGTTATTATTCCTGCTGAACCACGAGAGAACAAGTGCCTGCCAGGACAAAAGGCAGGACACCATGCATGCAGTTCTCACTCCATCAGCAACTTAAAAATGGAAACACCAAATATAAAAGTCACATTTTTGCTTAAAACTTGCTTTCTGCTACTGTTAACAAACATCTCAGGGGCTGGCATCACTGGAACAGGCTGCCCAGGGATGTGGTGGCATCATCATCCCTGGAGGTATGTAAAAGATGTGTAGATGGGGCACTTAGGGATATGGTTTAGTGGTGGATGTGGCAATGCTGGTTTAATGGTTAGACTTGATCTTAAAGGTCTTTTCCAATCTAAGTGATTCTCTGACCAGGGACCCGGGCCAGGTGGCCACAGAGAGTCCACGGCACACACATGGCCAGGGACGTTCCTCCTGATAGGAAAAGTAGCAGCTGTCTGGACAAGGACCATGCTTTATCCCATGTCATATTTATCCCATCTATATTAACCCAAATGGTCCACTGCTGCTAAAATTACCCTCCCAGAGAGAAGGGCTTTAGAAAAATGTTTGGAGTTAACTGAATGAGTTGTGGATCAGGAGTCAGAAACATCAGATAGGTACATGGGAGATTCATCCCAGGGTACCACAGAGAGCAGCAAAAGTCTGAGCAGCAGGAGAGGATCAATATTCCTCCCTCCCGATGAAGCCACGGGGAAAGTGCCACAGAGAGGCACAGAGAAGGAAGGAGGGATGTCTGGGGACACTCCCAGCCCTAGAGTGTGATTCAGTGTCTAACTCAGGTCTCCTTCAGCCAGGAGAGCTCTTCAGGTTGGTACAGTGCCTTGCAGATCAGCAGGGCTGCTCCTCATGCTTCCTTCTCCAGAAACATTTCTCTTGCTGAATAAAAAGCTGCTCCAAGCTGAGGTTTTTTGCCTTTTTTTCATACACATCACTGATCTATTCATCCTGTTAAAACTGCAGAGAAATAAATCGGCAATGCTGAAGAATACTCTGCCTCAGATGGTAAAATTCACTGGATTACACAACTGCTTGTTCCCCAGGTTATACACAGAGGACTGCACTGACTGGGTAATGAACAACCCTCAACCATTCTATCTTCCTGCTGGCTGCCAGCAATGCAGGGAGCTAAGGCTTCAGAAGATCTTACTGGATCTTGGGGCCCTGCTGTTGGCCTGAAACACATCCTGCTCTTTCAAAAACATTAAATAGACTGGGACAGTCAGGCTGATTGATGCCAAAAGTCCACCTCATCCCACATCCTGTCTCTAGTCAGCACAGATGCTTAAGGAGAGAACATTAGAACCAAGCAAATGCTGAGTGATTTTTCCCTATTGTGTACAGCGATTTTTCCTCCCAGCTTCCAGCTATCCACAGCTTTGAGACTTCCTAAAGAACAGGCTATATTTTAATACCTAACAGCCCTCCTTGGGGCTGTTCATTTCCTCATGCATTACTCTAATTGGGCTTTTAATCTCCTTATGACTAAAGTAGGTAAAAGTAGTGTCTATCACTCCCCATTGCCCCGGAGTCCCTTTGCCAGTTCTCCCGAGGTTTATAATGTCTCACTCTTTCCTGAGCAGTTGTTTTTCCTCTCTCCTCACCTTGCTGCATGCCAGGGCAACACTAAAGGCAGAAGTCGACAGAGTTCTCTTCTGTACAAACCCCTGAGCACACCAATTACTAGAGCTCAGAAAGGTTGCTCAACTGTAGGGGCACTCACATGCTTCAGCAAGGTTCAATGTTTAAGCATAGTATGTATGACAACATTAGGTCAGCTCCATGTGGTCATACAAAACCTCCATCTCCTGCAGCAGTGCCCCCACCTCTGTGGTCAGTAACTGGTGTCTAGAAAAAAAATCAAAAGTAAAGAATGTGGTGAAGTATCCTTACAGACACCCTGTAAGGACAAACTGTCACATCTGTCAATGTCTCAGCTCTAGTCAACCTTCAGTCATACCCTAGAAGTATGTCCAGTCCACATAACACAGGGGGAAAAATGGTACAGGTGATTTTTCTCCGTTAAAAAAAAAAAAAAAAAAACAACAAAACAAAACGAACAAAAAACCAGACAAACAAAACAAAAAAAAAAAAAAAAAAAAAAACCAAAAAACCAACAAACCAAAAGAAACAACTTTCCTAGAGCACTTTAATTGCATATGAAAGAAAGCAAAGTCCTCTCTAGGGAACTTCCATCCATCACAAACCACCAGCTATTTCAGCATTCCTGGGAAACCTTATGTACAGTGGGCTTACTTCAGTACACCCTTATCAGCCTCAGCTGCCAGCCCATCCAGTGTCTGAAGCAGGGCAGCTGAGGGAGCCTTTTGATCACAGCAGCACACCCAGGCACGGAGTTACCGTGGGGTAAAGGATGACCTGAACTGCCTTAGCCCTATCCAGATGCCAGGATGTGTAAGACAGCAGCCAGCCTCAGCAGAAAATCAATGCCCCACAGGCAGCAGAGGGATTTTTGTGCCAGGATTTGGCAACACCAGGTTCTGGACTCCAAGCTAGCACAGCCCCTTTTCCTGCAAAGTCAGCATGCAAAAGTGGGGTGACTTGGTCTCCAGCCAGCACACCCCGACTCCGCTCCCCACAGGACAGAAACCCCATGGAAGCGATCCTCCAAAGGCACCAGCAAGGGCAGTGGTGACTCCACCCGGGTACTCACCAGAAAGGAGCCTGCTGGCAAGCTGGGCTCTGGGGCAGGGTCACTGTGCTGCAGGCACCACCAGCTGAACCAGCCTCCCAGCAGTGCCCAGCGTGGCACTTAACAAAGTGGAGAAGCCAAGGCTTTGTTCCAGTGAGGAACCACCCATGAGAAAGAGGATTGATCTCCTTCCTCTACGTCGTGCAGGTTGTGTGCATTCCCATGGCTGAAAATGGCTTGGCCTTATAACCCAAGAGACAGGTGGCATGGGAGGGCAACGTGGTATGCCACTGCCCCATGCCTGCTCCTCTCAGCTCCCAGAAAAACAAACTCAGTGGGGACAGTTTACCAACCTCGGTCCAGAGCAAAGCTCCTTCTCTGGAGCAATTCTGGAGCAGGACACTGGATCCGTGGGAACGCCTGGAGGTCTAGAAGCTGCTCCCCACTCAGCTAACACAGTGGCACCCAAGGCTGGAAGCCATTGAGCTCCTGGGCACGAAAAACCTCAAACACCTTGGCCCTGGCATGAGGGACAGCACCCAGAAAGGAGTGACAAGACCCATGGTGCCAAAAGGGAATGGGCTCTGCTCTTCCAAAAATGCCCTCTGGCTCCCCCAGGACCCATGTGGCACAACATGCAGCAGGCAAAACACCCCGGTTGTGCTGTGCTCCCTGCTGCTCACCCCGCTTCCAGGGCCAGGCACAACCAGCCTGTCCGTGCCTCACAGGGCCACAGCAAGATGCTGCTGTGCTGGCAGGGAGACAGAAGGCTGGCCATCTCACCCTTCCCACCCAGCCCAGCCCCCTGGGGATGGGGCAGTGCAGGGAAAAGCCTGGATTTTCTGGGCAGAGGCCCTTTGCTGGGGCACTGGGAGTGCAGTCCCTCCCTGCCAGGTATCAGCACAGTGCATGGCCAGGGACTGCCCTCCAGCTTCCTCGAGCAGGCAGCAGAGGCAGACACATACACAGGTCAGAATTTATTTCCAAATACCTCATTTATATCATTCTCACATGAAATATTTCTTTTGGAATATAGCCTACACTTAGAAAACAGAAGAGAGTTTTTTTATAAGGCACATCAGATTATAGACTACATAGAGACATCTCCCCCTCATTTGCGCTCGTAAAATACTGGTAATTTTAAAAGTAATATTTCTAAAACCTAGACCCTGTGTAGCCCCGTGTAGAGCAGTATCCATAAAGTTATTAGACCTCAGTTTACACACACCTAGTAAAGGGCTATAACAAGTTGTATATAAATCACATCTTCAGAAACAGTCACAGCTGGCTACATTTAAAAGTAATGCTACTCCAGACTATGAAACAGGCTGCTAACAAAGTATAACCTACTGCTTCCAGTACAGCATGATACCAGGCAGTATGATCTTGCAGAGGAAATTTTGTTATTTTTGTAAATGGAAGCTGCTCAGATTCAAGCCTGTCTCCTCCTCAAACCCATATTTCTGATCGCCCAAGACTGTTTTTTACAGAGAAGCAAAGCACCCAAGAGAAATCTAGCTTTCTGTTTTTCTCCAAGATGTCAGTATGACTGCATATCTGAAATCCTGTCAAAGCATTTGAGTAAGAAATATAAAGGCTCAGATGTTAACTTCAGGACCAGTAAACATTAAACATTCCCAACTAACCAGATGCAACCAAGTCAAATACATCCAGCTTCTGTGCTATGGAAACTGATTTTCCAGGCTCTTCCAGTGCAGAAGCCAACATATTTTTATTGAATTGGGCCCTAGGTAAAGATTTCCATCCTGTTTTCAAGTTTTCTGTGATGGAACATTACCCATTCTGCACTCATTCTTCTGTAAAAAGGAAAAAATACTGTCTGCGGAGCCTATGCCAATAGTCCAGAATCCATTTACATAGTGTCATTTTCCTTAATGGGCCAGGAGGTAAACTGTGGTCAGCTTTATCAACACAAATGGCCTCCACAGTTCTTTGTATCAGGCATTGATTCATTTCTGATGAAAAAAGGTTCTGGCCTTCTGTCACTACAGTTTAGTTTACGAATAAGGAAAAGGTCACTTCAAGGCTAGGGCCAAAGGGAAAAAAAAAAAAGAAATATAATTTGATCTTGAACTATCTAGGGGAGGAAAAAAAACTAGTTGTGGCCATTAAAAGGCAAGCAGACAGACAGCACAAACTAAATGTTCTCTGCAGAACAGGTTTAAACACTGATTCTTGCAGAGAGTCACATTATCATTAGGGTCTCTCAGACTCACTAGAACTGCAATTAGGCTTAGAGTTCAGTAGGAACTGAATTCAGTCAGAGAACAGGTCACACTCAGCTCTATGTTGATCCCTCAGCTACATTTTAGGCACATTTCAGTTAATCTGTTGGACTGATCTGGAGAAAAAAAAAAAGAATTATCAGTTACATTTCTGGGGTGGCCTCAGACAATTTCACAACTATGAGCTTGGACAAGATTCAACCACAAGTGACTGTTGCCTTTAGAAGGGAAACATTAACTTGGTTGGAAGCAGCATCATGAAGAGGATGCAGCAGCCTCAGTTTCTAGAGTCCAGTTTGTTATAAATCTCAATCTGCCTGATTTGTTATTTATTTAGCAGCCTTAAAAGGTAAAGTGGGGCATCCTGAAATTCTTGGCTGTAGACTTAAAACCAGATGCGGTTTACATGGTGCTGCACAGATATTCGTTACATCGCCTAGAAAAAAAAATAAAAAAACCCCAACACAACAGTATTTACATTCCTTTGAGCTGAAATAGATGAACTGTCGTCATGTCTGCAAAAACACAGAGGAAATCACCACTGCTCGAGGTAGCCAGTTAAAGCTTGGTCATGTTCTCGGGCTTCCACTCGGCTTCCTGGGAAAGGCAGGGGAAGGAGGACAGAAAGGACTTTCAGAAAGTCAGGAGGTGACAAATGAGATGTCAGCTCCGTAAGGGATTAGGTTCCCTCACCACAAGCTGAAGGTATATTCATGACCTTTTTAACCATGGCATTTGCGTATAGATTACACCTCTTGCATACCCTTTTTAAAGTGATCCCTAAGAGCATTGGCTTGGGAAGACACAAAGAGAGCAGGAGTGGGGTTTTAAAGCTACAAATGTCATTTAGGAGGCACAGTGTTATTTTTCCCTTTGATCGTCCACGTACAGAGCTCTGCATTTCCACCGCTGCTTGTGCGTTCCTCCTGCAAAGCCCCGGCAGTGAAGGCCTCTGCTGTGCTCCTCCCCATCACATACACCTTACAGCAGAAGAAGCTGAATCCTTTGGACAAATCCTTCTACGCTCACAGACACGTGGTGCTTTTTTTTCCTTACTGAGAAGTTCTGGTCACAAAACCGGATGCCAGACCTGATATATAGCAATTATTTAACTAAGAATCCTTCTGCAACCCTCGAAAGGGCAACCGAGTTATCCAGTAGCAACATATACACATACATACATACAGATCTACACTATACACTCAAGACGACACAAATTGAGATTTCAGCTAATATAGCCTCTATTGATTTCCTCAGAGCAGCACTCAGGTCCTTGCAACCCCTATACAAAACAGCAGTATTTTTTCCACCAGGATTTGGAGAGGTTTTTCATCTTGTCTGGAGTCCTACATTTGGATTTCTTTGGTTGCTGCTGGGTATCCGAGTACTGAATACCAGCCACGATGGCTGCATCAAAGACCTCCTTGAGGTTTTTCTGAGTCAAAGCAGAGCACTCGATGTAGGATGCAGCTTTTATTTCCTCAGCACAGAGCTTTGCAGCCTCCTCCGAGACAGGCTTTTCTTTGCACTTGTCCAGCTCGATGAGGACTTTGACATCCTCCCGGAGGTCTGACTGTGTCCCAACCAGGATAATGGGTGCCTTGGGGCAGTGGCAGCGAATTTCAGGAACCCACTTCTCACTCACGTTCTGGAAGGACGAAGGGCTCACCACGCTGAAGCAGAGCAAGAAGATGTCCGTGTTGGTGTAGCACAGAGGCCTGAGCTTGTCAAATTCATCCTGCACAGAACAAAACTGTGTTAGCACTCCACAGAAAGGTCAGCTCTAGCCTGCCCAGACCCTTGGTGAAGCTGAGGATCACCTGCCGCTGCCATCTTGACAGGCACCCCAAAATGAGCACCCAGGCCAGCCAGCAAGGTGTGATACAAGCAGAAGCCACCTGTACCCAGCCTGAGGTCTCGTGGCTGCCAGCCAGGAGGCACCCGGCCACCGTCAGGCACACAGGACAAAGGTGGTGGCTTCCCCGCGTACCTGAGATTTTCTGACTAATGCTGCGGGTTATTTCAAGGGCTTAAATATTTCCTTTGCTCTTTGTACACAGGCCCTCTGCCCTACTTCAGCAAAGAAGCAAAGCTGTGGGAAGCGGGTTACGGCACACAGAGCCACAAACTGAAGAGGGAGGGAGCACTTTCTACAGGCCCACCTCTTCTAGGGCCAGTCAGTGAGCAGCCCTGACGAGGAGCACCCTGTACCCCAGAGCTGTTCTGACAACACACACGGGGCAAGGGCAAAGCAGGCATGAGGCACCAGGTGTACCTTCCTGGGTGCCTTCCCTGGAGTCAGCTTTCAAACTGGTAACTACTTAGCAACATCCTACAGGATATGGGAATAATTTCCCCGCCATTGTGCCCAGGGATTTGAATCTGATGGGAGCAATAATGACTTACAATGTGCAGGCTTAACATGCCAATGGCATAGAGTAAGAGCTTTACCTTTCCCTCCCACCCATGCCACATCAAACAAACTGCACACGGGCCTCTCAGCACTACCCTTCTGGTTTTGTTTTTTTTTTTTTTCTTTTAGTGCAGACTCCAGCAAAGCAAAGCAAGGCCCTTTTTCAGCTTCAGGACGAAGCCACAAGAAAGTGAAACACCTCATGGTGACAAAGGTGTGCTGATCCTCAGGGGAGAATGCAGCTAGAAGCAAGGGTTACTCCAGGCAGGCTGCTTTTTTGCTGGCAGCAGGATAAAACCAGGGTAACACTAGCAGCCTGAACAGGTAGGATTTGCCTCAGCAGCAGTGACATTTTAATTAAAACAGACCATGTTCTCAAAAGCTTGGAATTGAAAGTGCACAGAAACATAAAGCTGAATATATCTCTCTGGTACCAGTTTACTGATGAATTTCAAGTTACATGTTAATTTTTGATATGTGAAATTTTGCTTTAAAGCCTCTGGAGGCCCAGGATATGCAGTTTAAAGCCCCCTGGAAGCCTCAGAAATCTTGTTCTGCTCAAATGAATTTCTTGCAGCAGTATCTCTGAGAGAGACAGCAATTTATAAAACACCAGTCAAGAAAGTAAGATTCATTAGCTCTCTTGATTCTCAGATTCAGCCTCAGAGGAAACCAGGCTCTCACCACTCGGCTCAAGAAAAACCCCACGTTTACTGAGAGATGCTGCTCTGAACAAGAGGGCTGTTTGCAGAAAGGCACCTTGCCATGTAATTCCCTCTCCTTGCTACATGAGAAACCTCAAAAGGGCTCAATTCAATGGGTTTGAAAGCAAACCCCAGATCTGAAGGGTTTCTACCAAGATGAAATAGTGCCCTTTATACCCCAAGTACACTCCTGCCATTTCAATGGTAGGTACATGGCCTGCAGGGACTCTACTCCTCTTTGGGCTAGTGATGCTGAAATAGAATTTCCCGCTGCCTGGAGTGCTTTTTTTTAGTTGCAGATTTCAGCAGCCATCTCCCAGCAGCAGTTTTACCAAAGTATCCAGCCAAGAATCTTTTACTCAGGACAATTTCTGTCAGTTTAGATAACTCCTTCATTTTAAAGGCAGCAACTTTACCCATTCCAGCTGCACTTGGGCATCCAGAGCAAACACCTTAACCATTAAGGCCAGGGAAGGCAAGGGGTGACAGGGCCTGTCCATCCCTCCTGCAACTTGCAGATGCATTTTCACAGGCACTGCATGTCCACAGGCTGTCACCCAATGGCAGCTTTACCTGCCCTGCTCTGCATATGAACATGCACAGCCAAGACTGTTGCAGCACCACCCCATCTCTTCAGTAGGACACAAAATCATGGGACAGTTCTGCTATTTGACTTCATACTACTACCTGCAGAAGGCTGTTTCTAGGATTTCAGCTTTGGTTTGTAGGGCACATGGGAGCCCTACACTGCTGTCTAATACTGCACAGCCCTTAAAACCCCATTCCTAAGTAGGGCACCCAGTTACTACTCATCTAAATAGGTTTGTATGTTAAGACCACTGAGATTTTTCAGCGTGGTTTTGGTGAAGGCATAGACCTAGATCCACAAACCTGCACAGGATCCTAACTCCCACTGCCTTCAACTGCAGTGAGGTAGCAAAACATTTTTGGCTACTTTATGTTATCCGGCAAGAAGCGTTGCACACTGCTCAAGGTAGTACCAGCCTGGGTCTTCCAGAAAATCTAAGAAATGGGCTCATTTCATGTATCAGGCAAAGTAAGAGATGAGAGGCATCAGCCACTCTCATCTCTTCAGGCCTTAGCTTACAGCAAACCTCAGCTTTGCAGTGGCAGCACTTTCTAAAGGGGTGGGAATGGCGAATATGAAGCCTCCACGGACAACACCCAGCAGGACTCCTTTCTCCCTCCAGCTTGTGTCCCTTCAAAAACACAGTTTCTATCTCCAGACACCTACAGCTGTGGATGCTTTGCATGCGTACATCCCAAACACCCTAATTCTTACACCCGCAGTTATTTCGCAAAAATAAAGGCAGTGACAACCACTCGAAGAGAAAACCAGGTGGCCGTTGAATCCCCAGTATGTTCAGCTTTTTTAGTCAGGCTAAACAGAGCAGCAGCTTGAGCCAGCAGAGCAGCAGCCTGTGCCCAGCCCCTACACGGAGGAACAGTACGTCCCCCACCGTTCAACACACAGGCAAAGCAGGGAGTTAAGCAGCACCGAAAATGACAGCGGATAATAACACGATCAAACACTGGGAATACTTTCAAATCCATGAAGTCATTTGCAGGACTACTTTGCGCAACAGCAACAACTTCTCCCCTCCCGCTGTCACTTAAATCAAGTAAGTGGCTCCACTGACCTGACCAGCTGTGTCACAGAGCTGAAGTCTCACCGGCTTGCCATCGACAGACACAACAGCTTTGGAGAGAAAGGAGGGAGGGGGGAAAGTGTGGTGAGTTCAACTTTACATGTTTTCCATTAAAGAATTTTTTTTTTTAAAAATTAAGATTTACTATCCCTCAGCTCTTACAGCCTTTTCTTCAATTATTTTAGATTTAACAACTTAGCAGAGCTGGAAGGGAGTCCGTCACTAACACTCAGGCGCACCGAAGCCCTTGAAGGCTTTCCGATTCATTTTACTACAAGAGACGAGTTAGGCAGTGACGGCACAAGTCCTCCGCAGGCAGCGCGGAGAGCGAGCCCGGCAGTCCGGGATATTCTTCTGCTGCCAAGGTTTAGTTTTAGTCTCTCCTACACTTACAGCACGCCCGGGACACGAAAAGCCCCCGCTGAACCGCAGGGAAACCACTGGACTTCCCCCTTTGTAAGGGCGAGACAAGGCGAGTATTTAACCTGCCCTTCAGCCGCTTGCGATGCCCCCGAGAGCGCTAAGCTCTACACCGGAGAGTTCCCGGTTACAGCCCGGCTCCGGCCGCACGGCCGGGCACGACCCCCGCTGCCAGCCTGGCTCCGTTACACCGGAGACCGGCCGGTGCTGCTGGCTGCGATGGCAGCATGACAAGCTCGGTGCTGCTTCCTAGAGTCCCGCTCCTCATAAAAACTTAATGAAATCACCGAACCTGGACATCACGGCCCCCGCCCCGCGCAGCCCAGCCACGGCCCCGGGAGCGGCACGGGCGGGACGCGCCGCTCCCCAGGGCAGCAGAACCCCCTCCCGCCGCCCCGGAGCCCGCGGCCGCCCCGGTCACTTACCGGAGAAGTTGTCGAAGGCGGTGGGGATGTACTCGGTGGGGTACCCGTTCGTGGTGTAGCTCACCACCAGGCTGGTCTTCCCCACCGCGCCGTCCCCCACCAGAACGCACTTGATGCTCCGCCGCGGCTCGGACCCCGCTCCGGCCCCGGCTCCGGCCACGGCCCCGGACCCCGCCGCCCGGCAGCGGCCGCCCAGCGCGGCTCCCA
>VZRO01008286.1:1026823-1043050 GCA_013397915.1 Daphoenositta chrysoptera | reverse complement strand
CCTGAAGCAGCGGCGGGCGCTCTCCTTGTGTTTGCCGTGGAAACCGCTGAGTGAGCTCCCACCTGCACCCTTGGGGAAGGGGGAACTGGGCCGTGTGCCGCGGGAAAGGGAGCATCTCGTTTTTAGCACATTTGGAATAAGTTGGCCGTGGAAGGTTTTGCAGTTAAACATTGAAAATGAAAGGCTGATGAACAGGTTAGCTCCGCTCTCAGTTGGAAACATTATTAACACGTTTCTTAAGGGGGCCTTAAAAGCACCGTACAAATAGGAAGCACACCACCTGCAGAATCTGGGATACCTCATTTGGCAGGCAGCAAGTGCCTGTATCTTAAAGAACTTACCCAAATCAGTGCTGATAAGTCTATGGCAGAGCTGAGATTTCAGTTTACCATTTTTAGCATCACTGAGTTGCCAGTGAGTGCTGAAGTGCTGTTTCCCCATTTCTCGCAGGGAAATGGAAACCCATGTGAGGCAGCACATGCTGCAGCTGCCCAGCATGCCCCGTCTGTGTGTCCATGGTCAGTGGAGCTCACACCTTCCCACACTCCTTTAAACCCCGGAGCCACCAAAGGCCCTGCAAAGGCTCCTGTCTGATGGAAAAAAGCACTCTGTACAGCTGATCTCTTCCTAAGTGCCCTGGCCTTTTCCATGGGAAGAGTTGCTGTGGCTCTTGTGCACTTAGACATTTTGGACATTCCGAAGCAGGGACAAAGCCAAGGTCCTCCCTGGCTGGAGGCAGCTGTGAAAACCCCAGGTTGGATACACTGTGCATGCAGCTGAAGGTGTGGGGAAGAAACATCTCCCTGGAGCCCCGTGCCAGCACAGCAGCACCCACTCCCTGCAGGGAGCACAGCCAGGCAGGGATGGAGCACAGCAACCAGCAGAGCATACAGGCACAGTGTAACCCTCATGCTCAAGACCCATAGGGACCATCGACCCTCTTGTGGGACATCCCAGTCCTGCAGAATTACCTTCCCCTAAATGAACAAAGAGGGTGTTGTCACATGTGGGACTAGCCCCAGAGAGAGCCATCACAGGGCACCCGGCTACAACCAAGAAACTTTCCCATTGGGTGTTTTCATACATTCATCCCTCTGTGATGAAGGCTGTGAGAGATCACCCAGAGAGCTGAGCTCTGCCAAGAGCAATAGGTAGAAGGACTGGAGTGGGAGCCTGCCTGCACTCAGGCTTATACTAAACTAACAGAAATGGCTTAATTCATACCTTTGGTTATTTTGGTACAAGTCCTAGTGGGGAAGCCAAAGTTAGAACAAAAGCATTATATTTTAATTTAGTGTAATTATAGCCTGTCTACCTAGAAAAGCTCAATTGCTTTAACAATACTACTGCAGCTAATTCCCTAGAGTATGAATGCAGTTGTGCCAGGATAATGCTAATATGGCTTATTCTTGTCAGGAAAGGGAAAAACATTATGTGTGCATTGCAGGCTCGCTTTGCAAACAGCTGCAGCTGTTTGAAAGGTTCCCTCCATGGCAGCTTGCTGCCACACTTGTTCTTGGGGTTGCCACCTCCATAGCAGAGCCTTAGAGCAGGTGTGCTCCACGGCCACCTGGCTGCAAAATCACAGTGTTTAATTCGGTGTTAGGCACCTTCAGCCAGGCAGGTGTTCCACGGAAAGGCCTGAGATGCCTGTGTGGCTGCTGTGCTGTAATGGTGAGGGAGCTCAGTGCTCTCTGTGGCGTGGTAACATCTTGAGTAGAGAGTAGCAATGCTGTTTCAACAGTACAAGCTCAGTAGTAGAGTGATACAGTGACAAATCATATCCCTGATCAAAGTCAGGTACCAACCCCAGTGCCAAAAATTGCCATAGGCTCTCCTTTTCCTTAAAGTGAGACAAAAGGAAAATGGATTAATTGCACAGAGGCTTGTGTCCCTTCTTCTGAATTGAAAACAAGTTGCTTTTCAGTGAAACACTGAAGGTAGTCAGGATCTGCATGAAACAAGGAATATCTTCAGTCATTTCTGGTGAACTGCATGGAGTGTGGACACTGGATAGTTACTTCTGGTTACTTCTGTTACTTCTGGTGCATTTCCTCCCTACTGCTCTGTGCAGGGGGCAGAGCCACATTTGCAGCCCAGTGTCTCGTTTTCACTCTGCATGGTTCCAAGTGTATGCATAGCTGCATCTCTGCACAAGACAAGGCATTTCTGGTGAGAGGCATGTACAATGGGAAGAAGTACAGCTTTTGAGGATCTAGTTCCCTCAGAGTTTATTCTTCAGGCTCCGAGCAGCACCCAAAAAAGCTGTTGAGCTTTGATAGAAAGGCCCGTTGTGCCTGAGGAGCAGAGCTGTCAAGAGGAGTCTTCATCCCTATGCCAAGATTTGTGTTACCCTTCTGCCAGAGCCCAGCAGCTGGTAGTTTTCCATCTCCTGAAATCCAGAGGAACTTTCCACCTCAGGGAACAAGAAATTGGAGAAAAGTCAATAGACCAGACGAGGTTCATACCACATTTATGCAAGGAAAGAAATAAAAGGAGCACTATAATTATATTTTACTACCTTTTACTCTCAGCAGCATCCCATAAATCATGTACTTTGTTAGTACTGTGGAATGGCATGTGATGCTGGAAGTCAGCATACAGTAAGTATGCTGACAGTAAATACAGTAAAGACTGTTAGCTGGTTGGCTTTGGCCATCTTGGGCAGTGTGTCCTGGCATGATGAAGTCATGACAGCAGATGAATTTCTGTCTATTTTGTCCATTTTTGGCAAAGAGAAGGTGAGCAGATGTACCGCAGTCTCTGATGCCAAGCTGGGATGTGGCCCAACCGAGGGCACAAGGATGTGCAAGCCATGTCACCCCTTACCTGCAGTGGCAAATGGCAAATTCATGTCCTGGGTCAGTGCCATGATGAGAACTCATTAGGAAAAAAGATGCACAACCACAAGGAAAACTCCTGTAGGTGGGAGATTGAGAGGGCGGGCAATATGCACTGGGTGACAACCCATCTGAACGGCCCTGAAAGATGATGTGAGAAATCTCCTCATGCAATGCTGCAAGCAAAAAATGCCACGTGTACATTTTTAAACACCTTCAGCAGACAAGGACAGCTGATGCATTGAGCTAAGTAGGCTGCAGTGGGATAGCTATAACAGTCTGCATTGTTCCTGTGCTCGGGGAGGGGGGCGTGAGCGGGTTCAGAGCTGCATGGTTGCCCTGTACTGTAATGTACCCTGCCCAGTACAGTAGCCTTTTGTGTAAGAGGATGAGCTAACCGGTTGTTTTGCAGAGGGGGGGCCTGTCTGTGCCACAGCAGCAAGTCAGAGCAGCTCCCAGGCAGCCGTGGTGGCAGTGGGCTGGGGGAGCATTGATGGAGGGATGCTGTAACAGATAGCCCCCGTTTCCGAGCTTTTGGCCTCAGTCCTATCACATGCACACATCTCACAGGTTGGAACCCAATTGTTTTCAGAGCTCTAAGCTGGGGGATAAACAGGCTTAACTCCACACAGGTCAACAGGGTGGCAGTTGTTTGTCTCAGGGCTGAATTTGATGCATTATCAGCCAGTTCACAGAAAAGCTCTTGCTCTGTCCTACATGCTCATGTTAGTCAAATATTATTATTCGAGAAAAATGACAGAGAGAGGAAATTATTTTATCAAGACGTGAAGTAGGTCATTGTTATACCCTGGCTTATCATTTTCCCTACGATACAAAAAATATGAACTGGATGCTGGCCTTGGAGAATGAAAGCTTTCTTTTTTTCTTTTCTTGCAGAAACTTGAAAAGCTTGACAGGGAGAGAGGTGAGGGAGTGAGGCAGCACACTCTGAACAAGACGTGATGGACTGCTGCTTGTTCCGGGGAAGGGTATGGCCTGCTCTGCAGGACTGTCACCAAGATACTGGTCTTTGTCAAGAACAGCAACCCCAAGATCTGGGAAAAAAACCATCTGTGATGCCTCCATCCATTTTTCAAAGAGTTAGATCCCAGTGACTCAAGTGAGCCAGTCATTGGCAGGTGAATTGGCGAGAAAAGAAAGGGGAAGAAAAGGAAGGGAAGGAGAGAGCAAGGAAAGGACAGCAACCCGGGAAAGAAAAGGCAGCTTGTATAAAGGACTGCTCTGACCTGCTCTGACTCTAGAGAAGTGCCTTTGAGGCTGTTCTATGAGAACTGTGAGGGGAAAGGGCTAAAGAAGTACAAGATACTGCTACTTATATATTTGATTTGTAGTTTCAAAAAATTATGTATTTGCCAGATCTTTGTTTTTTAGTAACATTTTCATGCCCTATGTATGGATTTTAGGGAAGTTTTCACTGCCTGGGGAATAGTATCAGTAAGTAGCACATATTTTTAACACGATAAACTCTCAAGACCCTGCCAGCTAAGTTCTGATTGAATTTAGGACAGGGTACCAAAAACTCACAGACAAAACCAGTTGTTGAGATAAACCTAGAAAAAAAAAAACACAAAACCAAAACAAAGCACAATTGTTTCAAGGCTCCCAAATTCCTAGTTAATTCAGAAAACAAATTAACCCTAGCCTCCTATCTGCAGTCCCTCTGCAGGAGAACCACGGTGGGAGGTGAGCCCTTTATCTCACTTTCAAAATCCTTTTCAGCTGATCTGGGGTCACAGATGCTAAAAAGCACTGCATGTCCTGATTTTGTGTGACAGTCACCAATTTGCCAGTTTCTCGTGTAAGCCCCTCACTGCCTTAGGGCTGCTCCACACCCCTCTGGGTGCACCGGAGGTGGGAAGTCTTCCCAGGGCTCTCTCTGCCGGCTTAGAGCAGGGATCAAGCAGTGGGACCCAGCATGTCACCTGGGCACTGCTGGGGACACACTGAATGAGAGCTAGGTGGTGGCAGATAAATATCTTGGTGATAGAAATAACAAATATCCCAGTTTTGCCAAACATCTGAATAAGGGAACTGCCCCTGCCCTGTAGTATATTGCATTTCTCTGCCCTTCTGCTCACTGGGATTTATAACTATTCTTCTATTTCTGCCACAGGAGCCCCCGTTTACAGAGACAACCTGGAGAGAGCCAGGAACTCCAAGGATTAAGCTGGAAGAGAAGAAAACATGCTTGGATAATGTGCTGCATACCGGTGGGACTGGTGAGAGTGACAGAGGAGAGAAACAACAGCTCAGTTTGGACACATCTCAAAAAAAAAAGAGCAGAGCCGCCAAAACAGTGCCAAAGCACTCGAAACAGGCGTGGTATCTGCAGCACGGGTGCTCTTTGCCCACAGCTGAATCCCCTCATTAGTTTTCCTTAACTGGTACAACCCCACTAGTTCCCTAGGTGGACTCCCAATACAGCTGTCAAAATCCTAGTCTGCCATGCTTCTGGTCTTTAGGGGTTCTTTCCAGCAGTTGGGAAAACTTTCCTTTTCCCTATGCATTCCCTTCCCTGTTAGAGCAGACTAGTGAGTAACTTTTCTGCCACAGCCTTCCTGACAGTTGTAGCACTCCTGGGAAGAAACCTCTGCTGGTCCTTTCTGCAGCCCTGCTCTCATCCCTGATGTGACCCCTCTCTTCAATCCATGCTGGAACTGAGGTGAGCTGCATTTATGGGCATCTTCATGTGACCCCACAGGCAGATAGATCTTCGTGCCTTCATGCCCAAGTGGACTGCAGTCCAACATTTCCCATGTACACTCCTACCCCAATCTTCAGTGATGTAACCTGTATTCCTGAAGTCATCTATCTCAGAGGTATTTTCTCTCCAGCAGACATTTTCAAACAGGCTAAAAAACCTTTACCAGTTTTCTTTTCAGGGTTATGTGAGGCATCTGTTTTGTTTTCACACTGGTTAAATATCCAAAGTCTCATTGAATGGGGATGAACCCCAGCAATCTGTGAGCACCAAAATTCATTGGCCCACTCTGTGCACCCCACCTGCATGCCATACCCAAACCCCTCACTTTGCCAGAGTTGCAGGCCTCAGGACTGCTTCAAAGGCAAGTCCACATCCAGAGCAGCCTGTCAGACCTGGGTTTTCTTTCCCAAAACGTCCTCCCTTATTGCACAACAGATATAAGGGGTGTGATCTCTCAGGCCTGCAGAGAAAGAGGTGGGAAGTGCCAGGGAGACTCCAGCTGCACAATAGGAGATGCAGAGCTTGTCTCTGGACCAGGGAGTCTTCAGTGGCCAGGCCTAAAAATGCTGACACTTTTACATTGATAAAGTAAGGGCAGGGATATGTCTTTGCATTTCAGGTGCAAGGCTGTGTGCTTGCAAATGAGTTGTGACAGAGGATGATGTGATTAGACCTGGCTGGAGAACCAGGAAGAGGCAGCTACAACCCAGGCTGATGGTGTAAAGAAGAGAGCACAGAGGGAGGGAGTCAGCAGTGAGGCAGGAGAGAGGTTTTTGACATCTTAAACCCAAATGCAAACACTGTGAGAAGAAAGAGAATGCAAGAGAGTGATCAGCCCATGTGTCCCCTAGGTTTAGAGAACCAGGACACAAACAGTCTTATAATGCTGAGTGATATGGTACTTGTAAAATATGCTCAGATTGGGCTGAAATGGTCACCAGCCAGAGTGAACAGAGCTCAGTACATCAGTACTCCCAGGGGAAATCCACCACCTCCCCACCACTGTGGGGTGTCCCCAGGGGCACCTCTCACTGGGCCATACACATCCTTGTATGAGGGGTCAAACCAGCTTCCTAATGGGACCCTTCACTTTTGTTCACAGTGCTGGGATGTGAGGAGAGCAGAGAGATCTGTCTGCTCCACAGGGATGCTCCCATGCCTGCTTCTGCACCCTCCCACCCCTGCAAGCTTGGCCCAGCCAATACCTCTGTGCTGATCTGCCTGTGCAGACAGTTTGTCCCATGCATTTTTAGTTGGTTACTCTGAAACTCTGAAAAACAACAATTGGTCTTAGTGTTATCTCTTTTGGAGCCAGCTGCTTCCTCTTGGTATCAAACTTGGAAGAACCCCATAGCCACTGCTGGAAGGCCTTTTCCCTTTCCACATTTAAAGATCTTTTCCAAGAGTGGTTGCTAGGATCTCCTTGGTGGGGACTAAAAGGCTTGGAACAAGCCAATGCAAGTGTTAGTTTTATTGAGAGTGAGCAGGCTGTTCTTCCCTGATAGCTGCCTGACTAAGGGCAGGAATTGCAGGAAAGCATCTACAGCTGGCTCCAGGGCAGCTTAGCAGAGGAGGAAAGTCATGGCTTTTTCTGTGCTGCATGGTAACACAAAGGCAGGAAACCAAAGAACAGGATTTACTGGGTGCAGAGCAAACCCCGCCACCAAATCAGCACTGTCCTGGCTCAGGTGGTTGTACATGGAGGCTCCCAGGTGCCTCCCTGATCTCCAGCTTAGCTGAGCCAGCTATATCCATCCCACATCCCTGGTGCTGGCAGCCACAGCTAGGGAGGAGCAGGCACTTCTCAGCACACCATGCTCCACCCCACCAGAAATCTGCTTTGGGAGAGAACTGTGAGCAGGTTTGGGATACTGGAAAGCAGTTATGCAGGCATTATATTTCTCTTGACAGGGACAGAATGAAAACCTTTGATTCCCAAGTTTTCAGGGAAGCACTTTTCCACCATGATAGGTATATATAATCAGCTATAGAAGCCAGCCACAGTATAAGGTTTTCTTTCCCTTTCAAGCACCCTATCTCTTCCTGGGACTCCCTCACTAGCATACAAGGCTGGGCCCAAAAAATTGTAATTCTAGTCCATTGGAGCTGGATTTTGAAACAAAGAGTTGCCAAAACAGTACTACCAGCATGGCTCTACAAGACAAACCCTTCCAGAATGGTTTACTTTCACTCAATAGTGTTTTCACCAGTCTGGTTTGAAACAGTTTTCTGAACAGAATGAAATTCCAAGGGCTCCTTTGCTGGATAACCTTGACAGACTAGTGTCATTTCTTAGCTGAGGAGGGAGCAGACAGAATTCATCTGCCAAAACCCTAAACTCTACAGGAAAACTTCTGTTGAGTGAAAACTGAGCCTCAGTTTGTCACTGTTTGAGAAGGTACTTTGTAGATGTCTTGAAGTCCTCAGACTAAAGATGTGAATGAGGGCAAAGCATTACTGGTAGATAATGTGATCCTGGCTTCAAACCTGCTTCTCCTGCTGCTTGATGGATCTCCATATCTTTGACAGAGAGTGTTTAAGCAAGAAGGGCGAAAATGCTGAACCTCTCCCAGCTCTGGTAATTGAGGAGAGGGGGTTTTGTGGAGAAGTGACCTAGGGGCTTTGAGCACCAGCCTCTGTTAGCTGTAAATACAAACCACTAAAAAGCACCAGAGCTTTCCCACTGAAGTAAAGGCATCGGGAAGAGGAGATTAATGGGTTGCCAGCTGTGTCGGCGTGATAAGCCAAGCAAGAACCCAGACGCTTTCAGTCGAAAATGGATTGAGACCTCATCAGGGACACATGGCAAATCAGCCAGAAGCCACACATGGAAAACTGAGCAAGGCAGCACGGGCAAACATTCCTTATCTTCGCTTTACGTCAATAGAAATGGCATTGTAAAAGAGGCAGCAAAGTATTTGCTAGAGAGGAGGAGGGAAAAGTCCACAAGCTTTCTTGGCTGTACATGTAGGTTTTAAAATGCTACTGTTTTCCTCGGAAACTTGTCATTGAAAACAAGCATCCAGCAAAAACCACCCAGCAAGTTCTTCCAGAAGGCTTGTTTGCTTGTTTTGGTGGATTTAGCCAAGCCGTGCTGGCAGGAATCTGCCTGCCACTGCTGTTGTGCTCCAAAGTTGGTCGGGAAAGTACAACCTCTTAAACCAGTCTAAAGCACAGCTGTGATGATTATGCCATCTACTATGATTTGCCACAAAATAGGACTCAGGGGAGAGGCAGACCTCAGAAATCTGGGCTTTCTACAAGGTGATGTTGTCTGCAGCCACGTCCCTGTTTCCCACAGCTCCTGCTTTTACAGCAGCCCAGCCCAATTATCTTCATCGGCTTTTTCTTTGCTTTCTGGTTTTATTGTTTTCTTTAAGGCTAATTAACAGAAGAGTGGATGAGTCCCAGATTTCTTGTGTGGGGTTTTTTTTTCTTTTTTTGTGGTGGTGGTACTTCTCATTTTGCTTACTTTTCCTTTTGCTTTTAAGCAATTGTATGCAAGAAAATCATCTTTCATACCAGAGGCAATACCAGGGAAGTAGACGACTCAGCAAGGAGAATAACAATTAAGGTAAGGCCATGAGTAGGTTTTGCCTCCTCCTCCTCCCTCAGTTTTGCAGCCCCACCCTGAGTGGGTAATGGGCCCTGACTGCAACTCTGCCGTCAGTGCCCTGGAGCAGGGAGAGGCACAAATATTCCCTCCACGCAGGTGTGCAGGTGTCAGTGGGAGGTGAGCTGGGAGAAAAAACAGGCTGGGATAAACACAGCTGAAGCCTCACAGCCTGGCTCCGTGTGGCCCCTGGATCCGTGTGGCCCCTGGATCCATCCCTGCCCTGCAGAGCCTCGGGCTGGCCGCTGGCCGGAGCAAAGCTCATCACCGGGGTGTGGGCAGGGCTGGGCTCGCTGCAGCTGGGTGTCCCAGGGCAGGGCCACCCACTGCACACCGGTGGGGAGCTGCAAATCCCCACACCAGGTGCACAGGGCTCTGCAGGGACTTTAGCCATGTGCCTGGGAGCTGGGCCTGGAAACCTGAAAGTGCTCCGTGAAAAGGCCCAGTTGTTCAGGCATCAAAGTAATGGTATCACTCATAAAAATAATCTCAAAATAGGATTGTTGATAAAACAGTGCATTTGCATATAATGCCATAATTAATGAACCCAGATTCTCTGTATTTTCAGTCCCTGAGACCATAGTGATAGACATGTTTCAAAAATAGAGACAGATGACCCAGCAGCTGTGTGACTGATCATCTCCCTCTTAACACACGCATGGGGAAAATGAATGGAAAAAATTGGAATGGAGAAAATGGAAAATCCATGGTGCTGAACTGCTTTCTGTTTTTCTCAGGAGAGGAACATCAGGCAATGTGTCTGTAAAGCACTGAGCAGCTTCCACTCTTCCTGACCCCACCAATTTCCTCTGCACAAACTATCCATATGGATTTGACATGTGGCCTCTGAGAGGCCCTGAGGCCTCATCTCAGTAAGTCAAAACGTATGGGGTAGAGAAGCTATGTCCCTGCCTAGGCTTCTGCAAGTCCCTCAGGGTCAAGTTAAGTGCAAGCCTGATCCTGTTCTCTGGACCAGGCTTGCCTGGTGCGTGCTTTAAGCTGCCCAGCCTCACCAGGCTGGGTTTCATCTCAGCTGCAGGGCTCAAAGGAGGTGGCCCCTGTCTTGCCCCATGTGGTCCTGGGCAGCTCAGCATCCCCACCAGATCAGGGGCACATCTCCATGGCTGGCTGATCCTCACCAGCCCAAGGGGCTTCAAGCCCTGCAGCTGGGGCAGGAGGTTAAGGAAAAAGAGGGCAGTGGGACTTGAAGGCTTCTCTGGAGCCATGTACCCCTGCTAGTGTTTCTGTGAGTCTGCTTCTCCCTCGGACCCAGGGCCTTAACAGTACTTCCCTGCTCCACAAGGATGCTGGGGTGAGTCAGTCCTTTAAAAGCTGTGCACTGCTGAGACACCAAGTCTACAGCCACATAAAATAATAAGACAGGCTGGGGAATGTTTTCCAACCCCAAGACCATGCCCAGCCATCCCCAGGGAGACAAGCTCCTGTTCCCCACAGCGGGAGAGCTGTGCCCAAACCACCTGCTGAGAACCACCCTGGCTCCTGAAACATACCTGGGTGTTGGCTGCAGGAGTATTTGCTTGGTCTGGGACAAACTCATGCAAGGACAATGGCAACGATTTAACTGTATGGGCAACTGCCTGGGCCTGTGCCCTGCCTCGACTTTATTAATTTATTAGTACCTTGCTGCTAGCCTACACTTGTACAGACAGAGAGCTTGCCATGAGCAAGGGCAATAAAGTGCCTGTGAGGGGAAAGTTCAAAGCATTTTATTTGTTTTATAAGAAAAAGGTGCATCCTCCTCTGCAGTGCAGTCTCTCTGGGTTTTGTCAATGCAGGTAGTGTGATTTTTTGTGCAGTGCCTGGCAGGGGGAGTCTCGGTGGCCATGCATCACTGCCACCCCAGCAGAGGCTGCTGCTGCTGTTATGAACAGTATTGCAGCCAGGTTTAAGACAGGGATGTAATGCTCTGAGTGGCCAGCTTACCAAAGAGAACAAAGGAATTATTATAGGGCCAGGGAAAAAATAAGGGGGAAAAAAGCTAAAAGAAAACAAAGAGCCATTGACAAGAGACACAAATTAGCTAGGTCTCGAGTGTCCTTCCCCATCTGATAAAACAAAAATGTCCAGAGCAACAATTAACAAAAAAAAATATGAGGGGTAGAATATCTCTGTTTAGCTCCAGGTACTGACTACCACACAGGGCTCTCTTTTTTTGTTGTTCCCATGCTTTGGGTTGTCTTGGGTCTTGGCTAATGTAGAGCTGCTTGCATGTGTATGTGTGTGTGTGTGGTGCAGTCCCTGTGGGTTTGAAAGCTGCCTTTTGCAAAGGAAGGGAGGCCCTCCTGAAGGGCAGCAAAGTGGGCTCAGAGGATACAGGAATGTGCTTTGGCTGCTCCTAAGGAAATACATCTAGGGGTAGGAATTAGCACCAGTAAAGCACTCAAAACTAGAGGCAAATCCCGCAGGTGTTTAGGGTTGGGAAGACAGCACTGAATAAAAGCAATGCAACAGAAAAGGAAAGCTGTGGAGAGTGCTGCTCCTGGGCTGCTCGGGGGTACATTGGTTGTTGCTGGCTCACTGGCCAGCATTGGGATGAGGGAAGTGTGGGCTGTCCCTGCAAAAGGGCCTCATGAACAATGGGGAGCTGAAGACTCTTCACTTTTGCCACACCAAAGAGAAAGGAACTAATCTGTTCTCCACAGCATGTGGATGTAAATAAGGAAGCAAGTAATGAGCTCAAACTGCAGCATGGAAAGCTCGATACAGATGGCAGAACACACTTTCCAGAGGTGTGGACAATTGCATTTTGCAGTTGCCTTCAGGGACTGAAGCATCTCCAGCAAGGTGAGATGCCCAGGGCTGTCAGGAATGGTTAGGGACAGCTGATTTTGTTTCTAGGTAGCTGGGATGCAGTGGTGTTTCCTGACAATCGCTCTTCCAACCATACTTTTGTAAAACAATCCAAAGACTGTCAAGTGCTGTGGTTCCACGGTGATTTTCACTGACAACAGAAAGGAAGCCAGACAAAGCCTAGGGTACATTTCAGTGCTCTTGCTCCCTCCCTGTAATATTTGTTTCTGTGTGTGGAAGTAGATTCACCTGTTCTATTAACTTTTTCTCCATTCACTTCACCGACCAGCTCCTCTTGTCCTGGGCATCACCGGTGTGTCCCTGAAGGGCAGCCTGAAAACCACAGGACCACATATCCTCATGGGAGCCCTTTTGGGTCCCTTCCTTGTGTGTGCCCAGCTGACCAGTGCCAGGCACTGCCCAGGGGACCACTTGTCTCTGTGGGTGAGGTACACGTGGATGTTGGGTTCTGAGCAAAGCCCTGCCCGTCTCGCTGCCGCTGCCTGCAAGAAGACATAGTCAAGACCTGTCAGATGTACAGCTAGGTGCTGTTAAGGGCTGTCTGTCCTGGATTTTAGATTGCTCTCCATCAGACAGATCACAGAAACAAGAAATGACACTTGTTTCTTACAGTTTTGTGTTTGAAAGTAGAAGTTGTTCTTAGCTTTATTATATCACTTACCTATATCACACCATCTCTGTGTGGTCTCACTGGAAAAATTTTGGTTTGCAGTTATTCCTCTTTCCTTCCCTGCTGGATTGACAGGCTTAGCTGGTACCCTCGAAATTGGTGTAAATTCCTTCAGCTTTGCACAGCAGCTAGTGGCACCGTGGGTTATTCAGTCAATACTTCCCCAACAATCTTATTGCCATAGCATGAAGCAGAAGGGGAAAGCCCTATCTTTGTTAGTAAATAATTAAGATTTCTTTGTCAGTAAACTGAGGAAGCGTGAATTGAAAGAGAAGAAATAAAAACATTTTTTTTTCCCAGTGCAGTGAGAACTGGGTTCTGCAAACCCCCATGCAGCTTGCTTCCCTGCTAACTGAAGTGTAAATCTTCTTATGTTCAAGGCCTCTCTCCCCTGACTGGAGCTCTTCTGCATGGCTTGTCCTTCACAAGCTAAGTGACAATAATAAATTGTCCTACTTAAGCAAGGTACCTATTTCACCTCCTCACTGCACTCATTAAAAAATGGCAATGCTAAATACACTTAAAGATCAAAGGCCTGGTATGCAAAGCAGTCCTATGCAGCAAACTGATGGGCTTCTCAGGGTTTTGTCGCTATGGTGTTATTGCTTTGACAAGTTAAAATATCCCTTGTCAGCCTCTGTGGGAGCCTAGACTGAGGAGGAACCATCAAAAAATAACTGAATACTGTCTTTGACTACAGTCACTGAGTGGTTAATTATTTTTAAGCTTTAATCATCCTTGACTTCAGGTTTGGCTATTAACCCACCAACTTATCATTAACTCTACTGACTGAATGACTGATTTCCAGAGGATCGGTCCAAAGCAGGATTGGTTTTTAGGGTTTTTTTTTCTGAAGGACTTTAATATCTCCTCCCAGCAGACAAACAACCTATTGAATCCCCTGTAAGACTCTGGGGCTGAGCAGGGAGGTACTTGCAGGTTATCTGCATAGAAACACACTGCTCAGAGCTGATAAACTCACTGACACTCTATCCTGCTTTCCAATTTAACTCAAGCCTTGCTAAGCAGCAGGAGTAACCTGACTGAATTGTTGGGGGTCACAGCTTGAGGTCTTTAATCAACATTCCCAGCTTAATCAACGGGAGTTTAGCAAGCCTAAAACGCAAATCAGGATATTTCTGGTATTTACTCTGGTGCTTGTCCTTTTCCTTCCAGGACAGCTGGTTAAGGATAAATGTAATGTTGATGCAGAAATGATCAAATGTCAATTGGACTTCTTTTTTTTTACCCCTTCTGTCTTTAAAATGCCTACAGTTGAAATTTTCTAATGGCAATTTTGCTGATTAAAGAATGACCTGCTAATAAATGAAAGTAACAATTTTTTTTCATTAACAAACTATTCTGACTCACAGTCCATATCCTAAGCCACGAGACCATCCTGCCTTCCTGACTTAAGATCCATAAGACCTGAAAAGCTGACTCTGACTCAGCAGAGAAGGGCTGGGATTGGACTGTGTTTGCTGTGTGTATCTTTCTTCCGAACACAACACAGACAGAAATAAATTAGGAAAAAGCCTCTTGTACACTGGCCCTGATTTCTCCCTGGGAATCACTGGGGTTTTGATTGCTCCCTTTGGTATGAGAATGAATTAAGCTCGGATTTATAAATAGCAGTCTAACCACCCCTGTGCTGACAGGCACAAATGTCAGGAAATATGTAGTTAGTTCCACCGGCGCTGCATCTTTGAACTTTAATTTTAAATACCTCTGTCATACCAGGAGAAGCAGAACAACACATCTGGAACTAAAAGGTTCCTGCTAGACTTCTCACACTAACTATTTCCAGCTTTCTTCCAGATAGGAGTTTTCAGCAAAATGTTTTCTAATTGAAAAATTCTGATTCCTTAAAACTAATGTTTTTCTTATGAGAGCTACAAAAGAAAGCATGCCCAATACATCTCTCAAATAAAAGTAATAAAGAAAAAATTATTAATATCAAAGCATCACTTTTTCCATTGTTGACATTTAGAATAATGTTTTCTTTATTCAAATGTTTCTACAATTTAAATAATTTTACTTTCAAGTAATAATAATTTTTAAAAACTTGAAAGCACTGAAATTTAATATTACAGTTGACTCAAACTGCATTTTTATTGTTTGCCTGCAAATATTTTCCACAGCTTCATTTTCTATCCCATTTTTTGACTTGACTTTTTCCATTTCAAGCACCTTCTCTCGGCTGAAAATAGTAACCAGATATTTTGTGCCTGAATAAAAAATGGAATGAAATTCCAGCTAAGACAGCCCACATGTGCCTTTGGAATATGTTCACAGAGGAGCAGCACACCTGTGCTATGGCTTTGGATATAATAGCAACGCTTTGCTGTAAGTCAGCCAGGTGAGGAGTGCTCCACCAGACTGAACATGCTACCACCCTCCTGTAAGGAGCTGCTAGTATGAAGTTCAGCAGGACAACAAAGTGGACAGGACTCGACAAAAAATGGGGGGAGAATAATTTTTCTGTGTACGTTTATTGAATTTTTCCATTGCAGACATGTAATCATGTTGAATCACAGTTGGCAGGATGAATGTCCCAGTGTAACAAAAGCACCAGGGTTTTGAGTATTCATTTCCAGTGCTAAAATCCCACAGAAAAATCTGTTCCTGTGCACAGGGAGGGACTATTGCTGATGGAGGCAAAGCTCACAGTGAAGTACCAGCCGTGGTATTGGAGGTAAGAAGTTGCAGAGGCAGCTGCTGTCTGCTTTTCCCGTGTTGCACGCCTGCCTGCAGCCCTGCAGAGCAGTGGGACCGGGAGTGTGTCGGTAGCCCTGGCTGCATCCTGCACACATGGAAAGCTGCTTCCTCAGGCTCAGGCTGTGGCAAGATCACTTTAGAAAGATTTTTCCAGCTCCCAGGAATGAAATAGCACGTCTGTCAATACAGCTCATAGCAGGGCCTCAGGCAAAAAACCCCAGTATAATCACAGCCACCTCCACAGTCACAGTTGTCACTGCCCCTGAGGGCAGAAGCCACAATAGAGCCTGGAGCCAGGAGCAGCAGCTCTGTGCCAGCTGTCCTTGCTGTGTGCCCTGGGCTGGGATCTGAGCTGATGGGACCGAGCTGCTGGCCCTGGGGCTGCTGGCACATGGAGCTGCAGAGCTGCTGGCTCTGGGGCTGCCATACAGCTTGGGTGTTGTGCTGGGTGACGGGCTGTGGGCACGGGTGGTGGTGATGGGCACTGCAGGACTCCTGGGCTGCAGGGCTGCTGGCATGTGGGGATGCTGAAATTGGGAATTTGGGGCTTGGTGCTAAGGCTGCGGGGCTGCAGGGCTACAGAAATGGACATGGGGACGCAGGCCTGCCGGTGTGCTTGGCTGTGGGACTGCTGGGACGCCGAGCTGGGGAGGTGTGAGGCTTCTGGGTGCTGGGCGCAGGGAAATGTTGGGCTGGAGGGCTGCGGGATCCAGGAAGGATCCGAAGGGGTGCTGAGCGGAGGGGCTGCAGGAGTGCGGAGCGGCGCGCAGGCGCTCTGCGGGGCTGGATGCTGGGCTGTGAAAGGTGCGGGGATGAGGGGCTGCGGGGC
>VZRO01008286.1:963219-1012328 GCA_013397915.1 Daphoenositta chrysoptera | reverse complement strand
GGTGCCGTGTCCCCTGTCCCGGGGCCGTGCCGGCGGGGGCCGGTCCCTGTGCTCGGGGCTGCCCGCCGGGCCCCGGCAGCCTGCGGTGTCGGGGCGGTGCGAAGGGCTGGCTCCCGCGGAGCCGCAGCCCGCCCTGGCGGGTGTCTGCGGGTGCCGGGGAGGAGATGTCGCTTGTCGCCCTGTGCCGCTCCTCGCCGTGCCCCGCCAGCCCCGTGCTGCGGCCGTGGCCGCCCTGCCCGGGCGCCTGCGTGTCCCGCACCGCCGGCAGAGCCCGCACGCCGCGACACCGGTTGGTCGCTGTCCTGGTCTCCTTTGCCTTGCATCTGTCGTCCCTGGCAGCCATCAATGGCTTTCCCGGGGTGCAGGCAAGCCGGAGGGATGTTAAAATGGAAGAAATTACCTGGTCTTAGACGGTGTGTGTGGAAACCCCTCGTACTCGTGTTGCTGCTCTGGTTCTCAGTCTTTGTGATAGCTCTACCGCACGGCAGAAGGGCAAATATGAACCAATAATAGTATATCAGAAAAACCGAGAATAGACTAGGAGGGGGAACATAGAAGAAATCTGGGGTTAAACAAAACCAGGATTCTTTGAAGTGCAGTCTGCAGTTCTGCAGCAGATGCAGTTGCTGTTGGCTCCAGTCCTGCCCCCTGTTATCCTCTGCTGTTGCAGTATTCCTTAGACATTTGGAAATAGTTGGATATTGCACTGGTAGAGGGCTAACTCAGTAACACACAGACAAGAAAAGTGGTGTTTGCTGGATCAGCACACGGAAGTGAAGGTATGGGAAGGTTCGGTATGAGTCAAAAGTTGAGGGAGGGTGGGGACTGAAATTGAAGCAACCAGCAATTAAGTCAGCGTTTGCTGCTGTGAATCGCCAGCCTCTGTGTAGTTTATTTTACTTCATGAGATCTCAAGGAAACATTCTTCTGCATTCAAAACAGGTTTTTCTACTCCAAGAAACCTGTGGGTTTTTTTTCTTTGCTTAACGATGCTGAGTTTTTCAAGTAACTACTCAAAGTGATTTTTTTCCATGTTCTGAGTGACTTAGCATATGTTTACAGGGGATGGCGTTTTAACTTAAATTCTCTATTTTCTTCGTGTGCTACAGAAACAAATAGATTTTCACATTTTCTTTCTGCTTTTCCTTTCAGCTCTGCTGGTATCTGTTCATACCACGAAAGAAGTGGGTTGTGTTCCATTCGTCTCAGTGAGCCACTTCTGAAGTTAAGGCCAAGGAAGGATCTTGTGGAGGTATTGGAACATGGCTTATGAATCTGCTCATAAAGTGTATTTTGCCTGCCCCCCCCTCTGCTCCATACAAACATCCCAGATTTCATAGTGGGATTCTTAGGTGCAGTAACTTACGGATCATAAAATAGTGGTGGCTTTACTGCTTTGTTAGTGTGGCTTGTGTTGCAGTATCATGGTAATGTTTAATTTTATATTTCCAAGTGGGCAATTCCAACTAGGAGTCTAAAGTCACTTATTTATTTTATTGACTTTATAAAGAGAAAAAACTCAGGTTTTTAACTCCTAAATTATTCTTTACTATTCAAACCAAACATGGACTGTAGTTTTGAAAGGGCCAACAGCAGAAAGTAAGGATATAGAATATAACTTAACATGAGTTTTTGTTGCTTCTTGGGCCTTTGCCAGAGCTGCTGGTTTCAGCTGGCTGAACATTCAGGTTTGCCTGACAGAAATGCTGTAGAGTTTCAACTTGCTCAAAAGTGGCTCTTTTTTGGAGTTGTGTAGGGGATGATCTCTTTAAAGATGTGACTTAAGTTTAAGGATTATTTCTTCTTTTTGGAATGCTGCTTATTGAAGTGATATTCTCCATCACGTTTTGGTGGTGTGGGAATAGTGGTAATTTGGATTGATAGATCAAAGTATTATGTTTTTATGACCCCGACTGAATATGTGAATAATTACTATAATCAGTGTAGAGGACCAAAATAGCTACAGCTTAATGATGAAACTGCAAATGCAATGCCTTTCAGTAAATACTGAACGGTTGCACCATTTCAGACCCTGCTGCACGAAATGATCCATGCCCTGCTCTTTGTCACCCATAACTACAAAGATCGCGAGTCGCACGGGCCGGAGTTCTGCAAGCACATGCGCCGCATCAATCTCGTGACTGGGGCCAACGTCACAGTAAGAACAATCCTCTTCACCTGATGTAATAGAGCTTTCTTCCTGATTTGGTGATTTGGTTGCCCGGTGTGGTGTGAGTAATCTTCTTGTTAGACACTCCACAGTTGGTACCAATACAGATTTGCTTCCGAGTGTGTGCCAGTTCCGTAGTTATTTTGTTGGGGACAGTGGTGGGGACAGGTTGAGGAAGATGTGGTGAGTTGTTGGTCATATAATTTTCAGATATATTCTCTTGTAAGAACTTTTCTTGAAGTTTTTGTGGTAAACTAGAAACAGCTTAATGGTAGCAGGGACAGAAGAGCTCCATGTGAAGAGCAGTCAAGATTTATGTCAATAGAGGGTAATGATATTTATGTCAATATTTAAAAATAACGTGTCTAATAAGATCAATTAAGGTAATAGCTGAAAGGAGAATACAATACTGGCATTGTAATGCATTCTAAACAGTTCATCTTCTAGGTGAAATTGCAGATAGATTTCCAAAGTTATTTTATTGCAGTTCAAACAAGATAACCAGGACGTATTCTTACCCATCCTATCTTTCTTTTTAAAGCTTTGTTTTAACGGTAGCTAAACGTTGATCAAATTTTATTCAGGTCCAGCTCTTTTAACTGCTAATATAAAAATCAGAGCAGTAATGGAAGGAACTGAATGGAAATAGATTTTTATAAAAAATATTATAGATATCAAATTTGTAACTTCCTGAGTGACTGTTGGTTTTTGGGTTTTTTTTCACTTAGATCTACCACGATTTTCATGATGAGGTCGACGTGTACCGCCAGCACTGGTGGCGGTGCAGCGGCCCCTGCCAGAGCAGAGCCCCGTACTTTGGGTACGTGAAACGCTCAATGAACAGAGCACCCTCTGCTCACGACTTCTGGTGGGAGGAGCATCAGAGGACCTGCGGGGGCACGTTCACCAAAGTGAAGGAGCCAGAGAAATTCTCAGAGAAGTCCAAGCAGAAAACTCAGGCAGCAAAGCCTCCACATTTGAAGTCAACTAAGAAAGGTATTTTATGTGGGTTTTTTTTTTCTGTTCCAGACTGCTTTTTGTCCAAATGTTTTCTTGAATGAATATGGACCGAACACTACATGAGCTTGGTTTAGATGTTACTGTTACACAGCCAAAGAGCAGGGCCTGTTTGTTTGTGCACTTCTAGGCTTCTCCTCAACTGAATTGTCTACAAAAAGTTCAGTTTAATGCACTATTTTCAAGCAGCAGATTTTTTTGGGTGAAGCACCTCAAATACTAAACCCATGATTTTTTTAGTGAAAAAGCTATTAACTTATTTTTTAATCTGATTTTGCAGGCGAGACACAAACACATGGTATGGAAGACCTGATGCCTTTTAGTGGAAGGGGATATCGGCTCGGAGGTGGAGACGGTGTACTTTCAGAAAAAAACACAAATGCCAGCACCTCCACTGGAAACAGTGAAGCACACGGCTCACTGCATCATTCAGCAGTAAGGACAACACCAACCCCTAAAAATGAGATAAAACTGGAAAAACAACCCCAAAATGGCATCTTTCGGCTTCGTGGCAATGGTGCCAGTGAGAAGACCAGCTTGGCTGTAAAGCGTGAGTTTCCAAAACCCTCTGCTGCCAATACAGAAGATGATGAGAACAACTGTGGGTTGCCTGCTAGGATGGCTCGTGTTACTGAAGGAACATCAAGCCAAGGCTCACCAGCTGACAAGAGGGCTTTGCCATCTTCTAACTGGTCACCAAAACAAATTTGTTTGGAGCAGACCCCAAGAGCTCAGGGTGCATCTGAGAAAAAAAGCATAGAATGTGTTAATACACTGCAGCGATGGCCAAAAGAGGAAGACAAAACTGCCTTTGAAAAGTATTTCATCAAAAAGGGGGGTGCTGATGTCACGACAGCTACGAAAACCAGAGCTGAATTTACACAGTCCTCTGCAAGTCCTAGCACTCCTGTGAGGCAGGACAGAAAAGTCAGTTGTCCTGTCTGCGAGACTGAAGTTTTGGAATCTAAAATAAATGAACATCTTGATTCTTGTCTTGTATAAAACAGCAGAAAGCTGTCTCAAAAATATGAACCACGGCTGGAAACATTGCGTGAAAGGTAATTTGCTCAGGGTTTGCTTAGCTGTGGTTACACTCCTGTGTGCTTGTTCTGGAATAGGATTTAAAATGTAACTGCCCTCCGTATCCTCACACTAGTAAGCAAAAATTGTGTGGAATGCTGCTAGGAATGCTGGTAAAAACTCTTCCTGGACACGTCATAAAAGCTTTCATGATTTCCCAGTTAAACTTCCAGTGCTATACAGGACAAATTAGGATTAAAGTGACATTACCTGGCAGTCTTTAATTTGCTTCTTCTGGGAGCCAGCCAGCTTGGTGGTTAGCAGGCCAGTCATTTGAGTGCATTGTGCCATGAAAAGTTATGAGTGCCAGGCACATGTGCTTTCTGTATGAGCTTCCTGAAATGTTCTCTTGCTGCACTAAGGTATTTAAGGGGTTAAACATTAAACAGTTTGATTCCTTACAGTCACTAAAACTGATTGTGAATACGTTCGCTTAAACATAAAAATAGTTTTATACAAATAGTTTTTAAACAAAATGGCTTTATATCTTATTACTGTAATTTTATGGGTTTGTATCAGCCTGGTTCGAACATGTTTACTGTATTACTGCTGCTCTCTTAACTTATTTTAAATGCTTCATGTTTTTTAAAATATTGACACTACAGAAGTTTAATGTAAATTACTTTGTTCTTGCATACTTTAAATAAATTGTAATTGAAGTTTAAATCTCCACTAAGCCTGGCCATTTTGTGTTACTTACCAATGGGTTCACCTATATATTTGATAAGTCTTGTTTATTAGAGCCTTTCTGTATTAACACTTTTCCTTCTTAAATTTCCCTGTAAAATCAGGTGCTGGTGAATACAGATTGCATCAACTTCTGCTTTCTCCATCCCGTTTTTAAAAGAGTTTCGCTATTGCTGCACTTCTGTGAAAAATTTTACAAATACTGATAGTAGAATTTGCTTTGCCATGTTAATTTTCCATACTTCCTTCTTAAATCCGCAGCATCTATCAGTGTTTCCAGTGATACTTGGCATTTTCAAGGACAGGACTACCAAGAAATATTTGTATTATCTTACGTTTTTAAGATGAGGATGAGATTTGCACCACAAAGGATCTCTCACATCATGAGACACTTTTGAGAGATACTTCCATTACAATTGTTCTCTGCAGCTTCCAAATTTGTCTTTCCTACTGTGACAGATGGGAGTAAAGTAGAAGGATTGTGGGTATTGTTAAATGTGGGGATTTTTTCCTAATGTCTTCTTTTACTTCTAAATTGTTCATTTGAATGACAAACAGAAAACAAATGAGGAATTTTGTGAATAGTGCAGCCTGTTGAGGGAGGGGGCAACTTAAGCTGTAGGCAAGTCTGTCCCTCATATACACATATCCTAAAATAGATCTTTGTCCAAACAATTGAGCAATTCTGGATTAGCTATGGAAAAACAGCACCTCTGTCATGTGTTTTCACAGGGAAATATTCTAATGCCAGGATCTCTTTTATCCAGAGAGGGAGGCTTTGCAGTCACTACTTATTGCAGGCTGTTATTAATGGGTCATGGCCCCCTTCATTTTGGGTATGTTCTACAAATGCTGTTTCTGTAAAATGTGGTGCTTGAATACAGTGTCCTGCCCACAAGGATAACAATGGCTGCCAGTATGTTTGTAAAATACGCTGCTCAATTTGGGTCAAAGGTGAGAAATTTCATCTCTATCAGTTGTCTTTGTCCTTGAGTGAGTTTAAATACTGCCTGGAACAACACAAGCTGTCGGTGAGCCTTGAACAAACACGCTTCACTGAAGTGCAGGGTACATTGCCTGAATAGAAATCTGAGAAACAAGTTAATAGACTTGATTTCTGAGGCAAAGCAGCCATGAAAGAGAGTCAAGTGTGTGCGTGCTTTTTGTCAACAGAAGGTTCTGCAAACTGCAGGAAAAAGCCATCTCATTTTGTGGTGACCAACTGGAATTGCTCTGAATGATTCAGAGAGGAGTTCCAGAGGTTAAAATTACCTAAGTGGGGATTGCTTGGCTCTTTCATTATTATTATAAGAGACTGCTCTTCAGTTGCCTTGAAACTGATTATCAGGCAAGAAATATTGAAGGTCAAATATTAGCAAGTATTTTTTACTTTATGGAAATGTCATCTAGGAAGTTTTCATAATACTTGAGTTCTGATGAAGCAGTGGGAAGAATTTTTCTTGGGACTACTACAGTGTATTAGTATCCTGCAAGAAGAGATGCAGTAGAAATAGTCTGCTTTATAACATATTTTAAAAGCAATAATGTGCATTCATCTTTCCTTTAGCATCTCCAGTAGTCCAACCACTCTTTGTTTTCACTTGGCATATCTGGGTCACACGGGAGAAGTGTATTCTCACAGCAAATTCAACCCTAATGCCTGTGCACAAGCTGATGAGGAGGCTATTTACACTTAGGTGGAAGCAGCCCCCTCAGGCAGGGCAGGCCCTGCTGCTCAGAGTGTGGAATCAGAAACTGTTACCTGAGCCCCCTTTCTGGGAACATTTTCTAAAAGAACCACCAGAGAAACACTTCATTTGAAACAGGCTGTGCTACCTGCCTCTGGACCAGTGTAATGAAGGGCACCAGGTAATAATCTAGTACAAAACCAAAGGCTAGAGAGGGCTTAGTTATTACTGGATAAGAAGTGAATAATAATTCCTGAGGTCCAAAGTAGCTATTCAAACTTCCCTTGGTGCAGCTGGAGGACATGCAATAAGACTAAATGGCTTGTGAGGGCTTCCTTCCTCGTGTGTTCCTCTGGCATCCCTCAATTCTCTTGCATTTTCCATGCACACAGCATCCCTCCAAGTAAAGCAAGATACACTTCACTGAAGGGTAACAACAACAAGAAGGAATCAACAGGAAGTTTCTGAGGAACAAGCCAGATGGACATCTCTTCTAAGTGTTTGGAGCAATCCGTGGTGATGGTGGGATGATGCAGATGACTCTGGCTGGGGAATGTTAAGGAACTGCCACCACAGCAGTCTGCTCCACCACTGCTGGGTCTGGTCATCCTAGAACATCATGTCTGTGCCTTCTGTCAAATTTTGCCACCTTAAGGCCACTAAAAAGTTGGAGCAGGTGTCCTCATGAGGTCACACCTGACCTACATCCCCCTAGGAGCATGATCGTTGCTGCCTGACATGGTGAAGGCAGCAGTGAAAGCACCGGTCTCCAGCAGCTGCTCCTTAACAGAGAGCCAGCATTCAGCAATTCTGCACTCCAGACTGAAATACCTGAGTTCTTACTTGCATCTGGATTGGTACAGCTGTCTTGAAGTCTTGGGCTTAAAGAAACTATTTTTAAAAATATGGATATAAAGACTGCATAAGATCATCCTTGAAGTGTGGTTTGTGGGCAGACAGGCCATGAAAGAGACCTGCATTTCACTATGTGTGAAAATACGTGTGAGGGATTTCATATACTCGTGTGCATGGGGAAAAAAAGCCAAGAGCGCAGGCTGTGAGGAGCTCTGGATCTGGAACAGGCCGTTAGGTGGCACTCCTTGCACGTAAGGAGTTCTGATTTCTTCCTCTCTAACCTGTGCGGGGAGAGAACAGAGTGCAGGATTGGCAGGCTCGGGTTTCACCTGCACTGCACTCCAGGCTGAACCTGGACCAGCAGCAACCCTGACTGGACCACAAACAAAGGAGGAGGAATAGTGGTGGTGGTGGGGGAATATCTGCAGCTACCTGGGGGTGAGAAGTAAATTTACAACTATCACTGTGAGTGATTCTTTGCTGCAAGAAAGACTTGGAAGATGAGAGAGTAGCTGCTTCTTCTAGTTCAAGGCTCAGGAGTAACCCCAAAGGCATCCTTTTGTGGGTTACAGATACTGCACTGCTTGCATCCATTGCAGTGACAAAGCTAATTTTCTGTCACCACTTGGCATCAACACAGCTCTGCAAGAGATGCAGGACAGAGTTTTAGGAAGTCAGAGGGGTTTATAAAACACAAAACTCGGATGCCTTGGCTAAGCCAGGGAGCCAGAGGGGTGTAACAGGCCCAGGGAAGGTTGGTGTACTACAGGTGTGAAAGGTTAAAATGGGACGTGGCCATGGACTTAATTCCTCTCTTTCCTTTTAGCTTCTGCCAGGCCAGGCTGCTTTAAGATTAGATTAAATTTCTCAGCAGGTGCAGCAGCTTGGCCTGAATAGCTCACCCTGTCTCTGTTGCATCCATCCCCTATCATTCACATAATTTCACCTGCTTTTTTGCCTTAGTATGTCTTAGAGGTGACATTTTGTAAACTGCATAACAAAGAGTATTTGAAGGGGCAAAACCCAAGAAGTCAAGTATTTGGCCTCACCATTGCTTAATTTAAAAGCAGGGATTACTTTATTTTTCTTTAACTGGAGTCAGTCTCTGGATCATAGTTTTTGTGTTTACTGCAAGTGCCTTCTCTTGAGATCTGTCACTAGTGCCATAAAAACTCTGGGGCAAGATGTGGGCTAGAGCTCAGGGAAGGCCTGGTACAGGATATGAGCTATAGGAACGTGGTTTAGCTGGGGGTTTTAATTCTTCTCCTGGTTTCATTAAGCAATTTACAATGGCAGGAATGGCCATAGGGCCTCTCTGCTCTTACCCCACTTTCTCCCCACCGCTTTGCTCCCCTGCCTTTGTCTTGCCACTGACACTGGTCTCTTCCCTGGAGCACCCCAGTAATGATCTGCTTTCTTTCCCGAAGCATCCCCTCGGTGGGTGTGCTGCCAGTGATCCGTAAGCAGTTTTTGATCCACCGGGAAGGTGTGGGCTGTGTTTGGAGGCAGGCACAAAGCTGAGGAGCCGTGCGGGACTGGCTCGGAGGGTGCCCTGCTGCAGGAGCCTGTGCAGCGCCTGCAGCACCTCCAGCAAGGAAAACTCCCTGGGGCGGCACGGGAACACGCACCGGGCAAGGCTCCGGGAACGCGGCTCTGCAAGGACACGGCACGGACCTGCGCTGCTCGGGCAGACGGCAAACCAACACATCCAGAGGGAAGAGTCATCCTGAGGGTAAGTCAGCACTCCAGGGAGGATGGCACCTGTACCAGGGGGAGTATGGACAGCTGCAAGGAAGGGATTTCAGGCTTAAATCTGCTGTCTTCTCCAGGATGTGCTGCTAAGAATCCTTTGGGTTGTTCCTTTGATTTACATTTAGCTGTAACTCCATGGGAAATTTAATTTAAAGAATAAATTTTATTTCAGCAAGGGTGGCTGAACATGGGAGCAGGTTTCCTGCAGAGGTTGTGGAGTCTCCATCCTTTAAGACACTTAAATCCCAACTGGACATGGTCTTACGCAGCCAGATCTGGGTGACCTTATTTAAGAGCAGGGGCAGCTGGACCACACCACCTTCAGGAGCCCCTTCCCACCTAAACAGCCCTGGGTTTCTGCCTAACAACCCCAGGAGCACTTCAGGTCAAATGGAAATTACAGCTGAAGGCAATTAAAGTCCACCTGCTTGCCCTTGCCCTGGCACAGCCCAGAGGTGCTCACACCATCTCTACCCATCAGCTGAGTTCCAGCTGGGCATTTCTTCCTCTCACTGCAAGGTTTGGCATGGGCAGCTCTCATCACTGCCACCACCCAGCCCATGGGGATGAGGGATAAGTCTCCTGTCACATGCATCTGAGACTGGGGGACTTCAGGCAGGAGCTGGGTACGTGCCATGACACGAGGACAGGTACAAGGAAGCTCTGCCCTCCCAAGCCTAATTGCTGAATCCTTGCCAAGTCACACTGGGGGAGAGGATTATCAGCCCTGCAGACAGTATGAATTAAAACTCAGACTTAATTAACTTTGAATGCACCTAGAAGAGATTTAGAATGCCAGAAAAGCATCCCGTGAGAGGAAACAGGAGGTGTTTCAGGCACTGCAAAACCCTAAGCCTATTCAAGCTTTCAGGGAGCATTTCCCAGGCAATTTGGCAGAGGTAAGACAACTCTGCCAAGAGGTCACACTGCTAACATTTGGGCTTATGCTTGGGCCATGAAATGCAGTGTTGCTGAAGCAGACACACGTCCCAAGTGGTAAGCAATGCCATGACTTTGGAGCTGTTTGCAAGGGGTTATGGACACAAGCATTAAACACAAGCATCCCCTGAAGGAACGAGGAGCCCTCACAGTGGAGGAAAACACTGAAAAGATAAGATGTTGCTTTAATGCCACCTTCCTTTAATCCCTGTAGAGGTCCCAGAAATGTTATTTCCTCCAATAAAATTCTGCAGCAGCACACTCCCACCCTAAACCCACGCCCTGCACCCTCAGCTGTGCAGGCACTGAACCATACAGAGGTTGCAGTCAGTCCATGCACACCCTGCAGCAGGTATGGAGGGAAACACTGCCTTAACTTCTTCAGGAAGAGGAGAGGGTTGGGAGGCTTCTGCTGTTGGGCAAGCACCCTCACTCAGCTCTGAGTTGCTACAGGATGGCTTGATCCCAGCCCTCAGTGTGTTTTCACTGTTGGGTTGTGGATTTGTGTTGAAGTGACATAATTTTTAGGAGACAGACAAGTAGATGTCCTGTCCATGAAACCTGCAACAGTTTTCAGTCTCCTCTCTACGCCTCTTCAACAGAAAGACTCCCCAAGCCTGGTGTGGAGCTGCTGCTGGGGGGTTGTTGCATGGTTAAGATCCTCGGAATGCAGTGCCAGGTGAAGGGTATGTCCCCTGAACTGCCACGGTTCAGCTGTGTCGTGTACGACCTCACCACCTCTGCAAAGGAGAAGGAGCACCCTCAGCAATTCAAGGTGATTTGGCCTCCCAGAGCTGGCAGCAGCTTGGCACAGGGAGCTTTTGTCAGGCAGCACCAACCCGGGGCAGGCAGCAGCACCAGCCAGGGGCTGTGCTGTCAGCTGTGACTCGGTAGCCACTGTTCCCAGGCGTTTGTGCAGCCAAGACCATGGGTGGCACCTGAGCACCTGGAGCGGAGCCACCAGGCCGTGACCAGCTGCCATCTCAAAAAAAGCCCCCAAATGTTTTCCTCAGCCAAGTATGTTAGCATTTAATCCAGCCCCCGCTCACGGGGCGCAGCAGAGGAGCAGGGCCTGCAGCTCAGGTGACAGCAGTGGGACAGTGCTCCGGAGCCCTGCAAGGATGCAGAAGCTCAGGGCAGCAAGGGCTGGAGAGGCCCCCACGCACATGTGGGAGCAGAAATGGCAAGGGCAGGCTGGAAGCAGTGCTTGCTCTCCAGGCACTCTCACATGAGGAAACTTGAGCAAATTTTCAACCCTACTGTCAGCACTGGAGGTGTGACCACTGTGTTCCTACTTCCCCTGCTCCTCCATCCCTGCCCCAGCGGGTTTTTGTGCTGTACAGCATCCTCCCTCTGTAAGAGGGCCGTGTGTCCCTGTCACCTCTGGGACACAAAGAACATGTGTCTCTGCTTTGAGACAAAGCCTTGCCCTGGCAAGCGGGACCCCACTTGCTCTCTCTTCCAGCCAGCCCCATGAGCAGGAGCCTGAACCATTCCTGCATCCTGCTCTTGGTGTTCCAGTCACAGCCTGGCCACAGGCGGCCCCCGCTCCCCGCCGGCCCTCCTGGATTTGTGTAAGCCTTGGGTTTACCGGGAAGTATGTGCCCTCCCTCCTCATCTCATTGCATAATGTTGCATGGTTGCGAAGTTGCAGAAACTCTCAGCTAGATACAGTCATTTCCTAATGTACTATTTTAAATAAATGGTAAAAAAAAAAACCAAACAAACCAACCCACAAACATCTAAAATGTTCTTATAGCACAGGTGGGAAAAAATAAAAGTCAAAGAAGTTTAGAAATTGCTACCTACACTCCTTCAGGAGTTCTAGATACAAGAAATATTTAGGATTGAAGAGAGTTAACTTTCTACAGTTTCTGCTTGTTCATTGAAACATGACTGTGCAGGACACGTGCCCAGCACCACATTATTCACTATTATGTCATGGCTGGGGAAAGGGAAGTGAAGGGAAAATAAATATGCCTAATGTGACAGCTCAAACTTTGCTCTTTGCTATCAGGAACACCATCAACTGGACTCTAATCTCAGAAAACAGATTGTTATTACCCATGGCCCTTTGGCAAACATTAGTGGTGTCCACAATCACATTTTCCCTGAAGAACTATTCTCCTTGGACACGAACTATTCTCCTTGATGTCCAAAGATGCTCCCAAGTGCTGCTATAAAACAGTTCTGAAGTATCTTTCGGCTCTGGTAACTCATGGTACAGCACTCACCAAGATTGTACTTTTCAGATCTAGGGGCGGTGGCATTTGTTTCCATAGTGGTTGGTTGGGGAGTTTTTTCACACATTCACTACTATCTTACTGCATGAAAAAAATTCTCAGGATTCCAACAGCAATTAAACCAGCTCCAAAATTCTAGTTTCCTTCTGTTTCTTAGAACTGCCACCATGTCTTCTCCTATAATGCAATCTTTTTTAATAGATTTATAAAGCTTGCTCACATGCAGTAACATAAGCAAGACACATTTACAACCAAAGTGATTTGCCTTCAGACAGTTTTGATAGTTTTTTTTCTTGGCTTTTTGGTTGACCCTTGCTTTCTTTAGGTAGTAAAATACCAGCTCACAATCCAATATAATATTCAGGCACTAGGCTTTTCATTTGTGTGTAGGAGTCAAATCTCTACCTTTTAGTTATGCTAGCTTCATTTTTTATTTAAGAACAAAAACAAAATAGAACCACATCAGCCCTTGAAACAAACCCAGGAGAGGAACTGGTTCCACCCTAGCAAACCACACTGACACAGACAGACAGGCCCACAAGGAGCACTGGATACTCAAGAATATTTAGAGGTGAAATTTTCCTTCCCGTCTCCAACAGTGTTTTAAAGCAATAATGGTTTGCAGTTCAGACACTGCCCTGAAGCACTGTGCCTTGTATCACAGTTTGCCTGTGTGTGATCCTGGCAAGTTGTTAGCTCATCTCTGTGTTTTACATCCCTCCCACTCTGATGTGAGGCATGCCCTGCACACTTTCAGCCATGTGAAAAGGATGGTACTGGGCTTAGAGGCTAAATGAGCCAGTCACCTCTTCAAGCATTTATCACCATGTTATATACAAAGGTAATTACAGTTAATTCGCCAGAAGACCCCATAAACTCTTCCCAATAGAAGTTTAATCCCAAGATGCATATTTAATAAGGGGAAAGTCCAACAACTTAGTATTGGAATACAGAAAAGGAAACCAACTTCTAGTTCAAGTAAAGTTATTAACATCTCATCTTCAGAGATAAAAATATGTTTGTTTGCAACACACATCTGTGAAGAGAAGGATGGATGGGATGCATCAACAACTGTCTTTTCTGAGGCAAACACATTGTGCATTCTTTTTCCCCACACTTCATGTTTCTCCCAAAGCACACACCTATAGCATCTTTTTAATTGGCATGCCCCATATTCCTCACACCCACCCAACATGTTTTATCTTGGTCTCATCTGCCAGTCTCTTCCCATCCTACTTTACCATTTCTACATAACTCATTACTTCCTCCCTGTCCTGCTAAGAACTTCATTCTATCCCCAACAGGTTGGCAATTTACATCTCATCTGTCCCTTCCACTTTAGGAGCCAACTCATTTGGGAGTTACTAGTTTGGGGTTTTTTTTCATATTTCAGGAAAGGGATGAATGTTCTGTATATTCACTCAACTTCAAAGCCATTGGGAAAAGCTTGATGAAACTCAGTAAGTGGTAGTAAAAGTCACAGAGCAAATTCTCTGGAACTGGTTTGTTTTGACTGGTAGGAGGACCTTGAAACCTGCTTCTGTCAGCTGCTATCCACCCCTAACAGACAGGATCAAGTAACTCTGACACAGCAGATGTTCCAAAGTGAACACAGCTCCTGTACAGACAGACTTTAGCTTTACATGTGGAAAAAGAAAAAAAAGCTGACAATGGAAGACCCAGAGATCCATACTTCCACCCCCATTCCCTCCAAAAAGCAGCTGAGATCCAAATCCAGCTTAGACCCATGAATTTCTTCAAAGTCTTTGCTGCTCAGTACTCATACATTCCCACTAGGTATTTGCAAGAGCATGCAGCTATCTGCATACCTGCAGGCAAGGTACAAATGCTAGATTCCTGGAGTTTTGAGACTTTGAGCTTGCTATTGTCACTTGGCATTCTACCCTCTTCTTCAAAGCATTCAGCATGCACAGAAATAGTACTTTTCAGTCTGACCATACTTACCAGTATGAAGGAGATGTCATCTTTCCACTCCTGACCTTGAAGTGGTCAGCACAGCCAGATGTTGTACATATGATACAGGCTGTCAGCTCTCAGACCTGCAAGTGTCTTTTCTGAGAAACACCCAGGAGAAACACTTCATTTTCCCTGGTGTAGTGTTTGATTTTACTATGCAAAACAATCCCCCTGCATATTGTGCTCAACAATGTGATAATTTTAAAAAAAACAAAATAAAAGCCAAACCAGGTCTACACAGGATGGTTGCAAGAAAGGCTTCTTCCTTGTTCAATGTAAAACGAGGATGGGAAAGAGGTACTTTCAAGAGAACTTGTAAGAAGTTATACAGCACTGAACATGGAAAAAGCTTCAAAGCACTTTGCCATCATCTCAGTGCTGCTGCACTTGGATTTCAACCTAAAAAAATCAAGAATCATCACCTTAGAGCAGAAATGAGCACAACTGGCACTCAAGTACCATGAAAGGTGCACTGATGGTGGAGACTCATCTGAAGATCCAGGTGACTCTTCCTGAACCAGCAAAGACAGACAAGCACATGCAGGGGGCTTCCCAAAAGCCAGAGCCATGTCAGAAGCACAGCCTGCCAGATGCTTCCTTGATTACCATACACTCATTACGAAGCTCATTAAAAGTGGAGGAATATTGTGGGGTACCTCATACAGGTTTGCACCTGCAGACTCTACCATTCTTCTGCCATCTCTCAAGGGTACATAATTCATTGGGAGCCATGTAAAACTGAGGAGATCCCATTAAACCTTACAAATCCTGTTTGAATGTGACTTTCGTTTTGTACCCCACATACCTGTCAAAAGTGGTGAAAAAACTAGAGCTGACTCTACGTCATTATCACTCTTCAGAAAGCCTAAGAATTGTCCTGTTTTTGAGGGAGGAAATCATCAGGAAAATGGTCACCACACCCAGGTAACTGTAGGCAGTCTAAAGAAAAAAAGTCCCAGATCCTTCTCCAGAGTAGAAACAGCTCTGACTTAAAAAACCAAAAAACACAACAGCAAAAAAATAACAAATGCAAACAAAAATCCCAACCAAACACCCACAACAAAACAACCAAAATGCCACATACCCCCTGTATCAGGGAGCATTTATAAGTTAATTGCTACGGAGTAGTTTTAAAAATTACAAAGATTACAAATAACCACATAGTTTTCAAGAACCTTTATACATCATCTTTTTTAATTAGATTAGCTTTACAAGCAACTTGAGAGCTCTTTCATAATGAACACTGCTTTTGAAATTACACAACTTTATAGGCAACCTGTAAATGAATCCTGAATTTCTTTGCCTGCTATAGATAAAGGTCTCATATTTCACAGCCAGCTAACATCATGAATAAAAATAGCATTATGAAGCTTTATTTTTAACCAGGACTAGACACATACAGATCATAAGACAGTTTAAAAAATAGTTTTAAAACAAGGACCTGCTTGGTGATGCTCAAGACTGAATATTCAACCGACATGAAATGAACAGTTCTGAAGGACATGGAAGAAATGGCTGACCTGATTTGTTGACCCTGTTGTAATGACTTACATGGAGTGAAAAATTAAGCACTTTTAAAACCTGTCTGGCAAGCACAAACCTACAGTGTGATTAGAATTTGATACGCTGTTTAACTGCAGCAGTCTGAATTACAGAGGGACTGAAATGAGTTTAAAGGCTTATGCTTACGTTTCTAAAACAAAACCAAACTTCTGTTAAAGTAGTACTAATGAAGGTGAAGTAGAAGAGGTGACTTTTTTGCTTGTTTCATTGGTAGCCTAAATGCACTGCAGACCAGACAGTAATGAAGATTTGCACTCCTTGGCCAGGTTGGCAGAGGCACTTACAGTAAAGGTATCCTGTCTGTTTTACCGGGAAGAAAAGAGGAAAGAGGAAGAGAACTGTACAGGGCAAGAACTTACTAAAAAAGGGAAAATTGAAATTAAAAAAGAAAAAAAACCTGGGATTTCTGTTGGTTCTCCTAAATGATATACCAATACTGAATTTTCCCCCCTTCTGTCAGTTTGTTACTAAACAATTAGCTTTTTCATGTTTTACATGAACAATAGTAATGTTTTTAATAAAAAATTACTGAGCTTTCCATAGAAAAGGTCTCTAATTGAATACAAACTATACAGATGCTAAAATTGTCACAAGTTGTAATATATACAGAAATATTTCTGTACACTCACATTGTTTTGGCTAAGTAAGGAAATAAGGGACAGATAGAAAACTGCAGTGGGTAAGGTTAACAACCCCCAAACTCCTGTAAATATGAATGCTGTCTTTGATAGGTTTGCTTTTGTTTTCTCAAGCTTTTAAAGCTCAGGAAAAAAAAGGAAAGAAGAAGAAGAAGAAAAAAAATCCGTGTCCAAAACATCCATTTCTTAAAAATAAGAATATCAAAGTTTCTGCACATCTCACTTTTATTCTGGGATGTCCCATCTCCTTGATTAAATAAAAAACAATGTAAAAGAAAGCAAATGTTTTCTTACTAAATATATACCTCAGTATTGATCAAAGGGCAGTGCCTTTTTGGGGAAATCCTTCAGCAACAGTGAAAATTTAAAGATGTATTATTGCACAAGGAGCCTAGAGAGTGATGCACTTCAGCTTCAGTGTGCTGACCACCTCCTTGATACTATATAATAGATCAAGGTGTCAACTTACAGACTGCATGGGACACCAACATTTGAAAAGGAAATTTTAAAAAGTGAATTTTAGATATTCTATTAACTTATATACAAAGGAAAGGGGGGTGGCAAGTATTTTTTAGAAAAGGGAGAAAGCTCAAAAATTTCTGTCAAGTAAGTAAGGAGGTTCTGGGTACCTCTAATAGCCTAGGAAAGCCCTTGTATATTCTTGTAACTTGATGGTATTTACCAGGTCCCCAAAGCCAATGACAGCAACCGATAGTGTCAAGTTCACTTAGTGCCAGTCACTTAAAAAATAACAAAACAACCAAACATCCCCCCTCCAAAATAAAAAAAGGAAACCAAAGAAAAAAGAAAAGAGACAGAAACTTCCCCTCTGTGGATTCAATATACAAAACCACAAACTGAATGTTACTAATAGCAAGATACTGATTTGCTTCTGTTAATAAGGTTCAAGAGAACATAGTCAAAAAAAAAAAAACAAAAACCAATACAGCAGCAATCTTTAAAAGTTAAGATTAGTGTGAGATATGATATAAAACAATTAGATTTTTAGCTGGTAATTAAAGTGCTCCTTTTCTGACTTAAGGTGTAAAGAAAATTAAAGTGATTATCAGTTACTGGCAACCCTTACATTAAATTAGGTCTTTCATGGCAGAGGAGAACAGTATGAACAGTTTTACAAAAATAGATCCATGTTATATTGGAGAATACTGTAATTTTTTTCCTTTTTTTTCAGTTTTTCTTTTTTTTTAAGACTCAATTTTGATAAACTGTACCTGGTCATACAAAAATTACCCAAAATTCAAACTTTTACCATATAAAAAAAGGGAGAGATGAAATGGATTCAGCTGGATGACAGGTCTGGCAAAATATAAGGATGGACAAATTCTATGTAGGGCACTTATTTATGTCCAGATGCATATGGTGTTTCTTACTGATTGCTTATCTTCTTCACATAAGCAGTCACAGGCCTGGAGTCACAATCACATAGTACAATGCTTCAGCAGTCAAAGAACCTTCTTTTTGATGCAACATTGAAACACTGTTTGCTTCCGTATTAAGATGTTGGTTTGTTGTTGATTTTCCTTTATCTTGTTATTCACATTCAAAAGTTAATAGATAGCATCAAGATTTATCAGGGAGAATAGCAAGGGGAGTTGCTAAATCAAAGGCTTATAAAACGTCTTTCCCAACTGAGTCAGAAGGTTTATTAAGTTCAACCCTCACACCTTTTTCACCTGCAGAAATATGAAAAGGAAAATGGTGTTTTTTAGCATTTATCGAAGTACAGTCTAACACACTACATCACTTTCCAGAATAAAGTTTTACTATCAAAACACAATATCCCATGAGCAAGAAAAACTCGCACATATTCTGCATGGCTTTAGTTAGACTGACACTTATCCAAAAAATGAATCGTTTTCTATTTTATGACATTTCATTCTAAAATTTCATGTATTATTGTCAGCAGAAAATAAATTGCATCTTGCACAACTCTTGCTGCAGATACTGAGCAAAGAATGCAATTTTAATTGCAAATGAAAACTGAAACCACAACAATATGGTAATATAAACCAATTACAGAGAAAACTGATACTGAAGGAGGAGTAATTTCTTCACAGAAGGGGTGATCAAACATTGGAATGAGCTTGAGCATTGGAATGCAAAGGGAGGTGGTGGAGTCACCATCTCTGGTGGCACCACCTCAGTGCCATGGTCTAGTTGACAGGGTGGTGTTTGGTCACAGGTTAGATTTGATGATCTCAGAGGTCTTTTCCAACCTAATTGATTCTGTGATTCTCTGAAATTTGAACAACCCAGCCTTCCTTCCTGATGTGCCTGCAGTTTAGGGGGACTCTGGAGAGGGAGGGGGCAGAGGATGGAGCACCTTCCTTTCAGGCTTGAGCGCCCCCTCAACCATTTCTCTGCACTCTGAAAGGGCAGCAGCTGAAGCTGTGCAGACACAACAAAACAGCTCTGAGCCAGCAAGGCTGACTCCAGGAGCTGCAGAGCTGCACACTTGTGACATGAAGGCTGCCTTAGGGACAGACAGGCTTCCTGTGGAGACCAGGTGGGCGTTACCTGGCATTCCTGACTGCCAGGGAAGTCACTGTGCCTTGCCAGGCACCTGCCACCAAACAGTGGCACAGCCTGCCTGAGCTGAGGGACTGCTTTTGAAAGCCAGGCAGGAGCTGCACTGCTCTTGCCACTCCCAAAACGCACCGAGAGCACCAGGAGGGACTGAACTGAACTGTGCACAGCTCTGGGGCTGCTTAGGAGCTCCAGACATCAAGCAGCACTGAATGGAAGTTTCAGCTGGAAATGACTGGCACGTCTTCAACATCATGGGTTTCAGAGCTCTTGACAAAACCGTGTTCGTGCGTGTGTGCACTTGCAGTACACCTGATTGATTGTGATGGCAATTGCAAGTATGACAGAAGTCCTAGGCCATTTCTCCTTATAATGCTAATTTGAACAGGAAAATTAGATCAACTTCCTCTTGGGGGAGAAGCCAGAGAAGGAAAGCAGATGTTAGATAGGTGAAATTGGAAATGAAGGAAGTAAGTCCATTCTTTGATTACAGATTTTAATTTCAGGCTTTTGTTTCTCCAATATAAAAATTTTAGTTAAGTTGTATTCACTTGTTGAATCCCCGTATTTGATCAAAACTATTTTCAGAGCTCTCAGTTCTGCAGTGCCTTACAGTCTCTGGTGTATTTATCCTCCACACATATTAGAGAGACAAAAGTAGGGGAGAAGCTGTATCCTCCATGTAAAAATAGTGAGCAGCCTCAGGTCTCAGAGGATGCGTGAACAAGACAGGCATTGACCTGGATTTCATGAATCACTGCCCAGGAGTTCAATCCCTGGGTCACCTTCCCTGTAAAACCTGACTCTTGAGTTACGCTGCTTTCTCTCTCTTTTTGTGCAGAGGAGACAAGAAGACAAAGCTAGACTCAGCTAATCTTCCACAAAAAAAATAACAATGATATTAAGAAGAGCTTACCTGTTAGATATTTTACTTTAGCTCGTGCTCTTTCATCTGCATCAAAATACCACACTGTTATTGCGTACCTAAGGAAACAGAAGAGAAAAGAACTCCTATGAAGGAGAGTACCCGTGAAGCACTTGACATGAAACACAACCTACGTTAGATGATACTTCTGCAGTCTGACAGAAGAAAGTTTTCATAAAGCAAGCAGTTGGTTTAGGGTTTTTTCCTACTAGCAGGTATTATCTGAAAAGTCATTGAAAGAGTGACACTGATGCTCTAAGTTTACACTCTTTTTCCTAATGAGTTGCTGTTATGGTTCTTGTCCAGAAGAAAGTCTCTGCCCACATCACTTTGCCCTGTGACCTCATCTTTTTACTAGGTCAAGTTCGTCACTGAGTCACACTGCAGGATCATCTTTTTTGGACATTTGCCACAAGGAACAATTAGCTACCCCTTCTTACGTGGCTCCTCTGGTTTTCCACCGCCCATGGAGGATTTAAATATAAAATGCCAGCTATTGAGAAAAGACTTTAAGGAGCTTTAGTAAATGGCATTTCACCCTCTGACCTTTCTGGGAGCAGAAAGGGGGAGGGGAAAAGCAGTACAGATTCTGGAGAAGCTGCAAGAGGATGTGCTGAAGGCAGTTTCAAGTTACTTCTTGCACAGGTAGTTGTGTTATGTCACAGCTCCAGTCAATGTTCAGTGCTCTGGCCATCCAAACATGTTAGAACATGGGCAACAGGAAGTGTGGGTCAATGACTCAAATGGTTTACCTATTACCAGTATCTGGAAACATCACTTATCATGTGGGGGCAGTGAATGTGGGTACCTTTAGCATCAACCACTGCCCTGCACTGAGGGACAAAAGAGAGATCAAGCTCCCCCTGTGCTTCAGACTGAGAGCAACTCCTCTAATACTCCAGAAAAATATTTGTGTATTGATGGTTGTTTCTGTTCCACAACCCTCACCCAATTCCCAAATTAGAATGTGGCAGCTTAGTTTGAAAATTGCTATTTTCTGACAGCTCCCTCCCACCAAGAGGGAACATTAAACTAAGTACCCAGTCAATCTTCCAGTAGCACAGTAGAGTGCTAAGGACAAAGGGAAGGGAGCAGAGTTTAAAGCCACTGCAGAGAAATAATGAAGACAGCACCCTTTGGCTAAGCTGGGGTCTGCTTATGGCTCTGTGTGCTCCTCCCCAGTTCTGCCAAGCACATGCTCAGAAACTTCCCACCGACCCACTCAGGAGGTTTTCTCCAAAATAAGAGATCAGGCATCACTATAAACTCAGCAACACAGGGAAGCCTAATCATCCATTCAGCAGAAACAACTCTCCTTTTCGTCTGGTCATAATTCATAGTGTTGCTCATTTCCCATTTCTTGCTAAGACAGGATCATGCAGTAGAGAATCCATCGTTCCTACCTTGTAGCAAATGCTGGCTGTACTTCATGAGGGTTGCGGCGATCAGACCAGAAGAATAGCAGTCTATCAAATTTGGGTTCAATATCAGCAAATTGGGCTTTACCTTCTGGAAATATCCGAAGGATGCCTCCACTTACCTACAAATGAAATATTTTCAAGTAATGCTTGAGAATGATATCTCATAGTATTTAAAAGTACTGAATATCACATTTGAAAATATTTCAGACACTTGGAACTGAAACAAAAGCCTTTATCAGGTGCTACAGAAATTATGAATCTGTGGCTTTTCTGTCAGTACATTTCATTTAACAAAATGTTGAACACATTTTTCATCGAGTGATTTTGGAATGCTTGCAAATATTAAACGTGCATTCATGTTTAAGTAAAAGCTGTGAGCTTAGATGTGGTTTTTTTTTTATGCATTACCTATCAGCAAAAAAAAAAAAAAAAAGGACAAGACTGACTGATACTACACAGGTGGCTAAAAATACCCCAGTATAGACAGGAGAAACATTTCACATCTGAGTTTCACCCTTCCTATAAAAGAGATTATTTCATTTAACTGAAGCACAAGTTTATGTATAATTAAAATAAGGAAAGGGCAGGAAACTTCAAACTAAAGCTTGAATCCATCCTACTCATGGTCAATTCAGGTCTCTTCCAGGTTTTGCAAACAGTTGAACCTACCTATGTATGTCTAGAAACAAGCACAAGTAGGTGGGGTTAATTATATTAAAGCCACATTAACTTCTTCCTACTGATGGTGTTGATGTTGTTAAATCTAACTATAGATGGCCACCATGGACCTTCATGTCATAACAGACATAAGAGTGCAAGCACTAACAAGGCAGATCGATACAAATGACAGGCGCATCTGTGATCTAAATCAGCAAGCAAGTGACAATTTAGACCCATTTCTTCTCCTAAAGAAAGTCTGAGCTTCTTTTTTCCGTAAGAAATATACTTGGTAGTATATTAATTTGTAATTTAAAATAGATTTTGCAGGAAATTAATTAATTTGCTCATAAATTAAATATCCAGCTAGTAAATTTTTCACAACTACTGTGAAAATGCAATTTGCTTGACTTTTACACTCTGGTATGTATTCACTTTTTTTTCCAAGAGAGAAAACATAAATCAACTAAAAATGCCCCAAAGCTGCATTTTAAGTTGCTCAGTACAAACAGTATGCTTATATGCAAAGATACTATCATGGCAAAAAAAATGTACTTTCTAATTGTAGGATTCAATTATCCTACAACGTGTCAAAGAGCACATCAGAAACAGAAAGCTTGAAGTGCATCCATTTGACTCAGCCTTCTGATCTACAGTTTTATGCAAGTATGTTATGAGGAAAAAAAAAAAGAAAAATAACAACTCTCATCTGCAATCTGTGTTATCCATATCTGGTGCACCCAATGCACAGAATCTGACTGCTCCTATGTGCTCTTCCACATGCTACTCACTAAGTATGATGAAGCATCAGTAGTTTAATCTTTCTTTTTCCCCCCATAAACTATGAGAATAAACTTCTCCATCATTAATGGCAGAGAAATCAGAGAATTAGCAAAGCTGTCTTTGCATTACTCCTCCACGGTCTCAATACTGTCACACTTAGCTACATCTATTCTTCCAATCTACCTAGTCGATTTGAATCACTAGGAAAATCCTTATTAAAAATTCACTTTATCATGTGAATAGTAGTATTCCCTCCAGCAGTAAGTTCTTAGACCACCTGAACTGTGGTATAAATCTGTTCTATACCCTGTATTTACAATGATACAAGACTTGTGCTGCTTTGAACTATACTGATGTAGCAATGGCTGTAACACTTGGCTTATATGAAAATGCTCCCAAGCGACAGCATCTTTCTTTTTATAGGCATACTCAAATAAGCAATCTAGTTGCACAAACAGTAAACTCAAGATTTGACAGGAACATAAGGAAAAATTAAATTAAGAATATATTAAATTGTCTTTAATTTCTCTTCGTGTATAGGGGGGCATTTAATAATTTCCTTCAGTCTTACTGTCAAGAAGGTCCTGCTGGAATCATTCAAAACCTTGAAAATAAATGCTTCATTTTTATCTGCTCTCACTAACAACAGAATTAGGGAGGCAAGGGATACCCACAGTTAATATAACGTAAAAACTCAACTAAGGTACAGAAATAAGGACATAAACAAAAACCTGTAGCAAAGGTGCAGTAACAAGTACGTATATATATCTATATATATCTTCATACATATGTATCTGCATGTATGTGAAAAACGTTTTAGAAAGAAATTATTGCATACCTTGGCATCCCAGTCCTTATTAAGATAATATATACATGTAACACATCTTCCATCTCCATTTGGATTATCAACATGGCGCACGTATCCTGTTCCATTGCCTGGATAACAAGCCACCATAGCCTGGAGTCAAAGAATCAAATACAAGAATTACTTTTATCTCTGTGTGGGGGAAAATCTGCATTTTCTCTATATTAATTCCTAAGTAATTAATACATAAGCAACAGAAAAACTAAACCAGAAATAATGTGCAAATAATGTTTTTAGCTGTGTTTTCTTTCCAGTTAGAAACTGGTTTAGAACAGAAACAGATGTCGACAACAAAGGCATGAAAGACACTGAGAGGAACACTTAATTAAGGCATGGAAGGTGGGGCTACTCTCATGTTGTGACTAATCATTCAGACTTCCCTCCCCTGAATGACATAGAAGAGAAGAAGAATGTCTTGCGTGTAATTTAATAGCTTCTCCTTGTGATAAGAAATCTTCCAGACTCAAGTTCAGACAGCTATCTTCTTATCTTTTTTTTTCCCCTGTGTTTCCAATGCAAAGAATTCCTTCTCAAAAAATGTTGTGAAACTTTATTTTTAGGAGACTTTTAGACAAAACCAGTAGCCCACATTACTCGATCACTCCAAGTGCATTCTTGGGCTTGTGTTTTGTCCTGTACATAGGAGGTCTTTGAACCTTTGTTGAAACAAACCTACAACAAAAACATCCTTTTTAGTCAAGAAGTGAGAAATGGAAAACAGACACTGAGCAGTAATCTGCAATAACTTTCTGACATCAAACGACTCCCAGTGCAGCAGTGTATTAAACTTCCCATGCTGCACTTTGCTCAGCTGACTTGAAAGACCCCTGGAAGGCAATTTCTGACTCTTCAGACATGCGGATGTGCGTGTGAAACAAACTGGCCCTTGCTCCCAGATGGCCTGATTAGCTTGATTAGCGATCAGAGCACATGGCTGGCTCATTGCACAGCACATCCCTGGATCTTTGTGCCTTTGCTGGAAATAACAATTATTTCAGCTTCTTGAAAGAGATCAGAACAAAGTTTTCCAGGTCAAGTCACCCACTGCCACCACAGTACTCGGGTGTCTGCAGTGACAATATCCTACCTGCAAGAAATCGTAGCATTAATTAAAAAAACCAACCAACCAAAAACCAAACGAAAAGGTGAGTTTCTACCAACAAAGCAACATACTGCTAATCTCAATGACTGTCTGCTGTATGAAAAAAATTTAAAAACTTTTATAAACAAACATTCCTGTCTAGATTTAGCCTGGGTAAGTTAGAATTCTAAGTCAGACCTCTGCATTGCACACTCTTTCACCTCTCATGTAATGCATAAAAATATTATCCCAACATAGCAATTTTTTTTCTTTTTACTGTTAATTTTAACTTCCTCCCCCCACCCACCATTTTTTAAAAATATGCTATAAATGAAGCTTTGCAGAGTTTGTAAAACTTGCAAGCATTGAGGAATACATTCAGTGCAGGTAGCTGGGTAAACTGTGCTTTGTGAGAACTGAGAAATATTTTGAAGTACTTGCAGTTCAATCAGTAAAATATTTGCATATCACATGTAAGCAGAATGGATTTTGCTGCAGCAGCAACCATTTAAAAATCTTTATTTCCATATATACTTTACTAATGGAAACAACAGTTTTTAGTAGCTCTGTCTAGGCAGAAATCAGAACATAGTATTTGCCAAGATTTAACACTGTGACTATAAGGAATCCTAAAATTAAGTCCAACTTCATTCACATCAGTTGGAAGTGACTACACTTCATGAAAGGTACTAAAAATACACAATTCAAATATACTTCTAATTTTGATTAGGCACTTCAGCTTCTCAACCCCTTTACTGTAATCATAATGCATTTATCATTACAGGCCTCACATTGTGAAAAAATTACACATATCAAGAATGTGTCTAATATTTGGCAAAGTCGTGACTTACCAGTTTTGCTGGAGGAAGATAAACCCACAGAAATCAAAACAGTGAGGTAAAGATACCAAATAATGTAATAAGGTTCTGTAATTTCCTTTCTCACGGAGAAAAAAAAAAAAAAAGGAAGAAAACAGAATCAAAACTGGGCTAGAAGAGGAAGATATTTGATTTCCACTGAAAGCCAACACTCTTGAAAAAAAAAGTCCCATGTACCACATAAATCCTACCAAGCTCTCATGGAGCATGAACAGTGCTGAAAGCAGATCCAGGTCCAAGCCTGTAAACAGTACTCCTAATAACAGGGAAGTTTTAATTTAAGGAGCGTTGCTAAGACATAGCATGCAAATTAAACTCTGACACTAACTGTTGCTCACTATCTGTGTGAAAACAGCTACTAAAACTCTCTCAGAATGAGAACTTTGAGATCAAGCAGCTAGAGCAATGTCAATTCTCACTTCAATCATGAGGATTTAGACTCCAAGGTGACAAAACAGTATTTCACACCACACTGCTGAAGAAAAAGAGGACCAGCAGCACTTTTTGGAAAGTCTGGGGAAACACCAGTTGTCACTAACTTCACATAAAGAGCAGCCATATTCGTTTCATACAATCATTTGAGGCTAAAATATTTTCAATGTTTAAAAAGACCTCTTGTTTTCAACTTTAGGGTCTGAAATGTCTCCTATCATCAATTCCCAGTGACGAGAAACAGTTTTGCTGCGATAACTTATCTAATATGTATTTGTTATAACAGTGAGAATGACTCAGCCTTTAGCAGCAAATTGGAAAGCAAACAAATTTGCAACTCAGCTGCTGTAGTATAATATACATTGCTTTTGCCAGTTAGTGTGACAACTCCATGTCCCCAGTTAACCTATGATAAGGAAAGGTACAAAATGTAACAATTTATCAGACATGGGAAATATACTGCTTTGTGCAACAGCATGAAGTAAGTTCATGTCAAACTGTAATGTAGTGCAAGATTACCCACATGGAAAGGACAAAAAAGCGATCTACATAATGCAGCTACATGCTTTTGTTGTTGTTTTAACATTTTACAGTATAAATAAGCAAGACAAGACATGTGTATCAAGAGGAGAGAAAAATTTGTGTCTGTGGCTTTTTATCCCCAAACACTGTTAATGGCGGTCAGCATAGCCAGGCATTTGAGACCTCAAAGTCCAAGATTCCTTAACATTTTGGGCTATGAACCATAAAGTTGCTAGCTTTCCAAAACAAAGAGCCTGTCTCATCAGTTGTCCCATAAAAGCAATCATTAAATTCAACTCAAGGTATTACTTGCATTTTCTTAACAGAAAAGGAGCCTCCTCTTTTATGCTTCTTGGGCATTAAAATTTTTAAGCATTCAGTAAAATTACTTTCTACAAAAAAATTATTTAAGTCACCCACTGGATTTGTTCACTCACAGGATTCCTGTGCCAACACTTTTAATATTAACCTTCTTTAACCCAAGAGCATTCTGTTTTAGGCTGAGCACTCGTGTCTAGCACATGAGCGCTGTCCTAAGATACCCCCTGGAATTCATGAGTAATCAAGAAAGCATGAAAGTGCCCTCCCCACTCTGATATCTGCCCAGCTTGTGTCTATCAAATCTGCAGGCTAAAAACTCACAGGCTAAAGCTGCTGCTGATCACTCCTTCACATACAGATGTTCTGTCTGCAAATGTTATAACTCTGGAAAATAAGGCAATCAGCTCAAATAAGCGACGCTAAGTTGTTAACAGAAGAACTCATTGAAACGACAGATTTTTTGCTAAGAATAGGCACCCTTAGTGTGCCAGGCATTACTCTAATTAACAATAAAATGCACAAAGGTAACATCAGAGGGAATAAACCATAGTCCATACAGTATTTTTCACTATGTAAAGACACATCAGCTAAGACTCAGCCCTGGGAGGCACAGCACAAGAGTGCAGCTGAAAACATGGTTTCTTTTGGGACTAGTCTCAGCCTCCTCTCACACAGAAGTATGACAGTGTCTCCATCTATAAAGAAGGAAGACTTGCAGGTAATCAAACTGAAGCTTTTTCTTCTATCCTCTCCATTCCTTGCACTGCTGGATGCCTGTAAGCTTAGCTATCATTCTTTAAAAAAAGGAAGCATTAAAGCAAACTCTTAGGAAAGATAGGAGAATACCAGTAACATGAGAACACAAAATTGCATAAGGGGGAAAAAACCCCAAAACCACAACCATATAATGGAGAGGATGTGTGTTCTATTAATTTATTAAATAAATATATTAAATATATTAATATTTAAACTTTATTGTTTAGCTCAGATTAAAGCTGCATCAGTCAAGGAGATGTCACTTTTGCTGTTTGCTGAAGGAACTGCAAATCTCAGTGAGCAAAACAAGATGTCTAAATGGAAGACCAATGACTTCCTACCAAAATTTATCAGATGTGCTCACAAAGACTTCACTGGAAATCCTTGGCATAGGACATCTGACAGATTATTCAAAGAAAGAAAAAACCTCACACACCACTGCAATAAAGAACCAAAGAAAAATGAAATAAAATTTAAAATGACCCATCCCTGTTTGGTTGGTGATGCATTTCTATTTCAAAAATTTATTCATCCCTGACACACTAAAGTCCTGAGGAAATACATTTCACTTTAAACACACATCAGACTATGATTTTTCACAAGTTGAACAAAGTAGCAGTCAAATCAAAGGAGCAAAAGACTGTTTAGCATCACCTTGTGTGAGCAGGATCAAGATTACTGACTTAAAAATGCTAGCATGGAACAACTTGGTTTGGATTCATAACTCTTCTCCAAATCTTTCACAAGCACAGACAGACACTTGCAACAGAAAGAAAATGTCAACCCAAGGAATCTCCTGTCAGCCTTAAACAAAACAGAGCAATCTAAAAAAGGGTAAAATAAATCTAAGACACAGCTAATGTTAAGTTTTTCCATACTAACGTCCATCTGAGTAAAATTTCTTGCTGTTATCCTCCATGGTTTAGTAAGCAAGGCTAGAGAAACAAGTTTTCACACATGTCAACATTGTGAAACTAGAAAAGCTGGAGAGAAATATCAGGCCCTGCAAAGTTTTCTAATTAAATATTCATGCCTTGCAGTCATTGTCAGCTGGAGAACATGCAAGGGGAAAGTAAACTGCTACTTATAATCTTAAAAATTAATCAAGGTATTATACATCCTCAAGAGAAAGAGTGGAATCTCTACGTTAGAAACTAAAATAAAGAAAAAACTGATGCTGCAGCAGCTTTGAATCCCTGATCTTTAAGCCCTTTCTCCTAATATTAAATTACCACAACAGCCATTCAATTTGTCCCTTAGCAAAGGAGTCAGGAACCATTATTTTCTGTTGCATTTTTCTCTGCAAATATGGTAAACAACCTGCTGTAGAGTGAAGGAAAAAAAAAAACGCAAATACCAAAACACAAACCAACAATTCTCCACCACCCAAACTAATAAACCCTAAATAAACTACAGCAAACACCAGCTATTTGTTCCATCTTCTTGCAAGAACAGAGTAAGCTGCTCTTTCAGGAAAAAAAACAGTTGAAGGCAAGGATGACCAACAGGTCATCCTCTCTTGTATCTTGCAAAGTTTTAACAGCTTGGCAAAGTGAAGGCAAACTGAACTAAGAACACAGATGAAAAATGAACTTAGATAGGAAACGAGAAAGGAAAAACTGAGAGATGACATAGCTGCTTACACTATTAATAGAATCAGCACACAGCTATGTACATGGATTACATCTTCCATGACCTTCTAGGGAGTTCAGTAACCCGACCTACCTCCCTCCTTCCCAGGCTTTTCAATGCAATGGCCAATACAAGATTTCTACTTGGAAAGAAAGTAGAGAAAGCTTTGGATAGAACCACATTTCATAAGCATACAAAATCAAGCAACATAACATACCATGCCATACTGTCAAAAGTTTGGCACAACATATTAATACCTTTATACATTGCTTATTTCTAACTTGCCAATCAGATGCTGATTACTCAAACCGAATTTCAGAAAAAGCTTTGCCAACCCAGCAGTTCAACTCCTCTTCAAATTATGGCTTTACTCCCGTTTTCATTTTCACATGACATTTACCTGCTCACAGCATTCACTTCAAACATCCTAATAAACTGACACAAGCCAGAAGGCAGCAATTTTCACGCTGGTTCAGTGACCAAATTCAGCTGAGCTCTTTAGGGCCAGAAAAGCCACATGAAGTTTGGATCCAAACAGCTTGAATGTAACCATGGTGCTACTCAGCAAAAACCAGCTCAGGTATTTTTCACTGTAGCAACATCAAGTTTGGTAATCTCCCTTTACCATTCAATACTAATTGTGCTCAATGCAGGACCACACAAAGTTCATTTCCAAGTATCATTCCTTTAATCCATGCATGCCCATAGGCTCCAAGAAATACTCTTCAGCTCTTGAATTGTTGAAGAAATGTGCATACAAGTCTAGATGATTCATCAGTTCTTACACATGGCACAGGAAAAAACACAGAACTGCAGTTGCTTAAGTCCGATATTCAGGAAATAACTGTGCACGTGGGATGTGCTTACGCTTTGATGAATACATCTAACAAAGTAAAAAATAGGATAGAGAAGTTCTTATGAAACCATCAAGCAAGAGGCGTTAACCAGGGGAAGATGGTATTGATTCTCAGCATGGGGACAGAAGAAGGCACACTCCCTGCATGGAGGCTTTGACTGAAACTTGGAGAACACATCTCCAAAGGTGATCCCACGAGCAACTGAAACTAATGCTACAGACAGACATAACAGGAAGAAACACATTTCCCAGCAGAAGTTCTGCAGCTCTCACTGCTACTAAACTGAGATAAAAGTGCTTAAACATTAATGAGCTTTTCTGCTCTCCTGTACCTGAGCTCATAAAGCTGCAAGTCTCAAATCTCCAAAGGCCGAGAGAGGGCTGAATCAGCTTACAAACGGCAAGGAAAATGAAAGATTTTATCTTCTGTAACACAGTGGCATTTTCCAGGCTGCTAGCCAGGTTAGGTGGGACGTCCCTATTCTCAAAATTGTGCCAGTTTAACCAAAGGGTGCTGTTTTAAAATTGAGTCAGTGAAAGCACTGCAAATACACCTGCAGTCCCTCAATCTTACAAAGGCCTAGTTTCCATTAACTTAATGTAACTGCTTATCAGAAAAGTAAAACTGGGTTGAAATCTAAAAATGTACACAGAGAGCTGTGCACCGGCTTAAGTAGGGTAATAAAAAAAGAATGAAGTTTATCTTACATATCTAACATATCTAACATAACATAATGCAGTAAACCACCTGCATGCCTTAAAAAAAAAAAGGAAAAAAAGAAAGAAAAAAGAATTCATACAAGCACATCCAAGATATGTCAGTGCTTCAAAGCAATAATAGCTCCCTCCCGTAAGGTTCAACATAACACATTCTGATTGTTTGATATCGAAGTCTATTGCAAACTTTAAAAAAAAGGTCAACACAGAACAAACAAGCAAAGAAGTCCCCCAGATAAACTTTATTGAGGCTTCCCAAAGAAATTAGATTAAAAGTAGTGTCACCAGAGGCAGAAAGTTCCCTCTTAAAAGCCTAGGAGCAAACACAACACTTGACTTTGCAGCTCGGAAGGGTCTAAAGCATACTTTGATTTGTGTCAGCCTAAATCTGTCTACAGTATGATTAAATAAGTGGACCAATAAATTTCAGATTCAAACAACTGTTGAATAATGTTAAATATGTTTGTAGAATTGGCAAGCCTCCATGTCTAACTCCTCGTTCCCTTCAAGAGAAGCAGACTCATGACTCACTGTTTTGGCGCTGTACAAAAATTTGACAGAGAAGTAAGTCAGTCAACACAAATTTTAAGAGTCTGTTTTTAATTTAACACCGTAATTGCTTTGAAATGAATAATACCATTTAGAAAAAAACTACTTTGAAACGTTTTTCCCCAAGATGGGGCAGAGCTTTCTGCTCTCACATGAGACTACTCAACTTCCTAGTTTCATCACTGCCCATTCAAAAAGGGCACAGAGCAGCAACATCTTTAAGAACTAAAAATAACACAACACTAAAGCAAATTACAACAGTGCACTAAAATAGTATGAAGTTAAGTCTCATTCAGCTACATCAGTTAAAATATAATCTGACAGCACATCAGATTTCCAGAGCCAACCACATGACATCAGCAGGCACAGTGATGCACAATACATCAAAATGCATGGTTACCTATTTTTAGGTTATTATGTATGATCAATGAATTTGTTCAGTTGTGTGAGATCTATTGTGTAAACTTTCAACAACAACTGGATTCAACCTTAAGGGGTCTTTTTCATCCTTAATTATGCTGTGATACACTACCTTAAAAATAAAGCATGCACACATGTCAAAGCTGGGGACTTCTTGGCACCAGGAGAGGCTGGGAAGGAAGAAACACTAAGGATTAAGGGTGAACAAGAAGTGGTTGGTTTTTGGTTTTTTATTTAAACAAAACTTTACTGTATTATCTGGGAAAATAAATGGCTGAGAAATTTGCCATTTAAAGAATATCACTCATCATCTCTGCCATTCTCTCCTCAAAACTACACATACTGAGAAGCCTGGATTTTTTTTCCTATAGAAGACAAACCATACACGATCATTTTGCTAACTACTAGGAGGGAGATTCATTTCTTACTTAAAACTGCAATTTTGTTTCTGTTTTAGGGAACAAAACAGCCACATAAGTGAAATTCAGCTTGCAGAAAAGGTCTCTTTATATAAATTTGAATGTTGCACAACTGCATGGGAACAGGATTGTGTGTTTAATACTATGGTTAGCCAGATACTTGGAAGTACTTCTGTACTGCAACTTCCTTAAGTTTAGTAAAATATTCATGCAGATGCAGTAAAGTGTCCAAGTCTAGGCCACAGGTACCACCTCTAGATTTTAACCACAGCAAGATTTACTGTCATAAACAGTATGCTGAGGAGAATGATTTTTAAACCGTTTTTAAGGCTGTTTTCAAGGGGACATACGTGATTCAGCATGCCCACAGAATTCCAAACTTCACACCACATACTATAGTATTCACTCCTACTATTAGAGTCCAGACAATTCTTTGAAATTATTTATATATTATAGAAAAAGAAATAACTATGCACTTAAATGTTAATAGACATTTATTTGTAGGCATTGATTTAATTTATATTAGCATTGCATGGAAGTCTGACTAAGGTTTAATGCCAAATAGCAACGAACAGCCTGTAATATGCTTTCAAGCCACCTACAATTTAAATGCAAGAAATGCTGACTCTGTCCATGCCACTTTTTATGGGTTTTCACACATAAACTGTCTCCTTCCAAGCCTTTCTTTACAACCCCACCACAGTCCTGTAATAGGGACTCTTTCCCAGCTGGCATAAACAACATTTAGGGGTTTTGTTGTTTTAACCAGATCACCCAGTGTATCCAGTTCAAATGCACACAGGCATTATACAAATCTTCTGGTATTCCAGCTGTCTCAGTTCCCACCAGTCCTTGGGCAAAGCCCTGAGGAACAGCTGAGGCCGTGCAGCACTACAGGCTGATCATAAACACCAGGAGCAGGACTGCTGATGTTTGCATGCCAAGTTGGAAAAGTGATTCCCAAACCCAGCCCTTCTCTCTGTCCCAGCAGAGCCAGCCATGTCATTTCAGGTTAAGGAGGCATTCTGCTGAAATGAGGAGGCTGCACTGGCTCAGCAGAACTCCTGGAGGAGGGTGGCTCAGGAATGCAATGTATTTGCTCTAGGAGCATGTGGCCTTGTGAGCATGAGAAAGATCTGAACGTACCCAGCACTGACTCCAGGGAGGAAAAAACACCTGAGGAAACTGCCCGTGCTCGTCTGGTTGATACAAAAGCCCCACTGTCTTCTGAAACGCCAATTCAGCTGATCATACAGCGAGTTTATGTTCGTGGCAGCAGCAAGATCATTTCTAGGTTAGGACCTCCTGCAGAGGTCCTTGGTGCTGCTTCAACAGGCTTTTTCCCAGTCTCCCCATCAATCACAACCACTGGCCCAGGAGACCAGCGTGATGGAAAAACACATCACTCTCATGCCTTGGGAAAAATAGAACGTGCTGCATTACCAACTATAAATTGGTTAAAATGGACCCATCTGGTTTGTTCCAAGTCTGTTTATACTTGGCATTAGGAAACTGCTATGAAGAAAACCAATCCAATCAAAAAAGTGATCTCTTTTCGTCTTTACCACTATTTCAATAATAAAAATAGTATTTTACATATATATCAAATTATTCACCCTTCCTAAAAGGCAAGTAGGCTTCTTGACAGATCAGAACAACTGAACTGTGAACAACTAAAAAGCCTGTTAAGTGACAAGGCTCCTGTCAATTGACATGGCTATGACTGTCTGTAACTCAACAAGTATTGTGGTTGGAAGTCACATGCTAACCTCAAGCTCCAAATTTTTTCTTACACCTTCTTAAAAGCACTGTATATAGTAAGAAAGAGAAGCACACTGTTCCATACCCCACCTAGAAATAATGGATTTCAAGACAGGATACGCACACCTCCTTTTATCATGTTTCTGCAGAAGATTTATCTGTATGTCCCTAAAAATCCAATCAGCAGAAACTTTCCTGGTAAACCAAAGGACAGCTAGGGCTTTGCACTCTACAGTACCCACTGGGGAGAGATTGCAGGGATTAGCAATAGTAGCCCAGATCAGAGGTGTCAGGTCAGACCAAGAGGACTGTTCCACAGCACATCTTTATGCAACCTACATGTAAGATCTGCAGATCTTAAGTAAAGCCTGTTCCCAGCTTAATGTTGTGCCAATTAAAGAAAAAAAAAAAAAAGAGGCAACAGCACAACGGATGACGAAGTGTTTGCCTCAATGTACAAATACCCTGAAACAACTCATACCCAGGTATGAACTCAGTACCAACTCAAGCAACAGCAGTGGAAATTACTGATGGACAGACAATGTACAATGAAATGAAAGAAAGATGAAGAAAGCAGACACCAGAAAGAATGACAACACTGACAAAAGTCTGCATTATTGAAAGGGGGAAAATAATGCTGAGTATCACGAGAACTAAGGAACAAACCAAACAGCAACCAATTCTAAAAATCCTAGATTCCAGATTTCTATACAGTCAAATTTCCCTTCAAGTCATCAAGCAATCATTTCAGATTTCAGAATTGGCAGAAATAGTCTTTCAGGCAGAGACCATACTGAAATTAAGCAACAGATCTCCTAAAACATGTATCTAGTATTGCACACTAACACTGGATAGCAGTTTCTAAATAGGAGACTGCACTTCAAGAAATTATCTGTGGGCAGCCAACCGATTTACTAATTTCTACTATGTGTAGTAGATGGCCCTGTATCTTTATACTAAAGACACTACAGATCCCAAAACTCTTTTTGTATTCTCTCTGAGTCACACCTGTTTGGAGATGGGCAACCAAGAAGAGGAAAGCTGATTTTGAAGCCAGAGAAAGGCTGTAGGGAAGAACAGGGAGGAAGGGGAGGAGTGGACAAGGACCTGTGGACAGTGGATGCACTTGCCAACCACTAACCCCATGAAATCAAGCTGCAAGCACTAACGAGTGAGGTACCTCAGCTGTAATTGCTTCTGGGTGTCTTCCGGCCCCTTAATGAACCACACCACAAAACATCTTGGATATCAGAGGTTACTCTCAGCACACAGATTTGCAGCCAAAGATAAGAAAAAAGCTGCTGCTCCATGCACAGCACAGCCCTCACACCCACCCACTGTGTGCAGAAGGCCGCTCACATCATCTGTACTCCAGGTAAAATGTTCACGTGGAGTGGCCTTGCAAAAAGCTACCTCTACCTCTCTGAATGGCAGCTCTGCCCTCAACCCTATCTATCAACTTATCCCCCCACTTGGCACACACTTAAATCAGTAAAAAAACCAATACATTTTATTCCCAAGATCAATACAAGCAATGCTATACAGCTACCTCAAAGACAACTGGGAGTTACTCCAAGAATTTACTTCCTCTGTAAAGACAACCCTTAATTAAGGGTTCCCAAAGCAAGATAACCCTTCCTTAAAAATGAAGGCTAGATGATGAAAAAAAGTGTAACAGATTTGTCAAAGGAAAAAAAAAATCTCAAAGGGACTCCATCTTCCCACCACTGGCAAATTCTGTTCCCCACTGAGACCCTGAAGAATTCCATCACTCTCTCCAGAAAGCTGTTCCCAAAGGGAGGAGGGGTGGAGGGGGTGGGGGGGGGTGCACTGGAATTTTCGCTCTTCAAAGGCAAGTTTTCTCTGGGGTTTCAATATGGAGCTATTCTAAGTTGAATTGCAGAACTTGAAGTCTCAATGGTGAGGAAGCATCATTTATTACTAGCTTTGTCTTTCAGTGGGTGTGTTCCTTCCAAGTAGCAGGATGTGAGTGTAGAAAGAGTAAAAGACACGGTAAAAACTAGAAATCTGCAAAATGCAAGTTGCTGTATGAGATGACTAAACTGAACATAAAGCTATTTGATAGTATCTTCATCTACATTTCATGTCCTGCAGTGGAATATTATTTTCCATGTATACAAGGTCCTTTATAAAGCTATAGGACTACAGGTAAAAATAATGTATTTTTATCTTATTACCTCTTACAATATAATTTTGGCATAGCCTTGGCTCATGAGAGAGACAACTCCCATTTTCTATTTTCACTAAGGAAAATGACAAAGTCAGGACTCCAGTATAGGAACTCCTGTGTTGTTCTTGAGTCTGTGCCAGGTGTTAGGAGGCCTTCAAGAGTCATTACATGTCATTTTGTCCAAGCTATAGTGGAGATTTAACACAAATTTACTCAACCCATTAATTTTAATGCAAACATTAGATATTTTTAACTATAAAGCACTTTAACCATGGATCTTACTTCCAAGGCAACTCAAAATAATGGAAGAGGCAAAGGAAAGACCAATAAAATAGTAAATTACAGTTGCAATTTCACTCCAGGAAACTAACCTCCTTTTAGTGAAAAATGACGTGTTACCAGCAGGATTCCCACAGGACCTGTACTATTCCCGTGCAACCTGGGAAAAAGGGGTGAAGGAGCAGAGCGATTGTGTTTACCTGCAATACCTAAATATGCTGCAGCCCATCCTAGCCCTGGCTGCAGAAAGGCACACAGAAGGGTGTAAAATGATACCAACTGCCTAAACAACAAAATGGGAGGTGAAATTCAGGAAAGAGTAAGTGTAAAGAAATACCCCTTGGGGAACAAAAAAAAGCTTCTTTATACAGTGATGTTTTCTAAACTGGATAACATCACTTTAGAAAAAAAAATATTACTCAATACAGGCTGTTCTCCCAAGAACTTCATCTCAGCACAGGCAGACGAGGCAACTAAAGTGTCATAAATCACTAAACAAGGAAAGGCAACACAGAATACATTATCCTGCCAGCATGCAAAATCCGGATGTATTTGTACATTAAATACTGTGCTTCTGCTTGCCTTACCTTGATTAGCAGAACCAGGAAAGCTGCACAGACATGCAGCAGAAATAACTAGAATCATAGAACAGTACCCATTGGATAAACACTATAAAGACTACAATTCTTCAGTTTAGGAGGGAAAATGTGTCAGCTGAAAAAATGCATGCAATCAAATGCCAGACTTCTTAAGAATATGACAAGTAAAACTGCTGGGAAGTGAGTTTGCACAATACAGTCTAGGAGACACTGAAATCACCATCAGTGGGTTTTAAACAAAAGGAAGTTCCTTTTCCATCTAATCAAACTGCAGGACTCGCTGTTACAGGATGTTGCAGAGGCCAAAAGTACAAACGGCTTTTAAAACAAGATTACATAAATTAATGGCAAATGTGTCCATCCATCTGCACGTATTACAAGCAGTGGTCTAGATACAACCTCTGGCACAGAGCTCCTGGATTGCCAGAGGTAGATGGTATATGAGAACATCATTTTATATACACTTTGAAGCTTTATAAACACAACAATTATTGATTATTTACAACAAATACATCATAGTATAAATATAGATGACAAATACTTGTGTGAAATAGACATTTGATAAGGAAGAACTCCCACTGAGCAAACATGAGAAGGCAGCCTGCTAGAACCTAAACCAAATTAGCCAGAGTGCAAAACATGTAAGCTTCGAGCAGAGCTGGTCTTCAGCATCTGAACAGTAAGAACAAATGGTTTTAAATTTTAGGGGTTTTTTACAGTAAGACTGGATAGGCCTCAAAACCACTTAGCTTTAACCTACAATTCATGGCCTAGCATCTAGTTCATACAGAAGGCCACTTCAGATGAACACAACTCCATCTGGCTTCAATTTCCCACTAGATATACGGTAGGGATGGCCAAGCTGACACCTCCCGAGGGGCACACGGCTCTTATCTCTCCAACACAGTCCTTGCAGAGCACGGGCCATCCCCAGGGTGCCTGCAACTGCTGTACCTGGCAGAGAGCAGCAAGAGAGGCCAGCCTTGTCCTCTGCATCCCTGCTGGGGCAGCCGGCCTCTCTCAGCACCTGCTCCTTCTCCCTCCTCCTCTCCCTCAACACGAAAGGAACACACCACTGCAGAGTAAGGTCCTCAGGGGAGCACAGGCAGCATGGAAGAGGGCAGGGGCAGCAAGTTTGTGTGGGGAACACAGATGAAAGAAAATGATTAGAAGGTAGATGGAAGAGGTAAGGATTGTAACTTGAGAGCTGCAGGTTTTTGATTTATTCAACAGCCTGCAAAAATACGTAAGCCTGACTCTTATCAGTTCAAATGTCCCCTTCTCACACTTACCTTTTTTAATATGGAGTGGGTGGCATTTTTCATAAGTAAAATAAAACTGAAATGTACCAAAAAATATTGGCCAGATGTTTGTTACAAATTTACTACATAAATAAAGTAAAAATATGTGAAATAGTCAAGTAAAGCACTTTTTGGTAGTTTGTGGCTTTGAAACACAATATTTCATTCTTCTGTCTGTCTTGCAAGAAAAGGATAACTATACCTGCTGCACTATGCCCTCTCAGTACAGAAGTGGCCCCAAAATCATATATAACTTTAAAATAATTTTGAAGAGAAAGTATGAATCCCCTGTAGGTAACTGATTTTAATTTCTTAAATCAGTCTTGTGAAGTATACACATGCTTTGTATCAGCAAGCTATGCTAGGAAAGGACTGTGCTATGAGCATACACACATAAGAATGGCAAAAAGGCAACTTGGGAGAAAACAGGAAAGAGGCAGCAGCACAGACTTAGTAAAAGTGACCACCTGGATGACCAAAAGGGATCCAAGGCACAAATATTTCAAACAGTTACATTACTGGCATATTTGACCACAATGATCCTTTAGGAAGCAAATGACCACTAGTAGAAAGACAGACTCCTGGTAACTTCATTCAGAGATGCAGTAAGCAGGGCTTATACCGACAGTGCTGTTGCTGCAAAAAATATTTTAACAGATTACAAAATTTGGCTTGTTTTGTATCTCCTCCATTTCAAACTGCAGTATTTTTTTCTATGGGAGGGCTGAAGTTAGCAGGCACCTCTGGAGATCATGTGGTCCAGCCCGCTGCTTAGAGGTGGGTCACCCAGAGAAGGCTAGGTGACCAGTGACCAGGCTTTGGCTATCTCCAAGGATGGAGACTCCACAACCTCTGTGGCAACCTGCTTCTTGGTTTGATCAGAGTGGAAAAAGCATTTTTTACATTTCAATGGAATTTCTTGCATCTTAGTGTACCCACTGCCTCACCACTGAGCACTGCTGCCAAGAGTGTGTCTCCCTCTTCTTCACTGCTATCAAATATCTGTACACACTGCTATGGTCCCCTCACACCTTCTCCTCCGCTGCATAAACAGCCCCAGCTCTCTCAGCCTCTCTCCCTGTATGACCTCAAAGAGCAAATCCACCCCTATGAGCAGTGCTACTGCCTGGCTGATGTGCTGTCATAGAGGGGCTGAAGCACACACAAATAAGGTTAAGCTAAACAGAGGTACTATTAAGCCAGCATCTATTTCACTGGGCATCATCCAGTATGCCAACTGAAAAGGAGTCAGTTTAAGATGCCCTTATCAACTGGCCACAGTTTCCTTTCTCACAGCAGTAAGGCTGCATGCCAGCTGCCTGAACAACAATGCAGCAACCACTGAAACTGGAAGGGCCCAATGCCTTCAGCAGAGAACAGACCACACACTGTTCGAATGCAGCAGAAGCTGTTGAGGAATCTTGGCATCCACGGCAAGGTTTAGCTGCTTGAACAGATGCTTGAACAGGACAGAGAGCAGCAACAAGAGAAATACATTAACCAACTATAAACTCCTTTGGAAACCTTACACATGTTGCATCCCTGGGCTTTTTCACAGCACAGAGAACTTAAAACATATGAGGATTTCTGCCTCAAAGTTGTGACAAGTTTTTAATCTATAGCAATTTAAATTCCACATTATCACAGCAGTCAGGCGAAACTATTACTGAAATTTTTTTGTTTCATTTGACTAGTAACTTCAAGACTGTTGTAACTATATAGCTGCAGCCTTCTGACCTACTCAAGCAGGAAGATAACAGACCCTGGCACACCAGAAGGGCAGCAAACCACAGCAAGACTATGCCCAGCAGAGAATCCTGCAGCCTCTGCCACCTCACCAAGAATTTCAAGCTATCAACAGAACAAATTGATGTGAATTGATAATACAAGCTCTTGCTGGAAACAGATTTAAAATATCTTCTTACAAAAAGACAAATCAAACAAAACCCAGGAAAAAAACCAAACCAAGCAAATACATATAAGCCCCTAAAGTCTTCAGCCTTTATTGCGTTTTAAAACTTTAAAATCAATGCAACAATTCCTTCACCCTACTAGGACTGAAAGGAAAAACAGCTTCCTGAACTCCCTCACTTCATTCACCTTTGTATAATTTTCGACATAATGTTTGTTTTTGCTGAAACAAGGCAAGACAGTCTCAGGCTCTGCTCTCACCTCAGCACATTGGGGTGACATAGCAGCATCTCCTCGAAGTTGTAGGTAATTTCTACAGTCCAGAATCCTTCATGGTCAAACTATGTGCTCTAAGCTGCTCTGAGCCTAAATTAACATGTAAAATTAATCCTTGGGTATTAAATAACCTTCTTCTTTAGGCCCCATTAATTACCCTACAGGTATGGCCTTCATCTCTTTGTCAGAGCACCAGGCACACAACGTACAGATAACCACCCTACCTCCACACACAACCTCCACACAGATGTGCAGGCATGCACATTTCTACCCATTCCTATTTATAACACCGTATGCTAACAAAAATACTCTCAAGCAGTTTTAAGTTAAATACCAAATAACAAGAAAGTCTTCAAATGTAAGCAGCGGTTACGTGCATAAAAGCATTGCTCTATTTTTGACAGACATTGCCCTGGAACAGCGAGTGGATTTTGACCTGATGCTTACGGCTGCCACTTACCAGCTAATTCTGGCACAAGCCTGCACTGGAAATATGCCTGACCACCCATCATTAACCAACAACCTTCAGAAACTTAAAGAAGTTTACAAGGATTTAATCAGCACCAAATGACTTTTCCAAAAGGCCTCAAAGCCTAGCATTAGTCCTCTTTCTGAAAGGTCTAAGTAGTAAGTCACAAATGCAGAAGACAAAAAGGGTATCATAAATAATGATTATTTCACTCAGTAGTAACTGCAAAGTCAAATAACTCTACTGTTCTATTCACTAAAAACATTGCTTTCAAAATACTGTTTTCTTAGTGCAGTGTAAAAAACATACCAATGAATAAAGTACTTGAATTGATATAATCTGAGTATATTGATTTCCAAAGAACACTTGCACAGTCCTTGCACTGTCTGCAGTCACTTCCCTACTGAACAGTAACAAAATACAGCAGCATGAGAGCCAGGGAGCCCCACGAGTGTCCCACTGAAGAACTCACTAACCAACCCACTCACAACAGTCCCAAAATTAATTTCTGAACTGAAAAAAGTGCTGTCTTCGTACAAGAGCTCTCTAAGGAGCCTAAAGAGAAACTATTTAGTCTCCGGATGGGCAAGAAAAAATTTTTGCTTTATATAGAGTATCCGTTTCCCTTTTATAACAAGTTTCCTTTCTGCTGCAGGAGAAAGCCTTAATTTAAATTCCAAGTACGCTATGTACATACCTAGAGGTACAAACATACATACTAGCACCCAGTACAGAACAACTCAGCAGCAACTAGAAAGACAGTATCCTGCAAAATTCCAATAGCTATCTAGCCTGTTCAAGCCAAGAGCCATCAGATATTAACCAAGACAGGCTAAACACAACTGAATTACAAATATAATGAACATGGTAAATACCACAGAAGAGAATAATATGCTGCAGATTTTTTTTTTCAGGAAATATCTAGCAGCCTGTTCAGAAATTAAGCACCATCGAGAAAAAAGGAAAATATCTCTCAACCAACCAGTCAAGGATACTGATAGAACTAACCCAGGGATCTGAGAACTGCTGTTCAGACAGTCCTATGACTTGGCAGGACATCACTTCCAAAGAATTTCAGCCCAAGAGGCCACAGGGAAGGGCAGACAGCTCTTCCTCTCGAGCTGTACAGCAATGATGAGAAGCATCCCACTATTTTATTCTTAGGCAATATTAAATAAGCCCATTCAGTGCAGATGAGACAGTATAGAACATCAAAGTAGCAACATGGTCAAAAAAATCACTGACAGGAAAAATTAATTATCCACAGTGTACTGAAATCACTGATGTGCACTAAATACAATGTTACAGATTCCTTATCTCCAGAACAGTAACAACTAAAAAACATGAACTCCAGTTACAGTCAAAAAAGACTTGGAAAAGCAAGCAACAAACCAACCCAGAATTTCATACAGCTATCCTAATGCACCAGGCAACAGAGAGGAAATGAGCAGGACATGAAATGTAAAGTAGTACTGGAACTGCCCATGTCAGACAGAGCCCCTGAAGAAGAACACGTGCTGGAGCTGGCACAAGGGGATGGGGCTGACCAGGGACCTTCCTTACCAGCAGCAAACACCAGCAAGCTGCAGCACACTCTTCATGGCAGAGGATGCCAATCCAGCTCTGTCTTGAAACAGAGAAGCCAAGAATGTCTTTGGTGCTAATAAAATTCTAGAATAATGGATAAGAACAGCCAATAAGTGTAAGGGTAGGTTGGTTTTGAAGTGGGGAATGTGGGGGAAATCAGTTTCCATCTGGAGAAAATATGTGTTTCCACTGTACATGTTACATGGGATCACCTGGTGGGTAGACGAGCAAAGTTTCTGTATAAAATTGTCACAAGAAAGATTCTCAGAGGACAGAAGAATGCATTTCTGACGGCAAGAACCGAGTCTCACACTGAACACAAAAGAACAAAAAAAAGAAAAGTTAAGAAAGAAAAAAAATACATAGCTAGCAAAGATTTTTTAAACTGTGTTTGAATTTTCAAGGGCAAATTTTAGGAGAATCAGACTCCAAGTGCTAAACTAAGGCTGTAGTTTGGCAAACACTTTAAACTGGCATAAATTTGCATTGCTGCTGAAAGAAAGTCTCACCATCTGCCAGTCCCCTGTGCCAGCACAAACATCCGAACACTGAACCAGGAGCACTTCTTTTGCCAGTTTATTTTTCAGATGGATCAGTTCCCCAAACCAGTTCACAGGATGGCCATGTAAATACTTGTGCTGGCAAAGGAGAGTGACTACTTCTCGAGCACTGCCAGCCCAAAGTGTTCATTGAACTACAGCCTAACGCACCGGGGTGTGGAGAAGTTCTAGCAGTCGCAGGTGGTGCTCCCCACCCTCAGACACACTGTATTCATACCACACCTCAAAGTTACAATCACCACACAGCTGTCCCTCAGAAACCAGAGTATCTTTATAATTTTCTCTAGAAGGAGAACCTGCCAGAATCTCAGCAACGTTAAAGTTGGCTGTGAACAAGATTCTTTTCTGGATGCTGCTGTGCTTCTCAATCAAAAGATCATCTGCAGGAGAAACCCCAGCCAGTCTTCTGATCATCTGCTCCACCTGGGACCCAAAAGGCTTGTACATGAGGAACAACAAATGAAAACTATAGTCATCACATGTCAGGGCTCTACTCCAACAGGGATTTAAGAACTGTGTGTGGGCTGTTGTGTATCCATGAATCACCACCCAATCCCTCACTGACCAGCACACTCATCTACAAGAAAACAACATCACCAACAGAAACACTGCTGTCAGGGTAAGAACCAACAGATAAGGACAAGCATTGGGCATATTCTGTGTCAAGGTCAAGCAACACCAGTGAGTACTGGGAGACTGAGAGAGACTTACCCACACTTTCCCAAAAGTCAGCAGTAAACTCAAACCCATACATAAGGTCATTCACTAGGAACCAATTAGATCAGTAAGTTTTCTACCAAGAAATAAATTCAAGGTGTGATAGTGAAACAATCTCCAGAATGATACAGAAGGGTCAATATAATCGCACATGCCACAAGCAAATTGAAGGGAAGCCCCCCACTTTACAGACATTCCTAAGCCCAGATCTCCAGCCACAGCTCTTGGGTCCTTCCATCAGAGCAGGACTTACCTGAGCTGCACACCTGCCCCTGTGCTCGCTTTCCTCTCTTCTACCACAGTTTTGGCATCATCATCACTTTCCAGTACAAGCTCGGTTGCCAAGTTCTTATTCCCTACCTCTTATTTTTCATTTGTTTTCTTATTGCCACAAATTCTCAGAGTTATATTTTGCAGATTAAGATACAGTGGAAAGAACACCCATAAATCTTGCTTTTCCTTGGTAGCATTAATGCAACATGTTTGTAGAAAAGTTGCAACATAAGTGGCAAGAGCAGAGAGCCTCTTCTGTCTAGTTTATAAAAAAGCTAACAGCAGGGTATGAGAAATCCACTCACTCCTGGTGAATTATTTTCTGAAGAAGCATTACTAACTTTGAAAGAATCTGATTTAATAGGGCACAGTCAGACTAGTCTGAATCCAGAGACCTCTAGGTCTTCAGAAAACTCCAGGATCTCCAGAGTAAGAGATGAGCAATTGCCAGGAAAAAGAAAAAAGAAAAGCAAGTTTGCACGGTGTGTAACAAATAAAGCAATTTTTTAAGCTACAGGTGGCTGAGAAGCAGTGGGTGCCACTGGCCTACTACTAGAGAGAGTAGAGCATTAAAATGCAGCAATTTGAACAGGATTGGTCTTCTGACAGGTTTCTAAGAGTGGGAATGAAGGAAAAACCAAAGGGATGTAACAGGGCATGTCAAACTGTCTATTTAATGTCCTTCCAGTAAAAGGCAGGGGGTAGGGTGTAGGAGATGGTTGGCACGGGGTGTAATGGCAAGCAGAAACAGGGACAGCTGATAGATCAGATCTCTGGTTATATGGTGATTATTAGGAACCCAGTCCACAACTGGGAAGTCGCAGCATTACTCCAGGATCAGCTTCAGATCAGCAGAGTCCACAATACGGGAAAGAAAAAGCTAGCAAAAAAAAAATCATACACCTGCCCCACCCTTAACTCCTTCTTCATGCTCCATATGGGGAAGGAGGAAAAACCTTCTCACCTAGGTGAGATTCAGGACGATTTCTTTTCCTGATTTTGACGAGCAGGTTTTTACCTCCACTAGCTATGTAAGAAAAGGACAAGCAGGAAACAGAAATACATGCATGTACAAATGTGGCAACTGATAAGCCAAAGGAAAAAAAAAGAGAATTTATGAAAAGATCAAAGAAGAAAAATCTAGAAAATAACAGGAAGAAGAAAGACACTAAAGCTCAAATATGCAAGTATGTGCCACTGTCTGCTAGAGAAAAGAAGGAAGCAGAGTCTGGAAAGAAAGAGAACAAAAGCAAGGAATGCAGTAAGTCAAGACTTCCAAGATGAGTAAATAGTTAGCCATTCTCTTATACTTGCTGCTGTCTCCACACACCTCAAAGGTACTTGGCTAGTTTATAACTACTGCTGTATAGATATCTTTCAGGCTGGAGAGTAATTTGCTGACACTCAGGACTAGGTAGAACCACATCAGTTTAAGTAGATCAGTTCTAAGCAGCCCAAGTAGTCTAGAGAAAACAACTATCAGAGACTTTAAAATGTAAAAGTCTCAGGTCACTCACAATTAACATTTTACCTTATTTCATGTCCTTTACCTTAATTGACTGGCCCTGGTGAATGTAAATCAGTTTGAATTAGATCCTATTAACACAACATAGCTTTCTCCCTGATAGGCAGGTTTACAAGCCAAGAAATTCAGGTTATATACCTTAGATCCATTTCTTCTTGCTTTTTCATACAATGCATCTAGACAGTTTATAGAAGTGATGGCAAGTTCAATGCCAACACCACCAGTGGGTTACAAGTTATATGGTTACAATACAAGTTATTTGAAGTGATACTCTAGGTATCATCTGCTTCTGTTTATTCAACTCTGAGGTGAAGCTGTGAGAGAGAATGACAGTTTTCATTCCGCTTTTGCTGAAATTTTAGAGAACTGAGCTCTCCTGCACATTAAAAGCATTGACTTTTTTGGGGAAATAAGCAAGGGAAAGTGAGAAGACAAACTAATGCACTTCTGAGCCACCGTGGAGTAAAATATTGCGCTTTTACCGATCCGATCACTGCACCTGTTCTAATCTCCCAAACAGAGGGATTTCAGCAGTGACTGAAAACCAAGTAGGAATGTAAAATACAGTAGCCCAGGAATTACATGTGTGTTCAGGATTACAACTCCAAAAGCCCTTTTCTAAAGCCCTGGCACCTATTCTTTACAGAAGCATACCACTGCACATAAAATCAGAAGCAGTATTCCTTTTTGCTGCATAAAATTGAAATCCAGCAAAACCACTAATATTTTTAGAGTCCAAGTTTGAAGCCTTGAAGAGATTTAAGACTGCCTGAAAGGTAAGTTGGCTTAGAAAAGTCCTGCAGGGATCTATGAGAACTCTAGATCATGTTCCCATTGAAAAGTTTTAGCACAGTACTGGTTCAACTGAAGAAATGTAAAGATAGCATTACCAAAAAAAAAAAATTCCCACTCTCTTTTCTTTATCACGGGAGTTTCCCGTGCCCTGAACAAATCCAGGGCTGTTTTTTGCCTTCGGGTTTCTCCCTTCCTCCCTCCCGCAGCTTCCTACCAGCTGAGATTCTGCAGCTGCGGCAACAACAGTCCATCTGTGACAGTGCAACCACCTCGGCAGGATGACTCCTACCATTTCACTGGCTTCCTTATGCTTTAACAGAGGTAGCAAAGTCTGAAGGGGCTTCACCCCTCTTCTTTTTTTTTTTTAAACTGAAAAGATACTGATGAATATTCATTACTAGTTCTCTACCAAAGGCATGAATTTTATTTAAAGGACTGGAAGGGAATTGCAAATTAGGCTAATACAATGGGAGATTTTGACTCAGTTCTCTGCTCTCGAAATAGAGCTAAAGAGTAAGATTTTTGCGGAAAAGTGGTTTGATGACAGTAACATAAAAACTCTGCCCAAAGCCGCCCTGCTCCACTGTGACTCCGCTGCCTGCTGCAACACCACTGCCAGAGTGCTGCACTGAACCTCACGGGTTTATTGTGCCACCGGGGCACTCGCTCACTGATGCGGGTCTCCTGCCCACATTTTTAAGTCCCACACCTGGCAGGCCACATCCTGAGCCAAGGCTTACCAAAACCCGGCTCACTGATGAGAGCCTACAGACGCTGTGCACAAGGAGAGTTCCACGCTCTCCAGCCAGCGCCGCTGCCGGGACCCCTCGCAGCCCCTCCGCTTCCCGAAGCCCACCAGAGCAGTTATCCGGGGTTTTCGTCGGGACACCACGAAAGGACTCGCATTTCAATACTCATCGCCTAGCGGATAAGCTTCCAGGTCAAGGGGTTTTTAACAAAACGCAGGCATATAAACAAGATCACCTTTCTTTCCTGCTTTGGGAAAGTGAAGAGGCAAACAAATCCTCAGGCAGCTTCCCGGTAGAGAGCAATCCCCAGGCTGACCGCGGGACAGTGACCCGCCCGTCGAGGCTCTGGCCCAGACCCGCTGGGTTTGGGGGTCCCACCGCGGCCAGGTGAGCCACAGAATAGCCAGGGGTGGAGGGACCTCTGCAGATCATCCAGTCCCACCCTCCTGCCAAGGCAGGGCCACCTCGAGCAGGTGACACAGGAAGGCCTCCAGGTGGGTTTTGAATGTTTCGAGACAGAGACTCCACGAGCTCCGCCGGCAGCCTGTTCCAGTGCTCTGCCACCCTTAATGTAAAGAAGTTCTTCCTCTTGTTGAGGTGGAACTTCTGTGTTTTAGTTTATGGCCACTGCTCCTCGTCCTGTCACTGGGCAACACTGAAGAGTCTGGCACCGTCTTTTTTTACATCAGCCTCTGAGATACTTACATACATTAATGACATCCCTTCTGTCCTCTTTTCACTAGACTAAAAAGCCTCAGCTCCCGCAGTCTCTCTTCATGACAGAGATGCTTCAAACCCCTAATCACCGTTGTTACCCGCTGCGTGACCCTCTAGAGAAAGACAAGAAGCGTCTTTCTCGTACTGAGGAGCCCAGAACCGGACACGACTCGCAAGTGTGAGTCGGCTCCGGGGAGCGGAGCGGCAGCGGGGGCACACGCACAGCACAGCCCCGCACGGACAGCCAGCCAGGCGGACGGACGTGCGCACACGCACGCAGCCCCGCAGACAGCCGCACACGTGCGCGCACACACGCCCGCTCCCGGGGAGCGCCGGCTCCGCCGCCCCGCTCCCGCCCCAACACCCGGGATGCAGGAGCAGGGGGAGGACGGGCACCGGGGGTCCCAGCTCCCTCCCGCACTCACTTTCGTCCTGCCGTTGATTTTGTAGTTGCCCAGCTTTCCGTTGCAGTGCCGGATGAGATCGTCCATGCTGTTCATGAGGAGCCGGATGGTCTGGCAGCCCGGCTCCTTGCCCTCCACCCAGGTGATCTTGTCGCCGCGGATGTCCTTGGAGGAGTCGCTCTTCTGGCTGACGAGCTGCCCGTCGGTGAAGCGGCCGGTGTGGTGGAGGGCCCGCACCTCCTCGGCCACCAGCCCGCCCAGCTCCTTGCCGAGGAAGTCGTCCACCACGCAGATGCCGTGCTTGTTCATGCAGGGCACGATGTACTCCAGCGCCAGCCGCTGCGGCACCAGCGACTTGGTCTGCCCGTTGGGGCGCAGCGCGGCCCCGCCGGGCCCAGCCTGCACGCCGCCCGGGTACAGGTTCGACTTGTCCGGTACGAGCAGCACTGCCTCCCCGGAGGGCGACGGGGACTGGGCCGCGACCGGGGCCTCCGCCTCACCACCGGCAGCTGCGGCGGCGGCGGCGACGTGGTTGTTGGTCAGGGAGGCGGCCTCGGCGGGGGTCTCCGGGGACGGCGGCGCTGCGCCCTTCCCGACCCCGGCCC
>VZRO01008286.1:931761-962539 GCA_013397915.1 Daphoenositta chrysoptera | reverse complement strand
GGGCCGGGCCCGGGCCGGCCGCGTCCTCCGCGCCGCTGCGTGAGGGGTGAGAGGCGCCGTCACGGCCGTGGGGCCCGGCCTTGGGCGCACGGACAGGCCCGGGGCGGCCGCACCGCCGCCGCGGGGATGGCGCCCTTTCCCCCTCCGACAAGTGCGGCCTTCCCGGCAGGGACAGTGGGGAAATGGCTGGGGGGTGTCACCGGTCGGGGGGGGCACCGGTCTGGGCTGCCGAGGCGCTGGGCAGGTCGCTAATGCGCGGGTGCCCGCGGCCCCGGCAGCGAGCTGCCCCGCTGCCCCGCCGGGGTGGGGGCCTGCCGCCGGTGAGGCGGCACCGAGGAGCGGCAGGGGGCACGGGAGCCGGGCACTGTGGCGTGAATGACAGGCAGGGTGGCGGCGGCGGCGCCCGGCCACAGTGGAGGGCCGGGTTTTGTCACTCCCGTAGGCCCCAAAATGTTCCTGCCGGATAGCTGGTAGAGCGGGAGAGACGTGTGCTGTCTCCCTCACAAATAACACGTGGCTTGTGTCCCGCCTAACTCGGTGGTAATGAAGGCCGGAGCTAGGCTGGTTAGGAAAAGAAAAAGCAAAAAGCAGGAAGAAGGAGCCAGTTGATGTAGCTGCCAAAACAAGGAGAGGGCAGGAGTTGTGGCCTGTGCTGTGATGAACATGGCAAAGTCCCTGACAGGAAAAAGGAAGCTCGTTTGGCAGAGCAGTGCTGGTGGAGGGACAAAGGTCTCCGCTCAGTCACGTCGGTTGTCAGAAGCCACATGGGGACCTGGACTCCTCTGAGGTGATGTTTAAGCTTTGACTGATCCGATTAACTGTGGCTTTGCTTGCTTGTGGTGTAGTTGAGGAAAGTGGAGTGTATTCTGCTGTTTTCCTGCGGTCCTGCCCAACAGGGTGGTCGGTGCTTCAGGGCCATGTGGTGAGGCGGAGCAAGGATTCCTCCTGGGCTGGGAGTTCTCCCACCCATCTTCTCAGAGAACCATTTGGTGAACAGACAGCAAGTCTCTGCTCCATGGGCTGGGCTGGTGGGACACAATGCATACCGCTGGTCTGCACTGCCTGTAAGTTAAACAAATCCATTCAAAAACCCAAGAAATGTAAAATACGTGAGCCAATATACGGATCCTGAGGGAGAAAGGTGAATCCTCTGGTTGGTAACCCAGAGGCTGCCACGGGATTTCATGTGAGTTTGGATAAGTGACTTGTTCTCTGCCACTGTAGAAGTGGAACACTAATGCTTTTGCTTCTCACAGGCTTTTGTGAGGCTTAAGACTGTAATATACTTGTATTATAGTGAGATGACTTTATGTATGCAATTATAATGGTTTAGTTCTTATCATCTCACCTATAGAACTGGATTTAAGATTGACTGGCATAGTAATAGGACTTGGAGGAATGTTAGGCACTGAGTGTACTATATGAAGGATGTAGGAGAAACAAAATATTTCAAAACAAGGCTAGAAGTGCCTGTGGTACATACATGAAAAATGAGAAGGAAAACCAGGGTGATTTATTAGAAAGGCAAAAGGAGTACTGAGGGGACAAGGTCATGAAAGCCCAGTGGATAAAATTTCAAGGTAAATATGACCAGCAAGCTCCAAGGGTGAATTAAAAACAACTGCAAGGAAAAAAAAAAAAGGTGGCAAATGAAGTGGAAGAGATGGAAACTAAAGACAGAGTTCCAGATTAGTAATTTCTTTGTGGTAAGGGCAGAACGAAGTAGATTAAAAACAAGTTTTAAATCCAGAGCATTAAGCGGACAGATTTTTAATGTAGGTTTAATGAGAATTTTTCTTTCAACTATAGGTATATGAGGTATGTAAAAAAATATTAGGCTTAGGCATTCCTCTAGTTTGCTTTAAGATGAGATAAATTCAGCTGATTTCCTTGGATTTGCAGCATTGCTAAACTGGGCTAAATGAGAAGAGAGTCAAGGCTGTTATTTTCAAAAACTTGAGAAATGCAAACAATGGTGTTCTGCCAGATAGAAACTGAAGAGTTAAAGATCTTTTGCATTTGTTATGTACTCTTTCAGCAAATATAATGGAGATGAAAGTCACAGACTTGAAACTCAATCATCCAACCATGAAACAACTAAGAAAAGGACCAAGGCACAAGTATGGTGCCTGGCTAAAATCTAATGATAGTTATTAATTTACAGGCTAATTTGGCTTCAAAAGTCTTTTGTTCTTTCCCTCTCTTTTCCACATCTCTTTTGGGATGCAATTAAAGGTCTTAATTTTCACATTTGCTAATGTGCTAAGCTACTTCAGATTGTACTGACATCATACTGTTTCACAGCATGCTCAACAGAAATACCAAGTTCAACAAAATCCATCTTTGGGTGCATGAAACATTTGCCTTATTTTATTGTTACAGCACTATGCCTGTGGCACAAAACAACTCAATGAAGGTTGTTTTACAGTGACAAAGCTGTGTTGGGGAGCAGTGGTGGTAAGGAAACTCAGGAAGACAATGACTATTTATATTACAATAGTGTCTGCAACATGCTAGAAATGTTTTCCAAGCATATAAGACCCTATTCATTGCCAAAGAGCTTGTTCCTTAAAAGACAGTGTAAGGACAAAGCACAACGAAAAGCAACATAGGGTATACAAAGTAAAATGACCAATATGATGGTTGCCAGAACAGAAGAGGAAGGGACTTCCTTCTCTTTTTTTCCAGCTGGTTACTCTTCACTTGCTCCCTAAAGTTGCCTTCCCGAGATAACTAATTTCTTGTCCATGTCAGTGGATGTTGTGGGATAAACTCAGTGCAAGGTCATAGTTTTTATCACCACTTAGATATGGATCTGATATGTTTATTAGAAAGGGAAAAAAGAAAAGGTTGGTCAATGAATAACTTTTCTGTTTTTATTAAGTAGTAATAGTAGCTGCATTTATACCATGCTTTAAATAGCTTGCGTACTGCAGCGCTGAGATTATATAAGCAACCAAAAAAGAATCTTTGAAGCCTGGGGAGAAGGGGAATGCAGAGTAACAAGATTATAGAAGGTTACAAAGTCAGTTAAGAAATAAAGCTTGAATGAAAAGTAATCTCACGTTGAGGTAGTTTTGCTGTGAATGGGAAAAGAAGTGCTTGGACTCCAGGCTAAGTTTTTCATTGCTGCCAGAAGGCCTTTTGGAAGCTACATGTGCTCCTGAGGTGGGTGGTAGTGTAAGGCATCAGTGAGACACATGCGTGTCCACAACAGTGTCATAATTAAAAGTCAGAACTTGGGAGCTTGTAGCGTTTGGTCTCTTCCACCCAGATCATTCCACCATGTTCTTCAGCCTGACTGCTGCTATTCCACTTAGACCATTATTCACTGGTCTCAACAGTGCCATTTTTCAAGCTTGCTTTTCATACTAGCTTGTGAACTGTAACAGGTTTGCAGCTTTTCCAAATTAAAGGAGAGAACTGTTTGTCTGAGTTGGATTCTCTGTTCAAAACACTTCCTTTCTAATCAGGACAAAGTGTACAAAGTACATCCACAAGGCTATGCAAGTGCTCCTTTGTTGAATGCATGCTCTTTTCCTGAGGTACTCAAAGGGTTAGCATGGTTTGTTCATCTCCCAGATACCCCCCCTGGCCCCGGTTTCTGCAAAGCAAGGGAAGGGTCACCCAGCAGAGGTGATCTGGAAGGTGTGGGGTTATTGCCTGACAGGACTAGTGCTGGCCATTACAGAGGAGCACATGACCAAACACAGGGTCCCCTCAAAAAGGAAGGGCAGCATAACTGAAGGAGTCTCAGAAATTTTTGAGATCCAGGCTTTGATATGCCAAGAACTTGGTATTTTCCACAGTATGAAGTGGCAAAGGGCACTTGGAACAACAGAGAATTTGGCTCAGAGCCCTGAAAATAATCTGCAGCACCCTGTACCATCTCTCATCCTGCTTAGTGCTTGTTGATGCCATTGTCGAGTTCCCCTAAAGGTTTTTGCTGAAATTAAAGTAATAGAATAAGTTGGTTATCACTGAATATCATAATGGTCTAATGTTTAAAAAAAACCCCCAACTTTCATTATAATCTGAGTTTATAAGGGTTGGACTAAATTATAAGGAGTATTTTCAATTACTCTATGTAAACTTGTGTTTAATACTGCCTTTAATATTATGAGATTCCTCCAGGCTGTTTAACTAAAATTGGTTTTGCTGTTCCTGTATATCTCTGAAATTATATGCATTTTCATATCTGGGAATATAGCCTATTTTTATTACACCAAAAATATGGTTAGGGTTGATCCAGAGAGATTTATACATATTAAAATTTTTGTCTACTGTAATAATTTTATTCATGTTTAAGGAAAATTAATTATGCTAGTGAAGTACAAAACAATGGGGTTTTTTTATTTTTAGCCAAAAATTCTGCTTCCAGATATCTGTATCTGTAAAGCTATAGATATGCAACATAGCTTAGAAAATGCTCAAGACCAACTCGTTCCAGTTTTGTCCTCATTTTAAACTTTGTACCATGGAAAGTTCAAAAGCTTTTTTTCACATTGTTTGTGAGATTTCTCCAGAGGGAGTATTTCTGGCTCTGGTTAGAAAAGAACTCCCTGTCTTGCTAAAGATTGACAATTATGTACATTTTTGTCCTCTAATGTAAGCAAGCCAGCAGGCCCTCAGGGTGCTTAAAGTCCAGTTATGAACAGAAAATTACTTTCAAATACCATTTTTAAAACCCATTTGAAATTTATGCACTGATACAGCAATAAGCAGTTTTGGGGGCAGAAAAAGAGATTCCTGTTTTATCTGTATGCAGGTCAAATTTATCTGAACTGCTCCAGAAACTTTTCTTGATTTTGGTGCAGACAAGTCTTCCAGGGTGAGAACAGGTGACTCCAACATAAAGAATGTCCAGCGCTTCATAGCGCCACAATCACAAAAAAACCTTTTTATTCTGCATCTGATATGTGCTTCCTGCCCCTCTGTCATCATGATTCAGCATGGTGACATGCTGAAAGATCATTAAGGTGGAAACAATGCCGTGCAGTGTTAGGATGATGTGACCTGCCATGATTATTTTGTGTGTACCTGATTTATTGCACATCATATTTTCTCTTTCCTCATCTTTCGGCTGCCAGGCACGTAGTTCTTACTTCTGCCAGTGCCTGGTCTTGTATTTGGAAAAGGGAACAGGGATCCCCTGGGGTGTAGGCAAGGACGGTTTGCCCTCTGCCCCTTGGTTTGGGAAGCTTGAGAATACCTCAGCTCATGCCTTGCAATATAGAGTACTATTTAATGAGGTACAAAGTCTCCAGTTTTTTTTGGTTTTTTTTTTGATTACCTAGAAACAGTTCCCCAGCGTTCAAGAGAGGAACTCAAGAAGTGTTCCTGAAACTATGAAGACGTATTTGTTAAAAAACTGGACATTTTATCTTTGGGTTGAAGATGCAGTTTCTTTTCCTTTTTTCCAGATGACTAGCATAATTTCTGATATCCCTAAACTCTTTTTCTTATGGAAGCAGTTGTACAAGTAGGAGAGATTCCAAGAAAACAGTGAGCTTAAAACATTTGCTGCTATGAAAGGAGAGACCTGTCTCTGTAATTTAAGAGAGGAAGGAAAAGATAATAGTGAGTGAGGTTTTGAGCTGATAAGACTGACTAGGTGACTCAATAACACTTGGTGGTTTGATTTTTGTTCTTTCTTTTTTTTTGATGAGGCAATTTCTTGAGAAGAATGGGGACAGGCTTAATTTTTGTTTGTTTTTCGAGTGCACAATGATGTCCTCCCTCTTTTCTTGAACAATGGGGATAAAATATGATAGCTCACGTTTTAAGACAATCAAGATAGCACATGTGTCCTGAAAAGCTCACCTTTGCCAGGGCTGGCTACACACACACACAAGCACTGTGAGCCTGAACCCCAAAGAGTCACCACAGTCAAGGTGGACTCGGTACCGTGTCTTCTGTCACTACCCATTCCTCCTGCTGCCAGGACAGCTCCCCTCTGATGCATAATACAATGCAATGTCCTGTTGCTCTCCTGCCATTGCACCCCTCAGTCCCTACCCCATCCCAAGGGCTTTGTGATGTCTATTCTTGCATTTCCATTCCTCCCAAAGACACAAGATTTTACTCCATGCCCTTCTGTTTGCCTTCAGTGCTCCTCTGTGCCCTTCCTCAACGCTTTCTCCAGCTGTGGTTCATTTGAGACGTGGTGTTTGAGTTGCTGCCACCAGAAGGGGTGGTTCTGCTCCCTCCAGAGCCATGCTCCTTGGCATCACTCTTGTCAAGCCCTTTGGTGAGTCAGTTCAAGAGAGTTTTCTGTTGGATTAACAAGTTGGATCAGCTTACCAAGTGGTTTGATGTGGTGTAAGAGAGGGTGTGGACCAGGAGTTGGGGAGGGAAAAGCAGGACCACCCAAGTCAGAATAGTAAGCTGACTCAGTCATGTCATGTAACTTCACTCTTATTTACTTCATATTATGTAACTTGACCCATTTCTACTTTCTCTCTGACTGAAGAGAAGCTTTTAATTTTGAAACTGTATTTAGGGAATCAGCAGATCAAAAGTGCAGGATATTCTGTACCAAGAGAGGATAATGGCTACCGTCACCTGATACTGCTGTCTAAGGATGCAAGGAGAGGTGTTTCAGGCTATGGATGGTGCGAACAGCATGCCAGGGACTCGGGTTTTGTAAGTTTTTGTTTGTTTCTTTGTTTTTCTTTTTAGGTTTTAGTAGTTGAAAGGTTCCGGCAATTGATGATAATAGTTCTTAATATTTTAGAACTGAATAAATATGGTATTAAAACTTGTGATATTGATGCACACTCATTATGATAGTGTTCTCTGTCTTCTTATTCTTCCTATGCTAACAAGCATAACCCTCTGTGCAAATACTCTTTGACTAATACCAGAGTAAGGTATTCCATCGTGTTTTAAAGCACATTCCAAGCAACTTATACCAAGGACAAATATTTACTAAACCAGGAAGGCTAATATATATACTACTATATATACTGGATATACAATAATTTAAATTCCCATATTATGAAAATTGTTGTCTCCTCCCTGCATGATCTAAACTGACACTATTCATTTTATCTCTTTCAATGGGCATTCAGATGGCACAATGCTGTTCATGAATCCACTGAAACACAATGTTGGAATTGTATATTGGAGAGCATTTAGAAAGCAGTACCAAAATATTAAGTCCTGGAAGATTAGGTTTACAAGTATTTTGTGCAAGCACACAGCTGAATTTGTATTATTAACATCCTTGTTTTGTATTCAGAGTGATAGTATGTGCTACAGAGCTGTAATTAGTGCTGGGTTGTGTCTGAGTCTTGCTATCATTCTGCATCAGTTTGTCACTGTTAAGAGTTACCTGAACCTGTTCCTTGCTCACCCAGTTAGCTAATTAGTAACGTAGAGAAAAGGTGGCATTTATTGGTACTGGAAGAAAAGGCCTTTCATTCTGATGCAGAAGCAAAAAGCAGGTCAACAAGAATTTGCTGCTTCTTCATCCACTTACAGCACAATGGAAGATGATTATGCTTATCTTGTCAGGCGGTGGATTTCACTTTTTTTCTTCCTTTCCTGTTGCATTAGGCTCATATTTTCTCCCTGGAATTATTCTCTCTTTTTTGCTGTTGTTTTGGGTGTGTTTTGTTATTTATTCATTTGTTTGTTTTGGGGTGTGTCTATGTGTCTGCCCTCAGATTGTTTGTAATGCTGGGACCATGTTCAGGAGTTTTCATTAAAAAGCAGATTCCTAAAAACAATTTCTCATATTAGAGCTTCTTCACTGTGTGATTGACTTCTAACTGGAGGGGATAGACAGACAATAGATGAAGACTCTGTCCTCACCTATTTAATAAATTGCTCAAATGGTTGTTGAAATTTGTGTGGGAGGCAACACTCCTCCCTTTATGCAAACACATCCTCCAATAAAAGCCATGTGCTGTGGGCAAAAGGAGTCAAGGGCTTGCTGCCTTTTTCTTTTTTTTTTTAATAAACAGCAGCTTATCAGTTTGAGAGGCTGAACATGGCTAGCTGATATACACACACAGACTCGTGTTTGTGGATATGCCCATCCTGTGAACCCAGCCTGACTCCTACCTTATTTTAGCTACAGCAACCATTTCTCCACTATTTTAAAGCATATTCTGTATTTAACTTGTGACATGAGTAAAAGAAATGCTGAATTGTATCTTTGTGGAGCAACATGCAGCAGCGCATTTGTTAATGGAACCTTGGTTTTGATTTAAAAATATCAACCTCAATCTTTTTAGGAAAAAACCACAGCATAAAGCTAAAATCAGTTTTTCCTCTCTGTTATCTTAAGATGGCACTGAATCACAGACTGAGGACAAAAATCAATTGAGAATATGGGTTCATGCTAGAGAATCTGCCCTAAGCATGCCAGGAAGAAAACTTTTCAGAGGTTCATGAATGCCAGTGTTTGACATCAAACACATGCCTGGTGCACTACATACTGTACTGCAAAGTTTTACTGATTGTTAGATGCCAGGCAAAGCTCTGAAGCAAGGTGCAAGCTTGTTTCCCTTTGTAAGCCTCCAGAGCAGCTAAATGGGAGCTCTTCCAGAAAACTCTCTGGAAACTTTCATCTAGCCTCAGTGCTCTATAAATAGACGAGGTCTTCATCCCTGAGGAGGTTTTGCAATGTCGTTGTGTGGGGGGAGTGCTGAGCTCTGATGGAGGCAGAGGAAGCAGAGTTGTGGAGCAGTGTGGTGGGACCAGGAAGGGGAACAGGATCTCCTTCATTGTGAGATGAGGTGTGAGGACAGGTTGAGAGGAGAATAATTAAGATGTAAGACTCTTCCCAAAAATGCATGTGCAGGGAGAAATTCCCTTAGATGCTACACAGAAACTACTGCCAGCAATGTGGAAAATGCAGGCACAGTGACTGTCAGCTGCAAATGACAAAAAATGATACCTGCCTCAATCAGTCAAGAAGCACTTCTGTAGAGGGACTCTTTCCCTTTCCACAATAAATGGAGAAATGGTTTCACTGGGACCAGTGAAAACAGCAATACATGCTGTAAGAAATGCTGTAGAAATGATTCCATTGCTCTGATGGACTGTCATGAGTGTGATAATATGGGACAGAGTAATCACAAACATAACTCTGGACTAAGTCCCAAGAGCAAAACACTTGGAATTTTGTCTCTAAAAAATACTTAAATATAGAAGAAAACCAGGTGGCTGTTACAGAAGCTAGAAGAATATGTCCTAACACTCTCCCTTTTCATTAATGTAGGTCCCTTGATTGTGATGGCAGATTAAAAAGCATTGTCTTCCAGAATTTAGCTACAGTGTATTTTCCAAGATTTAGCTACAGTTTCAATATGGGGGAGAAACTGTGTTTGGGTAAAGTTTCATGTATTATTTTCAAAAGAAATAACTTTAATAAATGGGATTGAAAGAGGAAAATTTCACTCTGACTTCCGATAGCTCAGCCGCATGGCAATATCAAAGTCTTGTATACTATACATTTGAAAGAGGCATACTCCATTACTTGTTTGGTTACTTTTGGAGGAAAAGAAATCTGAAAATATTAAAGAGATGCCGAATTTTGGCTAAGCTCAGTAATTTGGAGGGAACAAGGCTAATTTTGGAGACAATATTCTGTCTACAGAAGAATGAAAAATGAAAGTAAACTATTTTCCTTCTGACAGACTGCATATTGAACACTGGTCTATAGATAAGTTATTGTTTGATCTCGAAGACCTTTGATATGCAGTCTTCAAATGTTTTTCTTCCTACCAGCAGAGTTTCAGAATTAAGAGAAATCTTTATTTTGTTGATGTAAAAACAATATGGCAATAATATAGGAACACTGAGCCATTGCCCTACAAGGCTATCATTCCTCTGCCTTCCTGAAAGTGTCATCCAGCTACAATTTCTTTAAAGGTGGAAGGAGTTGTGTTTTCTGTACCAGAACAGTACTTACTTCTTTCAGTGTGCTGGGGTTTTATGGTAGAATTTTAAGATCAGACCTTAGACGGGCTAGAATGTATGATACAATGTGCTAATTGTAAGGTAAATTACAAGGAGAAAAAGCTCACAAAACCAAAACTGATGACAAATCACTTGGTCATGCTTGGCTTCTAAGTAATCAGGACAAAATGTACAAATGGGTGGGGATTTCTAACAGTGTCATGCATTAGCTCCCAAAAAATTCCCTTTGCTTTTTTTCTTCCAGTGAGCAAAATCATCCTCACATATGCTAGCCTGCTGCAACTGAATCGCCTACTGCAATCTCAAAGGCCACAATGGAAAGAGTTTCTTCATGTAAACAAGCCTGTTCACACACACAAGAGATAAGTAGTCACTCCAATGTTGGTGTAATCCCTCTGAGAAGCTTCTCAGACACCCTAAGGCTGCACTATTGAAGTTGTGCACACGTAGCTGAGATGTGTACAGTAGTTTTAAGAATATTTTGTTAACCTTTTGCTATGTACAGAAATACATTGTTCATAAATTGGTCTGGCTGCATGCTGTGTTGCTGTGAGAGTGTCTGAGAAGGAAGGGAGAGGCTAGAACTTGTTTTCAAGTGGTTTATTGACTATTAAACTCATAGCTAGAATAGAAGCAACAGCAAATAACCTGATCTATGTGTTACAACAGTGCACAGTCTCACCTTCTCCCTCCTTGCATTGTATTTCCTATCTAGGTCACTGTGCAGTGCAAGGCTGTTGATTTACCAGATAATGTTTCCACACATTGCCCCAGACATGGTGATGACAGGCAGGTTTTCAGGCTGTTTATGCAGATCACTAGTGTCTTGAGCCTACTCCTGGCACAAATTTTACCTTCCTCCTTGCTGGTTTGGTGCCTGGTAGGGCTTGCCTAGCCTTATGGATGGCACTGGCTATACTGACATCTAAACAGCTTTGTAGATAAAGCCATCTTGCTGTCAGCCTGTTAAACATGAATTCCATCACTACCCTGCAACTGCTGTGTAATTAAATGTTCTGCTAGGCATACTCTGGCTTAACGAGTTTTATGAGTCATGGTGGCAAAGAGAAAGGAGAGTCCCCAGGAACAAGAATGGGCACAAACACCATCTTGATAATTACCTTATTTAGAGAGTAAGGTACTTGCTGGTACAGAGAAGTCAACACCAGGTCTCCTTGGATCCCTTGTCAGAGAATCTCACACTGATGCCTACTAAGGTATCCAGAGAAAGTGATTTTGCAGTTCTGACTTACATAAAACAGTAGTACAGGCACTTGCAAGAAAGTGGTTTGTTTGTGGCATCTCGGTTTGAGAGAGCTTGAGAAGGAAGGAAGGAAGAGGTGAGAACTTGCAAATTCTGTGCTCTCATAAGCTCAACCCCAAACCCATCTACACCACAGGACATGTATTATATGTAGGAGGAGAGCATTGCTAGGCCCCAGTAGTCAAAGCTGAGCATTTAAAGCATCACCAAAACCATTTCTCACTAGCTGCAAGCAACTAGGGGCATGAAAACTGCTGGTGTGAGAAGGCAGCTCAGCAGCTTCACGCTCTTGTCTGCTGAGGCAGAGGGAAAGCACCCTGCATGGCCAGGACCATCTACACTCCCTGCTTTCACACCCTGTTGTTCCAGGAGGGAGGGACTGTGCCCCTGGCAGTGTGCAGGGTGGTGTGGCTCTGCTTGACCTCGGCTGGACCTACATGAAACCTTCTCCGTGACTGCCAGTGGGGGGAAAGAGGCAGTCAAGGAGCACGTAGGGATGAAAAAATGTTGGGCACATCTGTATTTCCTCTGACCAGACTCGGCCTCTTGTGTAGCTTGCACTGAACACAAGCCAAAGTCAGCTCCTGGGTGCACGGGGCTCAGCACAGAGGTGCGTGAGTCTGTCTGTAAACTCCAGGTCTGTCGTTTGAGGAGATTACCACTCACCCAGCACTCAGGCACACACACCCCCTGACAGCTTTCCTTGACCTATTTACTAGCATTGAACTAGATACAGGCAGCCCTTATGTTTCAGCTGCCTGAGCTAGCACAGCTCACTTTGGTTCCAGAGGACCAGGGGAGGCATGTACAAGCAGTTTTGGTGACAAACCTGGGAGGGTAGTAGTGGTTAGGAGGAGAATGGTAACAGCCAGGGTGGGATTGGACTGGGGTACTGACACTTCAACAGCTGGAAGAAGTCTTGAGTTTCCAGCCTGGTTGGGTCCGAATGGCTGCCTGCAGACAGGCTGTGGCTGCAGACAGGCTGTGGCTGCACAAGCAGGGCTTTGAGTAGAGATGTTCCCTCCTTTCCACTCCCCATGCTGCCCCCGAGGGTGCTGCAGCTGCCCCAGCAGCCTGCCTGCCCCTCCCGTGGCTGCCCTGGTCTCTCCTGGGACTGAGCATGGTGTGCCCACGCAGGGACTGCTCGTGCTGAGCCAGCTCACGTCCAGTGCTTGCAGCAGCACACAGCACAAATGATAGGGCTCTGTGCTGTTCCCCAGATGGGACAAGGATCAGCCTCTGCTGCAGCCCCTCTGTTTACCTTGTCCTTTCACCTTAAGCTCTTCATCTGTCTGGGTCCTGTTGCAAATGCTGAACTAAACCCTTAATACCCCTGAGCAGGGATGGAGGGTTAAATCAGATGAAAGATTAGAGTATCTTAGCGGGATATATGCTTAACTAAGGGTCCTGGGTCTGTAACTAAAGTCTAAAATGCCCCCAGGCAGCTGGCTACACCCCTGGTGGTGCCAAGACTTGCTAGGCAGCTGCCTGTGTGAGCTGCTGCTGCTCCCTGTTCATAGTCAGATCTGCTGCTCTCTGTTCAAGACCAGGACACCAACCTCATTTAGTGGGCATTCTAACCCATTGGTAGGAGAAGGTGGCACATGAAATACTTTGCAAAACCCTGCAAGCCTGAGGCAGATGTCTGACCTGCAGAGTGGGATTCACACAGCCTGGTACTCCAGACACCGTTTCTTGCTTCTCCCCTTTTCAGTCCTGCAGGCACTTTTTGAGGTAGCCACCAAAGCACATGCTTGAGGTGCTGGCAGAAGAGAGAGGCCTGTGCAAGCAAGAAACATGGTCTGTATATGAGAAGCATGGGCGGTCTGGCATACAGCACCTTCAGTTTGTACATCCCAGAAAAAAATGAAAAAACAGTAAATAAAGCTGTCTGCTTGTTTTGGCTCAGGTGATTGGAGAGTGAAACTAGGTAGTGTGAATTAGTATAATTTAATTTTCATCACTATCTTTTATAAGCTGTAAAGTTCTGCATCTCATATGACTTAAAATCTTTATGGGCTTCATTTTGGATCTCTTTTTAGACCTTGATATATCCATGCTATTTTTAGTCTTGCAGACTATTTTTGGATAATATCTACAAGATACAGTCTTTTTTTTAATCCAGCCTGGTAGCCCAAACTGTGCCAGACTCTCCTTCTCTTATACCTTGATTGCTGCAACATCTGGTTGTGAGACACAAATTCATTGACCCTGCAGCTGCATACACATTCACAGGGCTGCTGCAAAAGTTGTTTTCTTTGCTTGCTGTTTTGTCACCCCTTTTCACTGACCTCCTTGCCTCCTCAGTAAGAGAAGAATTCAACCCAATTTATACAAGTCCATTTATATTGTGGCTGATGGTATTTCTCTGTACATGCAGATGGGATTTTTTGCACGTGCACAATGGGTGGAGAGGCTTTGCTGTGCCCCAGGTTGCCGCAGGAAGGAGCACACCCCTTGGGCCTCACTGCAAATGAGCTGCAGGCCATTGAATCACTGGCAATGGCTGTTTGTTTCCAGCACCACCTTTCCTGGTGTCCCAAGGCCCCACTGCTGTCGCATCAAGGTTATGCATTACTCCTGTGATGGGCAGGAGAGCGAGGAGCCCTGGGGAAAGCCAGCTATAGTGTGTCAGCTTTTTTTTAACACCCCCAGAGCAAATTCCTCCCACCCACAGCCCAATTGCTGTGAGCTCCAAGTTGCCTCAAGAAACAGGTTGTCAAGGGGAGCCTTTATGACAAAGGGCCTGTTTTTCATTATTCTAACCCACAATGGGCCACTCAGAAGCAATCTGCAAATTCAGGTACCCCAAAGCCCCTTCCCTTTTAGATCCTACATAGACTCTTTGTCCTTCATCAGCTTTCCCATCTCTGCTGAGATGTATGAGTTATGTCTGGGGCTTATTTTAAGGAACACTGTGGTACCGATCTGGAGTTTTCCTAAGGTGTGAGCCATACATGTGCAAATAGCGTAGAGCTGCTCTCTAGCAAATTCCTCCCACCCACAGCAATTTTAAACCATCAAACACACCTGCTTATCCTTGCTTTAAGAACCTTCTGAGCCTATCTCCATTCTTTCCAGGGCAAAATACAAAGTGAAATCCCACCTTCAAGAAGATGCCCCATATTTCCCCATACTAAGGTTTTTACTCCTGCAACTTTGTTCTCTTTATCATGCTCCCTTTCACTTTCAGGAGATGCCTCAGGGAACATCTGCTTCCCAGAAGTTCCCTAGACCATCTGCAGTCAAACTGGCATTGGTAAGTCTGGGGGTGTCCCACTGCCCCTCGGGCTGGCCAGGCAGTGATACTGCAGGGCTACTGTACTTCTAAGTGGGGATGAAATTAGGTGGTATCATATCCTGCTCAATTTCTTTGCACGCTGCAAACAAGATTTACTTGGATCCTAGAATTGAAAATAGACATATACAGGCTATAAGTTCATGCAGATGTTTATACAGATTGCTTAGGAAATAGATGTCCACCTCTGATAAAAATAATGAAAGAAAATATTCTAGATTATTTTGATGAATTCTGTTCTCTTACTGTCACACAGAATTTGCTTTCCAGGCTATTGTAGGGCATCAATCTATTTTAAGATAGTAGTTTCTTTCTTCCCCAACCATATTCTAATAATTGCATTGTACAAAATAAAATAGTTTAGACATTTTAGCTTGCCTGTGCTAGAAGAGGGTACTGCTACAACAATGCAGAAGTAATCATTCTCACCTACTGTGCAGACAGCATAAAGACATTTCATAATAGAACAGCAATTCCCAAGTGAAAACTGGAAGAAATTAAGTGGTATAAGTCAGCTCTCTGTCATCCAGAGAAGGGATTTTGCCAGCATAAACGAGTTTGGTTACAAAACCTCACAGTTCTTACTGCAATTATTATACTAGGAAAACTTGTAGATCCAGACTGCCTACAAAAACATGACTGCAGCAGCCACCAACATCCCGAGGACTTGTTACACTGAAGTCAGTCCAGTTGTAACTCTTGATTTCATTGAAAGTTATTCCAAGAATGACTTTGTCCCACTGGACTGGATTCTCTTTCATAACAGGAGCATAAAGTGCTCTTCTAGTACAATCACATATTCCAGGAAATATGTAAAAAGGAAAATTATTTTTTATGGTTGGGGGAGGGACCATACAGTGAAAATGAATCATTTCTGTATTGGAATTCTTCCACTCCAGTAAATATCCAACCTCCCACCAGCATTCTGCCCTCCTTATTTTGCAGGCTTGTGAGATTTTTACAGCTCCAGGTGGCCTCTTTTCCCCTCCTAGATAGTGCAACTTGGCCTCACAGCCAACACAACAGCGCACCAGAACTTTTTTTAGCTTGATAAATATATCTGTGTGAAGGCATTGTGTGGCGTGTGTGAATCCAAGCGGGGCCAAGGTGCGAGCTGGGCAGCACGCAGCCCAGGGCTGAGGCAGCTCCGTGCCAGGCAGGAGGAACCCTGTCCCTCCCAGCACGTCAGCAGTGGGAGCTTACAGCACGTAGGGCACAGCCATGCAAATCCCTCTCAGCTACACGACTTCCCAGCCCCACGCTTTGGTTTCCACCCAGCACTCAGGTGCCTTGTGCTGGGCAGGCCAGGTTACCTGCAAATGGGTGGTTTGGGCACCCAGCCCCATACTCTGCCTGTGCTCTTCTCCTTTATCTGGGCTCTCCTATCTGCTCTGCTATGTTATGGCTTTTCTAAGCCTGACAGAGAAATAAAAGCACTATCTTCCCTCCACGAGGAGAAATGAAGCTGTTTCTGGGCCTTGAGGCAGCAAGACACGGGGAATGCTCACTTAAGTTGGCTGTCACTGGTGGCAAAGTAAGCAGCTGGAATGGTGGTGGCTTTCCTAGGTATTTTAGATAGAGCAGAGCTTGGGAAGCTGGAATGGGAGGAGACAAAGTACTGCCCTGCTCCCACCTCTGTTATTTCTGCCTCTTGTGATGGTATTAGGACAGCATACCCAACTCTCCAAGATCTTCTGTCAGCTCTCTGTAACAGCTTGACCATTTCTATGTTCTCTTGAGTGGTAAGAGCCAGTCCCAGTGCTGGCCTTTTATCCTTGGAGTGGCAAAAGTCAACTTTGCCAGTTCAGCTGGGAAGCCAAGAGAAAGGGCTTTGGCCAGTCACACCCAACCAGGTGCCTGGAAGTGCAACATTCCCTGGGTCCGCTCTACCAAGCACCACACAAGGGGTTGACATGTTTTGGTACCTTCACTTAAGATCAACACCAAGCCATTTCACTTTATATTGCAGACCCCTAGGAAAGTGCAGATAGTCAGTGACTGGACCTCACCTTAAAACTCATTTAATTCAGGCCTTTGCACTTGTCAGTCAGCAGTTTTGCATGCAGCCAAGTGACGCTCAGACACCGTGGGTGATATGGCCTATGTATGCAGTTGCACATGGTCCTAGCTTTGACTGTCATTGCTGTTTCCTCTTATGTTTGGGATGCTTTTTCGAGATGGTGCTTCATTGCCAGGGTGTGTGTAGCTCCATAGGATCAATGGTGAGGAAAGCCTGTTTCACAGGCTGGCTTCTGGCATGTGTTCACATGTGGTCAGCTCAGACCTGACTTCGCACTGATTGTGACTCAGAGTGTGTCCCTCACTTCACTGGGCAGGGCGTAGGCAACTGCATCTGGGCAAAGCAGGTGCAAACCACTGCCATTCCTATGTGGAAATGGCCCTCCTCAGGCACCAGGGATGTGTCACTTGGGGTGTTTTACCTCCCTGAGGAATCACGCCTTGGGCTTCCTTCCACTCCCCTGCTTGGGTGATGGGAGTTTGCTTTAACATGTCAGGTTGGAAACTTCAAGTGGTTTAGGAGTTGCTTCACATGCAGCTCAGCTGTCACAGCTCAGCAGGAGCTGCCTCAAGGGGAAGGGGAGAGTGGGAGGTGAAGCACAGACACCCTACAGCTGTAGGACTCTACCTGTACAGCTCTGCCTTTGGCTGTTTTTGTAAAACAGTGCAAAGTTTATGCATTCAGTATCTGTCCTGATTTGATAAAAGTCTGCCGGTTATTCCCCTTGATCTGTTGCACACAACTACAGTTTATCCTAATTTGGTGTTTGGAAAAATCCTGTCACTCAAATTACACTAGCAGAAGGTGAAAGTAAGCAAGGTGGAAACAAGGACAGCTGCATATATTCCATGTGGGTAGATTACTTGTTCTTTTCCTGTGGAACAACTGTGGATGTTTTTCTTACTTAAAAAAAAAAGAAAAAAAGGCAAAAAATCCCAGCCACCAACGAAGCCCCAGATCTCTGGCTAACTACCAGCTTCAGCTCCACCAGACATACCCAGCTGTATGCACGTAGCTGAGTGATGCCCTCCCAGAGCAGGGCACATTCCAGGGACTTGGCTCTTTGGGATTAACTGTCTCTTTCATCAGCTTGGCTTGGACTACTGTTGCTGTTGATCATGCAATGCAGATCTTTCTGAGAAAGACTCTCAGGCTATTGATTACAAAACCCAGCCATTTTGACAACCACCACATAGGATCCAAACCCTCAGTGTTGTGGGCTGTTGTTACCATTGATAGGAACTGTGTTATTGATCACAGCCAAATATAAAAATATGCATCCTTTGCACTATGCAATGTTGAATATCTAGCGAAGCAAGATGAAAATTATCATTTATGTCACTTGGGGGAAATAGCTCTGCCAGAACGTGGGAGGATTTACTTTATCTAACATCCCACCTAACATTAGCGGCTGAGAGCAACAAGCAGAAGAATTACAACACTTGTGCTTGTGAAACATCGTGCGAGAAGCAGAAGGGTGTGGATTTATCCACACCTCATTTTAGGTGTCTAAATGAAGCATCAAAGTCAGGAGCAAAGTTGTCCTGGGCACTTCCTCGGAGAGAGGCATGGTTAAGATTTTAGGAGGGATAAATTGCTTTCTGCAGGCACCTCCCTCTCTCTCAACCACAGATGACCACAGAGAACTGCACTGCTCACCCCCTCACTGGCTGCAGTGAGGGAGCAGGGTGGCAGAAACACTGCCTGAAGGGAAGATACTGGTAGTTGTTAGGGGCCTCTCTTAAGGACGGGACGAGGGAAATTCTAAATTATTGGCTCAGGATTCCTCTGGCAGGGGGACAGCCACAGCCAGCAGTAGTCACCATGTACAGCAAATCCTGTTATCTCCTGCCCAGAGGTGTGCTCCGGAGGAAAGTTGTGCTGGGACAGTCCCCATGAGGTAAGAACGTCCTGGGATGCCAACCCCGAAGCTCTGCTGATTTACACTAGGATGAAAATAGCCCTCAGAGGTTTCACACCAGTGAAAGGTCAGTCAGACTGGGACATCAGGGCAAACATATAAAGGAGTGGGTGAAAGAGCAAGTTTTCTGCCTATGTTTGGGGCCTCTGCTCTAAAGATGGACTGCTGAACTATTTATTGTCTGTCCCATCTGCATAGGAACTGGTTTATCTCTGAATATTATCACCATTAGAGTAGGTACTGGGCAGTTTTGAGAAACCTTGGGCCCAGGCCAGGATTGTACTGTGGTAACAGAAATTTAAAACAGCCCTGTCCTGTATATCCTGCCTTCCACAAGCTTGCTCACAGTGTGTTCCCCATTAATGCTTTCTGTGAAAACTGGCAAGATCCCCTTCTCAAAACCCACGGGACTCCTGGGTTCCAGTAGAGCTGACATTCACATGAGCTGCATCTAGGGACAACTTCTGTGCACATTCTTGATGCCAGCATGTGCAAAGGAAAAGTCAGCTTTAACCTTCCCAGCAGACGCTGCTTTCCTGGGGAGCAGGGCACTCTGGCTGCAGAAAGCCACTGTCAGCAAGGAGGAAGAGCAGAGAGGGGGGTGGCTTTACGAAGTATTTGGAAATGTTTCAGTTCTTGCAAGACCAGTACAATGCTGAATAAAAAAGGTAGGTGGTTTAGTAAACTTGGCATGGCCAGCAATGACAAAGTGACAAAGGGCATTTTCCTGGTGGTCAGCCTCAAGGTTGGGAAGGAAGGGCAGGTGCAGCTGCATGTCAGAGCAGTGGTGGTGAAAGTGTGCATTGCTATGATTACATAGAAAGCCAGTCCTCAAGACATAATCAATGGCTTTGGGGGTCTAAGGTCCTCCAGATGACTTGGTACAATTGATACAGCTTACAGTTCTATTGCCTGACCCTCACTCTCCTCCACCTCTTCTTCCAAGAAGGAGGCTTTGCAGTCCAAAAATATGAAAGAGCACTTCTCTGTTGTTCTTTAGCACCTGACTGTCCACCTTGGTCAACATGCTGTTTATAAAGTAGTTGGGTCCAGAAAAGATAATGTTAAACCTTTCAAAATACACAGTTCTTTCCCGCCATGGGGAAAGGCCCCATGGCTGTGTAGCCATAACATGGATAACCAAGAGTAGCTGCGTGCCTCTCCTTCCTTCTCCTCTCCCAAGGAGCCTGTGTGCCCCTCCCTTGCAACTGCAGTGGTGCATGTTTTGGACAGGGCAGATGCTGGCTCAGGCAGGTCCCCACAGACACTTGGCTGCCACAGCCAAGAGCAGGGCACGCTGCAGTGCTGGGGCAGGGGCAGGGAGCAGGGCAGTGGCAGGGACAGAAACACTGCCCAGGGGCTCGGCAACCCTCAGAGCCTGCTCCTTTCCTGTCGCCGTGCTGGAGGAAGCACCTGGGCTGGAGAAGTGAGCTGTTTAACTGCTGCCTAAGGTGGAAATGAAGAACACCTCTGGAAAACTGGCAGCTGGAGAAATAGAAGAGGATTTTCTATTTTGCACACCACTGTGAGAAAAGGGAGTGAGCTTTTCTGTGGGCTGGGAGACAGGTTTAAAGATTTGCCTCTCAAGTCTGTGCAGCCAGTGAGACACCTGCTTGTGTAAGAGCACAGTTGAGGAACACCTTCCTGGGACACCACCAGGACCTGCTGTGAGGACGGGACCAGGGACAGAGATGGGAATTGATTCCTTGGAGCACTGGCCTGGGTCGCTGCAGGCAGCCAAGTGGTAGAAGTTCTTTGGAAACTAAAGAGATCTCATACCAAAAAGCAGCAACATTTGCTGCTGTCTTCCTCTGTGGGTAGACTTTTTGGTCATGCCTCTGGTAACTAGGAACTTCCCTCTAATTTCAATACCTGGTCTGTTGATGACCAGCTTGCAGTCAAATATTTTTGAGTCAGATTGTCCTTCAAGTTGAACAGTTTGACTTTTTCCCTCCTGTCCCCCCACAGTATTTATGGTGAGAAATCATAAGCTCTCTCATCCTCTGCTTTGCTGAAGTTCTTCCAGTGTCTTACCAAACAGGCCTTCTAGTCCCTGTAATTTTCCTGGATATGTCTTCATACCACCTCTTCCAGTTTGAGTGCTTTCTGAAAATAGATCTAACTAGGATGGTATACAATATTCCAGATGAAGTTTCTCCAATGTCTTGTCCACAATGCTATTAGAATAATTTCTACTGCTTTTCTGTCTGATTTTTGCTATACCATTTGACTCTGAGTATAATTTCATCTCTGAGGGATCTCTGCCTGTGATGTCCATAACTTTTTGCGTACCAGCAACACCCTCCAGCTGTCTACTGTTGACAGATTTCATCACATATCAGTCATGTTTCACAACACGCCTGATTTTTTTTTTTAATATCTAAACTGTCAGTAAAAATAGTGAAAGTCCTAAGACTGGTACTTGTGGAATCCCTTCATCCCAGCACAGCACCTTTCCAATGCAACCCATCTTCCCTTGAGGCAGTTCCTCACTGCTTTACAGTTTGCTGACTAATCTCCATCTTCTTCAGTTTGCCTTCTAATCACTAAAGTTGTGGCACTGAATCAAATGCTTTACAGAAGTCCAATAGTTGAGACAGACCATGTTACCTCTGCCTAAAGAGGGATTGAGTTAATCACATCTAAGAGGGGTAATTGCTTAGTTTGGCATGATGTAGTTTTGAAAGACCCATCTTGCATCTTATCCTGTTACCCAGCTACTCATTACATATAATTTGTAGTATTCATTCTCTAAATTTGTTCTAAAGCTCTTGATATGCAGTTGGAGGGTAATCTGGTGAGGACATGCTCCATACAATTTCTCGTAAATCAGATGCAGGATTTTTGTGTGGCAGATCTAAATAAAATACTATGCCTACTTGTGCTTTCATCAGCTTTTAACGTGGTCTGGTTTTAACTCTTAACTTACCAGTCAGGTGAGCACTTGCTCATGAAGGTGTAGGCAGATTCATTGACCTTATTCAGGACTGTCCATACAGGCTCTATGTGTTTTCATCTATTTTATGCTTCAGTTCTCAGGTTGTGCGCTGTGTGAATGCTTTGTGCCTTAAGGGTCTTGGGAGAATGGGTTGTAAAATTTGTAAAGAGTTGCTTGGCTGACTGTAGAATATAAAATTAGTGTTTGAAAAGGGAGAGCAAAACAGCCAGGGTAAGTGCAGTTTCTCCTTGGAGTCACTCAAGTTTTTTGACAGCTGCAGTGTTGCAGGAGCAACTCAATGTCACGGGAACACGGGAATTTGTTTTCATCAGAGAGTTGCTTTCCCTGCCAAGCTGGCAGCAGCTATAGATGAAGCCTTAACAGGGAAACACTTTCGTACTGCCTGTGCTAGGAGGGGAGTCCTCCACGAATGACTAAGTGACAGAATAGTGACCTTCACCTTCTGATCCTCTTCCATCTTCTCACTGCCCTTGTGTTTTGAGGGTTTTTTTTATTTTCTGCTTACCAAGATGCTGGATGGCAGTGAACACAGAGATGCCCAAGGATTTGCATGTTGCAAGGGCAGACTTCAAAAGGTGAAAAAAACAAGTATTGTGTAATGCTCAGTTTTCCAGTTCAACAAAACTAAGGTTTCCTTCAATCTTCAAGCTGTTTCCTACAACCATTCTGAGGATCATCCCCACAACCTGCTCTGAGATGTGAGATATTATGGAAGAATTTAGTTTTTGGCTTTGATCCTGAATCAAGTCTGTCATTTATGGGCCAACCGTCTCTGCCAGTTAGGTGATCCACTGTGTTTTGTCCACCACAGGGAGGGGAGAGAGATTCCTTGAGGTTAAGCATGTGACTTAACAACCCTAGAGGGACACAGCCCAAGATAAGAGTTAGAGGGGATGCTGATGGCCAGCCCAGTGATAGTGTTTGTTTTTGCAAGTGTTGGAGGGTGTGTTCCCCAGACATGTGAAGAAACAGCAAAGAAAATACCTGTTTGCAAGGGTGAAAGGGAGGTCAGTGAGATGAGCGTTGCAATTATTTGCTAGTATAGCCCCCCTCAATGTTCTCTATACAGTAGGATATAGGCACTAATAAGCTGGAAAAAGATAGCCATGGCCCTGTGGATTTAGAAAAACACCAAAATATTCACTACTTTTTAAATTCTGTTTCAAAATTCTTGCAAACAGACTAAAATTTCTCTGCCATGGATATTTCTGGGATGGTCAAAGCACAGTAATTCATGTTTTGAAGTGTGCTGTCTATTTGTACTTGAGATATTGCTGTCATATATCTGGTTTAATCCACTTCTCATGCTGCCAGGTACATAAGGCAGATATCTGTCATCACTGACCAGTTTTGTCCCAGAGCAGTCCCCTGAAGATGTTCAAACTGCTGACTTGTGATGCTGCTGCTTTAGTCATTATTGTGTTTCCTCCTGTTCCTCAGGGTCACCGTGTCTCCTTTCCTCTTCATGTTGAAACAGGGCTTGTTGAAGGACCTGGTTATCAGGCACTCTCAAAACATGGCCAAGGTCAGTCTGTTTTCTCCACTGTACTGTTTGTACAGCTGTGGGTAATCATGCGGGCTATGAAATCTCAGCATTCCTTTGGCTCTCTGGCTGCTTTATGATCACTGTCCCCCCGCAGGCATCCGCATTGAAAGCACTTTGATTTCTGGGGAATAGACATGTTCTTCCAAGACTTCAACTTGTACAGGTGTATGTGTAATGTATATTTAATAAGCGTGGCTCAAAAGGGCTTACAGGGGAGCTTAGTATTGATACTGATGACTTCCATATGGGATGTATTCTTGTCATGGGAACAAAGAAATTATTTCACCCATTTTGATATCATATTCTTGGACCAGTGAGTAGAGATATGTATGTCGTGTATAGGTATCCACAAAAGACCCATGCTCCAAGCTTACCCTATTTTGTTCATTACCCTTACCACATAGCCTGTGGTAAACTTAGAAACCATTAATAGAGGCATTTAAAAGGCATAAGGATTAATGTTTCAGTTATTATAGTTTTTCAAACAAGTATTGATTCTCTGGGATTTGTTGGAATAGATGGATTTTCCTGGAGGACAGAAAATTAAAACTTCATGCTGACTTTTTAAAGGTGAAGTTATAAATGCATATAAAACCTTTATTAATTTGCTCCTTGGGGCCTTCACACTGTGACAGAACTATAAAATGTTCAGTCTGTAATGAGTATAGTTTTAATATGATTTCAGTTTTCCAGTTCAGAGCTGATCATACAGCACAGCATTCGAGAAGAGCAAGGCCAGAAGTTTGGAGACACCTGCTTAAGTAACAGCCTGTGACCAAGTCACAGCATTGGCCTATGTACCAAAGTTTCCATGAGGAGGTTTTCAGTCCTCAGGGTCATCACCCATGACACAAAATTACATTGTTAGACTACTACCTCTACTCCAGCTCATTTTGAATTGACAGAGGTCTTTAACACAACTGTACTTCCTCTACTCATCTTTAATTCTTTGTTTTGGGGCAGCTCTGTGTCTTTGTTTTGATGCAGCTATGTCAAAACCCTCCCCTGAGACCAAGCATAAAATTTCTGGTTTCTGTGCCTGGACCAACACAGATTTACCTTTCTGCAGAGTATGAGAAGACTCATAAGCTCCCTGTGGCACAGAGGCAGCAGATAAAGCCTATTAGTGTGATGCCAAAACATTGTTCCAGAGCACCTGGGTATTAAAAGGCAGAATTAACTCTGTGTTGGCATTTAAACAACCAGGTGAAAACTGCCAGTACTGGTCACTGTGACCCACTCGAGCAGAAGACACTTGGGTGAAAGTAGCCACCAGGTGTGGGAAGGTATAAAGCTGTGTAGGGAAGTAGATGGAAGACCACCAACACACTTTGAAGCAAAGGCTTCTTCAGTACAAGTCTGTAACTGGCACCCCCTGTTCTTGACCCCTCATAATATGGTTAGCCATATTTTGAATGCCGGTTCAAAAGGTAAATGGCCATTCTCTGTGACCAAACTGGTCATGTATCAGTCTCCTTTCCCTTCCTCATCAGGTCTGGAAGGTTCCATGCACCAGACAGAATTCTTCTCCCCCTTCCCTATGACCCTCAAGGTTCCTGGGCACTGGGCTGACTTCTCCCTTCCTTACCAGCCTTGAAGGTCCCAGGCACCCAGGTTGTGATGACACCATCACAAACCAGGGAAGTGTGGCAGGACACAGAGCACTGTCTATAAAATCAAGCAGTTATGAGACCAAAGTGGGACTCAGACCACAGTTGCTGCTGGACAGCAAAACCCATGATATCCCAGTGGTCAGGGATACTTCCACCATCATCTGCTTCCCCCAAGTGCTGAGTGAGTGAGTCATATTTTTCCACATGTTTTTATTCCATATTATGATTATTATATTGACACTGCAAGCCAAGTATTAAGATTTGACCCATTCTGCAGAGCATGAATTAGGAATTCATGTGATTAGGAACCATAAGCCAACCTGTGATACAAATCTTGTGCTTAGCCACTTAGAAAACTGGGATATGCTGATTCTGATTATAAAAATCCTGTTCTATTCTGGTCACAGAATTGTATGCTGCGCCAATCATAAAATTCTGTTTAAAAAAATAAAGTTTTAATTGTAATTACAACTTTGTGTCATCATCATTCCACCCCACAGTGTTGGGTGACAAAACACTTTCCGTGTAAAATCTTTTCTGGCCCAACTGGGAATAAATCACTTAGAAGAAGCCGTGCACAAATACCTGGTACAGATGTAGCTATTTTTTCAGCAAGGGAAAAAGATTTATTCTGGTGTAAGTATATCAAACAGCTCATTCTCCAGTCTAATAAAAAGCAAGAGATGGCTCTTCAGCTCTGCATTGTGGAAGGGGTCTACTAAGTGGAGTGGCCAACCACAGACAAAACAGAGTCTGATGAAGTCACAGAAGGTCCCTGAGACCAGCAGTACCAACAGAGCCTGTGCTCAGGGGGCACTTAATGTCCATTTTCCCTCTGTAATCACCATTGACTCTCCACATGCACCAGCCGCTAATGTTAGTGTTACAAAAGCCAGAGGGTTTTGCACTGAAGCATGCAGGAGGTGTTTAGTTTGTTTCTTTATCCTGCAGAACACGGGGAGCTTCTTGTTGGGGTTTGGAGTCTGTCCCTGGGAGTGGTTAACACGAGGTGTGCAGGATAGCTTATGCAGGGAAGGTTCCCCTAACCTGTCATTTCTTGTGTGGGTGTGTTTTGCCCTGGGGCAACCTTAACTGCTTTTTTAACAGAACTTTTGGTGGGAATTGTTAGGAAAGCATTTCTCTAACTACCTAAGCCTTGCTGTGTTTTTTTTTGGCCCTACCTATACCGCAGCATAAAATATTCTGTACATTGGGAATTCTCAAGACTTGATAGTCATCTCAATGGCACCCAATTTAAAGAGAATTATTCCTGATTTACATAGGCATGAATAAAGGCTTTCCATATATAATGTATTATATTGCCTCTCTCAGATGTAGACACAAAGGCCATTCTCAGATTCCTTCTCATAGAGAGTTAAGTGCAGATGAATCAGATAAACTCCTTTGCCAAGAGCCATTACTTCCAAACTGCAGCACTGGAGAGAACCAAGAGGGTGAAGGAGAATATATATTTGGCATTGCAGTGCAGGGGCACATGGGGTTCTGAGGGCTGTAGGAACTGAAAAACATCTGAGATTCCTTAAGGTTCGTATGATTCAGATGAGAGACCTAGGCATGCGTACAAGAGAAAAAACAAAGAAACTCCAAGCAAATTCTGCTGTTATGTAATTGGATTTAGCTTTTCTGATGAGAGCCACACCTTCAGGTTCCCTCACTTTTCTGACTCCCAAAGCTGAAGGAAACGTTTTAGGTTTTCTTTGTTTGCAGCTCTTACTCCACCAGCAACTTTTCCAACAACACACTTTAACTTTAGCCTGTACATTTTTTCTGTCTTGCCTCCATGCTATGGCATAAAAGCCCAGCATTAATTTGGCCAAGCCAATCTGGAGCAGCTAGAAATACAAATCATTTCAGTTAGACTTTACAAGGGGCTCAGACACAGAGAAGGGCTTGGGAGAGATGAAGGAGAAAGGTTAATTTCTGCATTTCACTAATACTGCATTAAGGGTGTTGGTGTTGATGCAAAATAAAGATATTCTCACCTTGAATTCCTCCAAAGCAATTCTTTTATGTGGTTGCCTCACTAGAATGAAATCTTTAATAAATAGCCAGCACACCCACCCAGACATAAGCCAGGCACTAACTGTTCATGTTTAAAACTTTCCCCATGGGTACATTATTCATAGCCGGTCATTTGCCAGTTTTCCCTTGGAAGATATAAACTAAACAGTAGGAATAAAGACGATGCATTGTTTGGTCTCTTTTTTTTCCCCAGATGGATGTTGCAGCAAATCTGTGGGTTTTCTCTGTCCTTTTTTCCACTCACTCGTTTACAAGTCAGCTAAATCGACGGTGCATTTCTAAAGTCTTCCTGCTGATCCACTCAAAGGCTGCATCATGGTGCATTAGCGCTTGGGTCCTGCCACTAACAAAGACTGAAATCTCAAATTCTACCAGCAGAAAAATATTCACAGCTTTCAAACCTCATTCCAGGAAATGAGGAAATCATCCTCCTGATCCATTCTGCCACTGCTGTGGGCATCTCTGTTGCCTGAGAAACATAACAGGTTGTTGTTATAACAGCTAGAGACCAGCTGACCTCTCGCTTCCTTTCGTCAACCAGCTGCGAAACTCCTCGGTCATGGAACAGTCTCAAATTGAACATCTGACCCCAGTTTATGCAATTCCCCTGTGACCGTTTCATAAGCTTTTTGTCACTTCGCTTCACTCAATTGTTTGTGGAAAGCATTCACAGTTCCCCTGGCTAATGGGAACGCTTCGGTGTGACAGCTCGCCCCGTGGCTAAGCCCTCCATCTCCAAGGCAACCTCACAACCTTGCTCTAAGAGTACTACGCCATGTCATGAGATAAAATGAAACCCAAAAGGATACGCGGGGATAATTCCAGCTCTAACTACCCATAGTTCTGCTTTAGCAGAAACTTTAGGAGACATTCCCAGGCCGGTTACTTAAACATGGGAGGGCACCACAAAGATAGCATTTGTCTTTAAAGCTATACAAGCCGTACAGGGACATGAAGAGCTACACCGTGAGCTCTGCCAGGGAGCCAAAGGATCCCTGGCAGAGCTCACGGTGTGGCTCTTCATGTCTCCACAGAGCTGCATCGAAACGATTGAGGGCAGAAAGATACGGTGGTTTCATGTGTCTGACGAATCACCTGGGTCCTACCTCTGTGCAGCTCCATTACTTAAAGCTGTAGGTGTGGAAGCAGCTTCACTAGTGTGGTTCTGGAGTTGGACCCACCACACTCCTCTGTCTGCCCGTCACAGAGCTCGGCTGAGTCAGTGTTAGACTTGGGCTTTTACAGGAAAGGAAGGATTCCTTCCCTGCTCCACTGAGTGCCAGTTCAAGGTGGTCTCTGCTGATTGTACTGCAGAGGACCAGAAGCCTCACTGAGGACCACTGTGTTGGAGTGTTACTGAAGCAGGTCATTGCCCAAAGCAGCAGACTTCAGGGATAAAATGAATGGAGAAGTTCCAACCCCCTACAGTGGTTGTTTTCATTTGGTTTCCCCACTCAGAAAGACACAGATCCTGACTGGTCTATGCACTTGTGTGCTGTCCTCACAACTCTGAGTCTTGAAAAACACTATTTTCCCATGTGAAAGCTGAGTTACCAACCTTGTCTTAGGATCTGGAGCACAATCGTATGCAACCCATATGAAACATCTTAGTGTGACCTTAAGTCTCTGAGACAACTTTGTTGATTTGTTGTTAGCTTATTTTCCGTACCAAATCCTCACACCTCCTTTCTCCTACCAATTCCTCCTTCAAAATGTTGCTATTCCACCTTCACACCTGTGGAGGTGCAGGTGCAATTCTCTTCAGGCATAAAGAACACATAACTGTAAGGGGAAGAGAAAAGGTTTAAATACCAGCTAGAAGAAAGGGTAAAATTTTGCAACTAACCTGTTAGCAAAATGGTTTAATACTGCCACATTTAAGTGGATTGTTTCAGAAAAAAGACTCCAACCAGTTCTTATTCACAACAACATCCCAAGGATGTCAAGCAAGTTGAGTATCTCAGTGCACATGTAAAGTGTCACTGAATCCAACAGAAATCAGCTGAAGACCTGACCTTCACTTCCTACTATTGGCTGAAAATTCTCCACTGCTGGGAAGCATTCAAATGCAAGCACTCTTTCCACTCTCCTGCGACATCAATATAACCAAAACAACTCTGCTTTTTGTCCAAAGAGCTGCCAAGAACAGGGAAATAGCACAGTTAAAAAAAAAAAAAAAAAAAAGTATGTGTTTCCAAAAGCAGTTTTGTGCATCTTCTAAAACTAAAGGCTGTGCCTGAATGTGTGCAGTGATAACACTGACACAAATCATTTCATGTCCTGATTTTGCCCCATAGAAAGCAGAAATCTCCAGCTGCAATCAAACTGTTGCACAACTCAATATGCAGATCAGGCCTGGGGAAGTTCTGCCGGGATCCTCTTTGTCCTCTGTTTTTCAAGTGTGATTGAAATCTGTTTTCTCAGATTAGGAAATTGGAGAGAGGTTTTATGTTACACTTCTGAATAATTTTGAATTCTGCATGACAGTCATGTGTTCTCAATATTTGAAAATACCAAGTTTCAGCAACTCCTTCTTGGCTGCCTGGAGATTTTAAAGCTCACTGTCAAAGTTTTACCCCTCTGCTATCTGAGTTAGGTGATTCACTGTCCTCCTGAATCTGTTGATGGTTTCACCTGATATTCAAGTTTGCCAAAAGCTGTATTTGTTCATTTGTTAAACACAAAGACTTGATACTAGTGTCCCTGCCCTTCCAGAACTCCCAAAGGCTGGGCTCTGCTAACTTTGGACTCTGAAGCATTTGCATTTCACAGCTGGGCTTATCTGGTTTCTAGTAAGGTGCAAGTTCCACCCAAAAAATTTTCCCTACTCAGGATGTTTATAATCACTCCTGGAGGCTCTTTCCCTCTGTCAAATCAGATCGACCAGTTGACCAACAGATTAAAAAATTATTAAGGGTGGGGAGGAAGGACCGGCACACACGCACACCCACACACAAAGGCTGCAAGCACTCCGCCTTTGTGCTCATATGAGCTTTGTTTCCTTGGGAATCCAGCTACTAAAACAGGCAACAGCTGTGACAAGAAACGAGATCTAGCAGCAGAGCAGCAAGACTGATGATTTGCAAACCTTTTGGTTTGGGGATTTGCAAGACCCATCCCTATTTTAAACACGTTGGAGGAATGCATCAGGATACATGCATAGGGAAGTATGAATCTAACCGGCCCAGCAGACTTTTTGTAGCTCATCATCATAAGAACTGAAGCATCATCAAGTGCCCTCTGTGCTGGGAAATATTTACAGTGTGCATCCATCTCCTTCGTGCTCAATCCTGCAGTGTCTCCTGAGAACACTCCCACTAAGTCCCCAGTAGAGGAAACAATTTTTAGAAAGCCTGACAAAGCATAGGATGCAAATAACCTGGGTTTGGGAATTTGTCCCCCCTGTACCATCTGCTGCTTCTCAGATTTCTTTTCCTGGTATCGTGTGGCTTTACTATCAGATCTTTTCGGTGTACAGTCTGTGTCTCCAGTTTCCAGACCCTGTCTCAGTGTCGGTTTGCATCCTCCCTGGCCTCCTTCCCCTGACACACCTCGTGGGTGGGCACTGAGGGGATAACGCTGCTCCCATTCACCTTGCCCGGGAGGAAAGCACCTCGGTCCTGCCATGCCAGGGAAGAAAGGGGCACTAAGGAGACAGGAGAGGACAGGCACTAAGCAGAGGACACAGCCTTAACCTGTGCCAGGGAAGGTTTAGGTTGGACATGAAGAGGCATTTCTTCACGGAAAGGGTGATTAGGCACTGGAATGGGCTGCCCAGGGAGGTGGTGGAGTCACTGTCCCTGGAGGTGTTTAGGGAAAGACTGGACGTGGCACTCAGTGCCATGGTCTGGTTGACACGGTGGTGTTTAGCCGTAGATTGGACTCGGTGATCTCAGAGGTCTTTTCCAACCCAACTGATTCTGTGATTCTGTGAAAGCACCGTAGTGCTGATACGCCAGGGAAGTAAGGGGCAGTAAGGAGACAGACGGGGGGTGAGGGGAAGGCGACATGACAGCCGCGTTGTGCGGGTCTGGGCTGAGGAATGTCTCTGGGTTTCTGCGGGTCCCAGCCGAGGACCACCGCTGCCCGGGTGGCGGGACAGGCACGGAACCCCAGAGCTGCCCGGCGCCCTCAGACCGCGCCACCCGGCACTACATGTCCCGTCGTGCCGCGGGCGCCGA
>VZRO01008286.1:882715-929620 GCA_013397915.1 Daphoenositta chrysoptera | reverse complement strand
CGGGGCCCTTGCGGCGCGCGGGGCCGCTGCGGGTTGCCGGGGGGACGCGGCGGCGGCAGCAGCGGGATGAGCGGCAAGGAAGGTGATGTCTCCTTCCCTCCCCTTCCCTTCCCTTCCGTTCCCACCCTCAGGAGACCGAGGCGCGAGGAGCTGGAGCCGGCAGAAGCGGGGGGAGGCCCCGCGGCTCGGCGGAGACCAGGGTGCGGGGCCTCTGCTGTGCCCAGCGGTGCCCTTTGCGTCCTGAAAGTCTCCGTGAGAGAGGCCGCTCCTTGGCGGGTGTCACGGGCCTTTCCTTCGGGGGTGCCCCGCCTTCCCGCGGGGGCTGGCCGGGTGCGCCAGAGAACGCGGCTGCAGGGATCTCCATCCCTGGGGTGGAAAAGCAGATGCCACAGAGGGAAGCTGAGTGTGTTAGGCCTATAAAGCACTTGTGCTAACTATTGAGTATAGTGTATGTATTTATATATTTATATGTATAAAATACCGTGTATATAGCGTTATGTATATGTGAAATACATATTTTTCGGAGCTTGCTGTGCCGCCTGTGTGTTGGCTGAGCCCTGGCAGTCACAGATTCAGAGTCACAGAACGGGTCAGGGTGGAAGGGACCACAGGGGGTTCTGTTCTAAGCTCCCTGCTCAGGCAGGGTCATCCCAGAGCACCTGGCACAGGATTGTGTCCGGATGGTTCTTGAACATCTCCAGTGAGGGAGACTCCACAGCCTCTCAGAACAATGTGTTCCAGTGCTCGATCACCCACACAGTAAAGAAGTTCTCCCTCGTATTCAGGAAGAATGGAACTTCCTGTGCATCAGTATCTGCCTGTTGCCTCTTGTCCTATTGCTTAGCATCACCGAGAATCACACAGACCTCCCTTCAGCATTTTTTCAGGTGATGCATGTAATGTTTTCAACTGCTAAAGGAAAAACAAAACCCTGAACTCATGTCCAACAGAAAAGAAGGAAAAAAATATTTTCAGTTTCCTCTTTAAGAAAGTAGCTATGCCCACTTGTGGTTTTGGTTTGGGATAATAAACAATTATGCAGAAACATTTTAAAATCCAGTGTTCATGTGTAGCTTTTAAGTACCTTCCCTTGGTTCTTCTTTTAAGGAAGTTGAGAGAACTCCACATATTCGAAAGGTATGCCTGTATTCAAGTTTGCCAAATTTTGGGCTCTGTTAGGAATGGAGTATGCAGCTGTCACCAAAAGGAGGGAGAGAGGAAGGACACGTGGGGGACACAATGAGTCAGTTCAAGGTGGAGGACGGATAAAAGGAAGAAACAATACAAGGTGTAAATTGGGAGTAAAACATAGTCCAAAAGAGATGAGTTCTGGGTGTGGGTCTGAAAAGGAGGGTTAAGTAAGAGGCACACAAAGCAGTTGAAGTGAGCTGCTACATTCAGAGAAGAAAATGGTTAATGGGCAGAGTGTAAGGGCCTCAGGAGCTACTCTGCAGGAGCTAAACCTACATATCTGAATAGATAAATTATGCCTTGCTGCTTCTTCTGGTTACTGAAGACCCATGACATAAATCACAGTAATAAAATCTTGCAGGTTTATTGACTAATTTCAAGCTGAATATTTAAAATAGTTTATAAAAAAAAAGGAAGAAAAAGGAAGGTCTAATCCTGTAGGTCCTTGTTCACACAAGGATTTCCATGCAATCATTCACTTACTGCAAGAAAACATAAAAAGGTGTGAAGACCTGGAGACATTACCAAAAAAAAGACTTAAGCTCCTGCCACACTCATCCATTTAAATGTTTTTTTTTTTTTTCCTAATTTTCACTAGCAATGGGGTAGAAAAAGTAACATGGTAATGTGAAGCTGGCATCAGCTGATAATAAGGCTCATCCAGTTACCTTACTCTGTCCTGTAGAATATGACTGCTGTCAGGAATGCTCTGAAGACAGCATTCTGGTGCTCCTTATACTCTGGCGAAACCGGTTATTTAAATTTTTTTTGTTTGTTTGTCTCTTCTATTTAATAGGATCAGGTGGATTCAGAAAACGAAAGCATGACAATTTTCCACATGGTCAAAGAAAAGAGGAAAAAGAGAATGTTAATCCACCCTCAGCTTTGATGACATCTTTTAAATGTAAGTAAGCATGTGGAAAACCAGATTATAAAGACGTGGTGTAGAAATTGCTAGGAAATTATTAGTGGAATAAACCAGCTATCCCCGGGGGAGAAACTTGGAACTACTTGGAGTCCTGGGAGTGGGATTTTGCATGGCTCCACCTGATTCATGACTTGCTCCTGTTTCCATCCCACCTACTGTTCCTTTCCCCCTGCCCTCCTCGCTTGTGCTGAACCTGATGCTGAGCACACTGCACAAGTGTTCAGCCAGGCAAAAGGTGACTGGGCCCTTTGGTGGCAGAAAACTGTAGGATCTGCAGAGGTGTAACACAAACTCTGAGCCACAGGGGCAAGAGGAGGAGATGGTGACCTTTGGGAAGCTGAGGAGGTCCTGACCTTGGCTGTGGTGCACAGATGACTAAGCTACTTTAATGTAAATCTGGATGCATTGTTTAAAGAGTTGGTATTTGTTTATACCTGCACTTCTGCAAAAAAATACTTCAGCTAACTAATATAGACCTGTTTGTAGACACTTAGTTCAGTTTGAAGGCCTTTTAAATATTAACATAATTGAGATTCTTTAAATAGGTGGGTGTAAACTTCCCTTCAGCCAAATTGTTTTTATAAGATTTTTCACCGAACCAGATTTAAACTCCAGTAAATTTGAATTTCTCATTTGACAACCCCTAACACAGCAAAATTGACCTTCAGAAATGAGAAGCCTTGACTGAAGAAGGAAGGAGATTTGATATGGGGAACAGATTAATTCTTGTTGTAAAATTTTCCCCATGCTATGTATTTTTTATGAAGGTAAGAAGGGTGAAGTATAAGCTGTCTGGCTGCTTTAGATGGTTACTTCAATGTCATATAACTTCCTGGCTTTTTTTAAAATGTGTGTTTATATTTTTCTGTGTAAATCAGCTTGGCAGATGATTAACCATGACCCCTGAACTTTGCCTAGAGAAGCTGTGGATGCCCCATCCCTGGCAGTGTTCAAGGTCGGGTTGGAGGGGGATTTGAGCAACCTGCTCTAGTGGAAAGTGTCCTTGCTTGTGGGAGGAGGGGTTGGAACTAGGTGATCTTTAAGGCTCCTTCCAACCAAACCACTATCATTCATATTGGATTTTGTATACACACTTGCTCTTGAATTAAGTAGTGCAGCTGTACTTTCAACTTTAATTTTCCACTCTCATGAATATCAGTTTGTCATAAAGTTGCCATTACTTCCACTTCAAAACAGCTTGTTTCTCTCCAGTCTCGTGAGATCCAGTCATCTGTGTTTGGTTAATTTCAGAAAGAATTTAGGGGTCCTGATTTCTTCAAAGTTTTTCAAAGATCCACTCTTTGTATTTATTGCAAAAGTGCTTAGTGCAATACAAAGTGCACTAAGTGCGCTGCCCTGGACAGAGATGCTGGTGGTCTTTGTCTCCATGTCGGGCACAAGCATTAAGAAAAGGTGTGCTCCAGATGGTTTGTAATTGAGCAAGTTGTGTAAGGTGAACCAGAGTTGTGCACTGTTTCTGTGTATGTTGTCCGAATCTAAAAAACTTAATCATAGAATCATGGAATATGCTAAGTTGGAACCAATCCATCAGGATGATCAAGTCCAACTCCTGGCTTTGTGCAGGACATCCCAAGAATCACACCATGTGCCTGAGAATATTGTCCAATTGCTTCTTGAGCTCAAACCAGGGTTGTTGCTGTGGCCCCTTCTCTCAGGAGCCTGTTCCAGTGCCCAGCTACCCTCTGGGTGAAGAACCTTTCCTGATACCTAACCTAAACCTCCCCTGACACAACTTCAGGCTGTTCCTTCGAGTCCTGTCACTGTCACCAGAGTGAAGAGACCAGTACCTGCCCCTCTGCTTTCTTTCCCTCATGAGGTTGTTGAAAGTCTGCCCTCTGTCTCCTCTTCTCCAGAATGAGCAAACTGAGCGACCTCAGCTGTTGCTCATACAGCTTCTCCTCCAGACTCTTCACCATCTTCATTGCCTTCCTTTGGATGCTCTCTAAGATCTTAAGATCTTTTTCTTGTTGTTTTGCCCAAAGCTGCCCCCAGCACTGGAGGTGAGGCCGCCCCAGCCCAGAGCAGAGGGGACAATCCCCTCCCTTGCCCGCTGGCCATGCTGTGCCCGATGTCCCCAGGACAGGGTTGTCCCTCCTGGCTGCCAGGGCACTGCTGGCTCATGTTCAGCTTCCATCAACCAGGACCCCCAGGTCCCTTTCTGCAGCACAGCTCTTCAGCCTCTCATTCCTGGTCTATACACACAACCAGGGTTGCCCCATTGATTTGTGGCCTTAAATGATTATACACATTTTGCTCTTTTTAATTTCTGAAAAAAAGATGTGCTTCAATCGATCTATTTGCACCGAAGTTTTCTAAAAAATTAATGAGAAATTGTCTTCTGTAATAATCAGAGAATCACAGAATGGTCTAATGAGTCAAAACCCAAGGAGTTACACCTTTATTTGGAAATATGTTTTAAATATAACAGCTCAGTGATAAAGAGAGTGGGTGCTACCTTGATTTGTAAGGTTAAGGTGTAGTAAGTGTAATTTTTAATGGTCTGATTTTGCACCACCAAAATTATCATTAGAGTCTGAGTCTTTACTTTCAGTGCTAAATGAGACATTACAGTGGAATGTGTGTGGGAAGTGACTGTGTGGTTTTGATGTGTTAGCTGGGAGAACCCCCTGAAGTACTAATCCTTTTAGGCAATAGCACAATACAGTAGGTTTTCTTGCATCCAGTTAGGATAAAGATTAATTTATTTTCTGAATAAAAAGTATTCTTTGTTTTCTGAAAACTTTGCTAGTGTCATCTAAACCTTGCTTACCAGTGAACTGCTATGCTTTTTTAAAGGTTATTCACTTATCCTTGTAAAAATATAACCTCTTAGTTTATTTTCTGCATCTTCTTGCACAGCGGCTTTGACACCTCAGACATTTATACAGGAAATTTGTTAGATTTCTTCCAAGCATCTATCAGTGAATTATTTACTAGAATAATGGTCTATAAAATGTTAATGGTATTTGTGAAACATTCATGATGTCTGACTGTCATAACCAGATACACTTCCTCACTTCTCTGTATTCACTGTAGTTAGAATTAACATCAGCAAGTCAGAAATCTTATTTTAAATAATTGATCTCACATTTCTTTACTACTTCTAATCCTTAGGGATATTAAAATACTCAACTTTTGGACAAGTCTAGCTGGGATGTGAAATGCAACCTTTCTTAAAACAAAATGGTGCATTTTGAACAGTGTATGTGCCTTAGCCAGATGCTTTTTATTTGATTGGTTTAGGCACTGGTGAATCTTATTAACAAATGATTGTAGGGTTTTATTTTTTTGATTTATCCTGCTGAATTTGGGTGAAATTTTCAGTCCATTTCCAGAACAGCAGTATTGGGGAATAGATTTTATTAGTGAAGTATTTTACCTTAAAAGTTGTTTAGGCTGCTTTAAGGCATTGTGAGGACTGATGTCTACTTAAACCCGACTTATTAAACAATGGTTGTATTAATGATGAATTTTGCATGTTTGAATTTTGAATCTGGCAGGTGACAGGCAGTGGTGGCCTCTGCAGCCATGCCCCACGCAGGGGCAGCCCAGCCTGGGGAAGGGCTCCCAGGGACAAGGCTGCTGGGGCTGGGGTTGTAAGGAGTTTTTTAAGGTCTCTGCTCTGCCCTGCCCGTGCTGTGTGATGGCTGAGCTGTTGCTGTCACGGTTGACCCCGCAGCATTCCAGCTGGAGCTGGACACCCGGCACGACAAATACGAGCGGCTCGTGAAGCTCAGTCGGGATATCACCATCGAAAGCAAAAGAACCATATTTCTGCTCCACAGGTTCACCAGGTGAGTCACGTTGAGCCTGCAAATGTTGATAGAAACCTACAATCTGCCTTGCAGTGTTGTCTGTGAGTAACAGCTGCAATGTTCTCTTAGAAGAATTTAATTAACTTCCCATAAACATCCTTTAGGGTGGATGCGAGCTAATGAATGCGCACTCCAGTTAGAGAATTAAAAGATGCTGGTTCAGGTTTCTGGGTTGGTTTTATTGGTTTATTAAACCAGTGTAGAGCAGTGGAGTGAGCAGCGGATGAGAGCCTTCCAGCTTTCAGCAAGCTGTGAGAGAGGAGCACGCACCCTTCCTTCAGGTTACTTAGCCGGGCAGTTCCATCACTGTTTTGGTTGTTGCACCCCCACCCGAGGTCATCAATGCAAATAGGAGGTGACCTGGGGTCTGTTTATGTAAATACTACAGCTGGATAGGGTTTTGTGTGAAGTTTTGAGTTGCTATGTTTTGTGTTCTCACGAGCCTTCAAGCAATCTTTGGAAGCCAGAAACAAACTAGAAGAGCAATAGGAAAATTTGAAGCTTTGCATAGCCTGTTGTATAAAATGTTTGCTGTACGTGACAGACATTGGGCTTGCGTGTTTTAACAGCTCTCCCTGTTTTTGTTCTTTGTAATTTTATTTATTTTAATTTACATTTTGTTACCTATCAATATATTTATGTTGAAGTAGTAACTATTCATAGTTACAGTTATAAATGGAGATTATGAAGTTGCCTGCTCTTTACCTTGGTTTTCTTCTGCAAAGAGGTATTCTGATAATTCCAGTAACCTCTACAGCCTTGACTGTAAATAACTACTCCCACTGCAGGGGCTAGGTAGCTGGGAACTGGTGGAGGAAAGAACAACAAAAAACTCATTACTCTGAATTTAGATTCCTGTTTTATAAGACATTCCTGTTTTTGTGAGAGTGGAGGTTTTCCATGCTGTATTTTGTATTTCCTTCTTTGCTTTTCGCAATTACTGTTGCTTTAATTTCAGTAAATTTTACTGTTTGTTTTTAAATGTTTTCTTGAGACCAGTCAATCAGTAGTTCCTTAATGAGACTGTAAACTAATATACCATATGGATTATTTGGGCTCAAGGGAGGAGAAAGTTTAAAGGAAATTAGATATACTAAACTTTAAAAGCCAAGTATATGTTGTGGTTGTGAATCAGATATTTCAGCTGTTCTGAACAACATAGTCCATAACTACTTCCTTAAAAAAAAAATCACATGTAGAAGTACATAACGTATTCTATTTTGCAATACTGGAAAATATTTTTTTTAAGAGGGTGAAGGACTTCTGTAAATACTGCTAGTTTTCTGGAATATTTTTGAAGCCTTTGTATGTGTTTCTTCTTTTTCTTACTTAAGCAATAATAATGACTGTAGTCTGGAATAAACATTATGCTACCAGAACTCTGGCTGGTTGATTATTTTCTTGGTAAGAATCTACAGGATTTCAGAATCTGCAATAGGTATCTATGAAAGTGAAACTGTTTCTCATTCTAGTATCAGTTTTGCTTTTTCTTGAAGCCAGTAAAAATGTATTGATTAGTAAAAGAAAAAGTGTAATGTTTTTTAACTGTTGGCTCATTTTCTGGAAACTGCTCTTTCAGTTTCTGTTTTATGATTGCAGTGCTCCCAATGGGGAAGAAATACTAAATGAATCTGAAGTCAAGCTGGATGCTGTCCGACGGAAGATCAAGCAGGTTGCACAAGAACTGATTGGAGAAGACATGTATCAGTTCCACAGAGCTATTTCTCCAGGTAAATAATTTTAAGATAGGAAAAGTATGCAGTTTTGAACTAAGCTTAGTTTCTCTTTATGTAACAATACTTCTTCTTCATGCTGCAGGTCGGAATTTGTTACATTTCTGTGGTTATAAATTAGGACTCAGGTTTATCTTTGTTACTGGCAGAGTTAGCTCTGGTATTAGAGAAGCTATTGTCCTACAGATTCATTGCAGTTTAAAGGAAGATTTAAATGGGAGTCTACAACTGGAAAAATTTGGACCCTGACCTAAACTGAAGTTGAGAGTAGTTCTAACAAATGTACTGGCTGGTCTTCTCTGACTGAGAGGAATATATGTAGCACACTCATTTACCCCTCCTGAAGGGTTATAATTTCTAAGAGGAGAGTGGGAGCGACTGTCTTATGAAATTATCCGTTTTGAGTGATAAAGTGATTTTGAGTTGATAAAGTTAATTAATTTAAATCCTTAGATTAGCATTTTCTTTTCTTCCAGGCTCAGAATGTGCTTCTGCCTCTATGTTACAAGCATTAAACCAGTTTGTGTGTTTCAATCGCATCTTTTTCTGCTCCTCTGTAAACAGCAGTCTTTGCTAACATTCTTGAGATATTAAATCCCAGTTCATTCATGGCTCTTGGCTGTCAAACCATATTTCTTTGCTGAATCTTTGCTGACAATCTGAGTATTACCTAAAATTGGTGTGCTTTGTTTGTGGCAACATGTGAGTAAAATATGTAACTGCTTCTTTGACATCTTAGTCATGGCATATAAGTGTCTTGTGTTTATCAATCTCATTTTTAACATATTTGGAATTATGTGTAACTTCCCTTGCTTAGGCAAAACTTCTTCAGCTGATGAGAGCTGAAGATTTGCCCTGAATTATTTAATTGTTTAAAAATGTCCATAAGATTGATTTGATAAACCAGCATCAAATACATGTATGTAATCTGCAAGGCAAACAATGCTCAGGTTAACTTGTACTCATGTCTTACACAAACTTTAGTTTGTTAGGGGTGAGACAGGTCTTGAGTCTCAGTTAGGAATTTGGAACCAGAAGGAGCTTGCCCTGATAGTCTTCAGTGGCTGTGATTAATTCCACAGTCCTCTTACCTGTGATGCATTGGGTTTTTCAAATTAGATACAAGTAGTTTTTCTTAGAGCCACTTAATTTGTATGTGTCTTGCTGCTGTTTATAGCCAAGTACTGTAGTGACACAGTGAAAAGAAGTATTTCAAAATACTGACACTACAGATGATCTCAAACTGTGAACAATACTATTCCAAGTGTATTATGAGTATCTTGACATGCTGAAAACATCTTTTAATTTTCATTTTAAGTACTGCTTATAAAAGCTAAGAATCCTTGCATTCAGTTTTATGAACAAAAGTTTTTGAAAGCGTCATTGCGACCTGTAAAATTTGTCTGAATAACCCCTGAAGTTTGTAGTCCCATGTGAGTCATATAGTGCTGTGTATAGAACAGCAGTGTTTGAGGTCTGCTACCTCATGGATATATGTGAGACTGTGTAGTGCAAGCTGTCAGCCATGCCATGTGAGCAAGATTCTTACAGGGTAACCACTTACTTTGCATCAGCTGCCTCACCTGAACCGTCTCTATTTTGTTTGGTATGTGTCTTTGTGGCAGTAAATTCAGAGAGGCTTACCTGCCTCTAGTGCCACTGAGCAGCAGTTGGCCTGGAATTAGATTCATTCATCTCACACGTAAGAGAGTACACCTACATAGCAGACATATGGAAACTTACTGCACAATAACTTCTATGTGTACCCATGTTCTTATAAAACAAGTGTGCTGGTTTTCTACATCCAGATTCCCTCCCCTGAATAAAAAATAATTACTCGTTTTGTTTCTTTAAAAAATATGTTTTCAAAAATCAAGTTAGATTTCTTTTTTACATGAAAGATACCTAAACTTAAGCTAGCCATAGCAATCCAAAACTAAAGAACTTAAAGAAAAAAATAATTGTTCAGCTTTGCTTTTTGTATTTAGTAAATACAGACCGTCAGCTACACTGATTTTCCTGCATAAGTTGTTTCTGACTTGCATAAAGGTATTCGTTAATACCAGAATGGACCTGAATAAACTGTTTAGAAAACAACTGCAAGTATTCTGTCAGGAACAATTCAGAATTTGTGATAGTTTTTTCCGGTGTTCTAAATCTCAGCCTCTTAAAATGACTAAGATATATTTGTCCATTTTGGAGCATGACAAGTTACTCTAGAGGTTAGTAGTAGAAGTAGAGGAAGTTAGAGACCTGCTGCATGCGTATGATGACTCAATGCCTCCACTGCTGCCAAAATTTTCAGAACAGAATAGGCAAGTTCAGATGGAAGGGACCTACAATGATCATCCAGCTCCACTGCCTGACCACTTCAGGGCTGACCAAAAGTCAAAGCAAGTTGTTAAGAGCATTGTCCAAATGCCTCTTCTAAACACTGACAGGCTTGGGGCATCAACCACCCCTCTGGGAAGCCAATTCCTGTATTTCACCTCCTTTTGAAAAGAAATGCCCCCACTGGATGGGACAGATCAGCACCACCTTCGCACCTCCCCTCCTCAGGAATCTGTAGGGAGCAATGAAGTTGCCCCTCAGCCCTGTCCTCTCCAAACTAGACAAGCCCAAAATCCTTAACTGCTCCTTATAGCACATTTCTTCCAACCCTTTCACCATCTTTGTTGCCCTCCTCTGGATGCCTTCATCCTCAGGGACCTTCACATCTGTTTAAACTGTGACACCCAGAACAGCACTCAGTTGCACGTACAGTAGCACATCCTTAATGCTTACATGGAACTCGGGGTGAGATTGTCATAGAGTTGAAGAATTTTCTTACTACAGTCTTAAGAAAACTCAAGGGAATTAATCTCACTGACCTCTTGAGGTAAAAAGAAAGGAAGGCAAGAAGGTGTTAGTGTTCTAAATAAGGGGAAGAAGAAGTAGGCTCTGCTGTCCATCTTTCCAGCAGTCAGGTGTGCAGTTTCTCAAATACCTGAACTTTACAGTTTTTTTGGACAGCACTAAAGGGTAGAAGTACACAGCCCCCCCAATGCATTTCTGAAGTTAGAACTGGAAATGGCTGTACTTTTACTTTTTCCCACTCTTCAGGTGAAGTAAATGGCAAGTCTGTGCACTTCCAGTTGTATAATACTGCTTGGCCCTAAGATCTCCCTGTTGTTTCTGTAATTAGGTATTTGTGCCTCATTAAAAAGACTTTATAAAATCCAGCTGAAATAAGTTGCCTTCCTTCTATTTCTGTAGATCATCCACAGCATCTAGCTGTGTTCTAGCTCTTCTACATATGGTCCTCTGCAAGGGAAGTTCATGCCAGCTGATGCCCATGTTTTGTAAGAGAATATTAGTGTATACCTGTGTGTCACTGGGAAGACAGGGAATGCTTTTAGGCATTGTGTAAATGAGCTTATGTGCGTAACAAGTACAAAATGCTCACTTTCAGCCAGACCTTTACTCTTACCTTCATTAAATCCTCTGCTCTCCAGTTAGTCATTGAGATGGCAAAAAAAGGAATATGCAGGCTTCAAGACTTGTAGATCTTGATCATGCTGGAGCTGGGATCCAGGAGGTGCCAGAGATGTGAAGATGCCTGATGTCAGGATTATGAAGCTGAGATAGAAAACCTAGAAACAGGAAGAATGAGGGGAGTTAGGTGAAGAGCAACTGGGAGTGGGAATGCCAGTGTTTATGAAGAACTGTAATTGGGAGGTGAACAGTGATAAGAGTTAAGAATGTTGCTTTTAGTTTTAATTTTAAGTCTAGTGTTCTTTAATTGTTGCTTTGGTTTTTTTTCAGTGGAAAAAGCTTGCGTGTCTTTTTGAAAATAAATGTAGCTAAGAAGTGCTAGATCTTTTGTCTTTATATATTTCCTAGGGCTGTAAGTCTTGACCTTCCTTTAACCTAGTTTTCAGCTCTGATTTTGTATTTTAAAGAAATTCTGGAGAACTAGTTAAAAAGCATTTTATGAACAAAAACATTGCCATTAAACTGCTTTTTTCTTCCAAAAAGAATAAAGAAACGCCTATGTCCCATATCTCAAAAGCAGCATGTCTAATTAACCTCAAACTTCCTAAAAATATTCTCCTTTGTCTTGAAACCAAACATGAAACATCCTCCTGTTCCCCACCCTACCTCTCACAGAAGGAGTAAAAGGATTCAAAATGGAGCTTATAATGGAAACCACTGTAGCAGCCTTAACTGGGGAATCATGATTGTCTGCATAATAAAGCTGCCTAATACATATTTTATTCAGTATAATAACTGTTAGCCTATAAATAGAAGAATGCTAAGAGTATTATGCTTGGGAATATTGTTTGCCACTTGTAATTGTTAAATGCTTTTTTTGGGGTTACTCCAAGCAGTTGTTCTTTTGACTTGAAGATAAAACAATTCTGGCAGAGCACTAAAGGAGTTTCATGCTTTCCCTCATTAAGAATAGTGCTAATAGCACGCAGGACGTTTCCCCAAAGGACACTTGCATGAGCTCAAACACTGAGTATAGCACTAATTGAACAACAACAAAAACTGATGACTGTTTTCTACACGTTTCTTAACAGTACAGATTGTCCCAGGGGATGATTAAACAAGCAAACAAAGAGATACTGAAATAATGAAGTCTTTTTTTAATGCAGACCTCTTCATTTGTTATGTTAGAATGTTCTGCTTTGTTGATATTTTTAAAGCTTTACTATTTGTAATATAGAATTCCTGCTCCTTTGGCCCGCTTTGCAGTGTGTACCTTATATATCCTGAGAGGAAATATGTACTCTTTCTTTAAAATTGTTGAGAGACACTATGCAAGAAAAGGACTGAAAAAGATTGTATGGATTTATGAAAGGAAGGAAGAAATTTTTCAGGATTTTTTATTTGTATATATATGTGTATGAGCATTTTTATATATATATTTAACTCTCAACTACTGAGGGAAATATCAACAGTATAAAGAAAAGATCTGTACAAGACTTAAAGACTAGAAAGAAGTGCTCTCCAACATGTGTAGGGTCCTACACTTTGGCTACAACAACCCCATGCAGTGCTACAGGCTGGGGGAAGAGTAACTGGAAAACTGCCTGCTGGAAAAGGACCTGAGGTTTCTGGTTGGCAGCAGCTGAACGTGATCCAGTGCCCAGGTGGCCAAGAAGTCCAGTGGCATCCTGGCCTCTATCAGCAGTAGTGTGGCCAGCAGGACCAGGGCAGTGATTGTCCCCCTGTACTCAGCACTGGCTGCACCCCAAGTTCTGTGTCCAGTTTCGGACCCATCAGTACAAGAAAGACATTGAGGTGCTGGAACGTGTCCAGAGAAGGGCAATGGAACAAGTGAAGGGTTTGGCAGACAAGTCTGCTGAGGAGTGGATGAAGGAGCTGGGGTTGTTTTGCCTGGAGAAAAGGAGGCTCAGGATGGACCTCATTGCTCTTTATAACTACCTGAAAGGAGGGTGTAGCCAGGTGTGGGGTTGTCTCTTCTTCAATGTAACAAGCAATAGGACGTGAGGAAATAGCCTTAAGTCACTCTAGGGGAGGTTTAGATTGTATATTAGGAAAACTTTAATCATGGGAAGGGTTGTCAAGCATTGGAACAGGCTGCCCAAGGAAGTGGTGGAGTCGCCATCCCTGGAGGTATTTAAAAGACATGTAGATGTGGCTGCCCTTAGGGACATGGTTTAGTGGTGGACTGGGCAGTGTTGGGTTAGTAGTTGGACTCAATGATCCTAAAAGTCTTTTCCAACCTAAAAAAATCTTATGATTCTATGTTAGGATGTATGTAATTATTCAAAGCATGTTCTAAATCTACTCTGCATAAATGCAAAACTTGTGTAATGCAGAGGGAAAATTAAGGATTGCTTGATAGGTTGGCACTGTGTGGGATTGAATGGAGTACCTTTTTGACATGACTTTGTCAAATGAAATCTCTAACCATTTGAAGACTTACTCAGTTTTTTGCCCCTTAAGACCAGGTATTGAATGGGGAGCCCATAATTCTTCTGGAGCTTCTGAAGGAGAGTGGTGTGGGGTGCTGCTGGCAGATGCAAGCAGAGCACTGCTGGCTGACCCTTGCTGTGTGCCTGCGCCTGCAGCAGTGGCGAGTGGAGTGCTGTGCACGAGGAGGCTCATTAGCTGTTTATCATGTCTGCACTTGCTCTCAATAGGATTAGATGACGAGGCTGTAAAATGTCAGCACCTTGTCAAAACTATTGCTCTGTGACTGCTTCTGCTGATGATGATGCAGGAAATTCTGTGTAAAAGTTCAGCACTGACGCAGTCTAACACATCATTTATCTTGTGCAGGCACTATTTGTGTTCTGAGAGATTGATATAATGGAGCTTATTTCTGTCTCCTGCCTTATGCCATTTAGAGTCTAGGCCTGTAAGATATTGCAACAAACTGCATTGCTCGATTGGACAGGGCCAGTAAAGTCTGTGTGGATGAAAAGGAAATACTTCAGTTGCACTAGAATGCCACTTTGTAACTGCAGTGTATCGGACCACCAGACAGGATGCTGCAAGAAATGCTATGGAGAGGAGTGGGGTCTGTCCAAGCAGGCCAGCTTTAGATTACTGATTATTTAAGTAATAACATTTTTTTTGGGTATTGTATGAAGGATTTTAATTAAAATGCAAACTAAAGGAACTGTCCAGTAATGATTTCTGTGTTTACCTGGTTGTTTTGTTTTTTTGTTGGGTTTTTATTTTGTTCTTAGCTTTTTAACTCAAAATATGGAAATGACATACTTAAATTGTTCTACCTTTGTAAACACAGATGTATTTCTGAAATAATACCAAGGTACATAATATCAAGGATATAATATCAGTGTACTGTTCTGCACATCAGGAACAGTATAAGTAGGACACCTGTTTTTTTCTTTGAGAAAGCTTAAAAACTGTAGTTAAAATAGATGGCATAATTAATTGTAGGTTGGTAATAGAAAGGAAAAGCTTTGTACTGCAGGAGGAAGGTATCCTGAATTGTAAATGTCTCACCCAGGATAAGACCTAAATACACCTAAAACTTGAAAGGAAAGCTGTCTGTGAAGGAAGCAATCAGGTTTATGCAAGATGGTGGGAAAACACAGTAACACAGGAACAGGATGTAACTGAAGAATTAATCTCTTTGCTGTTGTAGGTGAGGGGTAAAATGCCAGAAATGGAAACAAAGTTTCCTGATTATACTGGCAAATTAACAGAATTTGCAGTGAATAAGATAATAGTTATTAGGTACAATTTTTAAAATTTCTTTCTTTCTGTTTTGTTACTTTCTGTGTTCCTCTGAAGTAATTTCCCAGCTTAGTCAAACTGGTTTGTTTTATTTTCGTTCTGCAAGTTGCCTATTTGAAATTTGATACCTTCAGTTCATTGCGTTTTACTGCCCTTTCATTTTTTTGGTTCATGCCTTGTTCCTAGGTTCTTCTAGGGAAAGGGAAAAAACAGCAACTGCAAAGCCTCTCACTTTGTATTTTCTGCTGCAGGTTTTGTGTATCCATACACAAAAAATTAAAACAAACCTGCGAAGATGAATGCGAATTGTGACATGAACAAACTAGGCATGCACTATGTGAGAATTGATTATCAGCTCATCCCTGAATGAGATGTAAATTCAGTAGGAGCTGTTCAGAGCAGCATAAGTCTGTAAGAGAGGCTATGTACAGTCTTTTAAAGATGCATGATCACAAAGATTGTCCTTTCCTACTTCTAACTTAAGACCTAAATGTCCTAAAGTCCTGCTGTATTATTATGACAAATACTGCAGATATTCACATGACAACCTGAAACTCGTGACATTGTTTGTCTTTTAATTCAGTTTCATACCTGGCAAATGGAAGAGACTTTGTGCTCTGGCTCAGGAATTTTTTTCAACCCTGCAGCTATTGACATTAGTCATTCACAGACCAGATCTCTCCAGCCCTTGCAGGAACCAAGTGCAGCTGGGACATAAGAGAAGTTAAAAAAAATCTATGAAGCTTTTTTGTTTGTTTATTTAAAATCACACAGGAGAATGTGTCATAGAGGAACTCCATTCCAAGAAACATCCAGGATAGCACATTGTGGTTCAGTTTTTGTTTTGCAGTCACGTGGTGAGAAATAGAGGTTGGTGAGCGGTGAAGTACCTTAGTGCCATCTCACAGATCTGTGTTTATGAGGATAAATGGTCACTATTGGTTCTTCTGATGTGCTTGTGAGTTGGGTCTGTTGCATGGAAACAACATCATCTTAAGAACTTTCACTGTGTTTTGGACTGCAGAAGCTGTGTTGTGTTAGGTGCTCTTTCTCTTTGATCAGTGAACATCCTGGCTGAGTCAGAGCTTCCTTTCTTTGGTGTCTTGAACACTTGCCCTCAAGGCTGTCAGTAGTGTAAAATTTGCCATCTGACTGAATGAATTTTAAAACTCTGTATTAATTATGAAGGCAATTGGGGGTAGTCAAAGAGATCAGGAAGACTACCTGTCACAGGAATAGTTTTTTTTAAGAACTCTTATAGGACATTGGGTGCTCTTCAGAATTACTATGTTTGGGGCTGGTGAGTTGGAATAAAACCCCAAACTTCAGAACAAAAACCTTGAGTACAAAAGTAACCATTGTACATCCCTCAGGTCCCCAAGCAGAAGCAAAATAAAAGTTTGTGAATTTCTCACCCACAATTATTCATCTGCAAAAAGGCCTATCATTTGTCATATGTCCATGTGTTTTTAATAACAATATAAAAAAGGCTTGATTAACATGTTCTTTGCAATGAGAGATTAAAATATTCTTTGCAGTTCTTTGAAGGGTTTTTGTGCCTGTTTGAAGAAATAATTTAACTCTCACAGGCACCTGTCTGAAAGGGAACCTATATTTGTTTCTGCGGTTTTTGGGAAAACTGACTAATCTTGGTGTTACCTTTTCCCTGAATTTGGAATTTAAACAAAGTGCAAACAGTATTAACACATCAGTATCTGAAATACATCACTTCAACACTAGAAGAGAGCAGAACTTTTTGGTGGTTGTGAGTATGTCAAGTAGCAGTTGACTAATGAACAAAGCATTCAGGGCTTTATAGAAGAAATTTACATGAATTTGATTATTGATATAATAGTAAGCCTACTCAGCTTTTGAATTATTATTCAGTGAATAGAAACAGATGTTTTTGTCCAAATTTGTAAGCTCATATAGACTTTTGTTTAAGTACTTTTATTTGTATTTGTTAGTTAGTTTTGTAAAATCCCTCCCTGACTGGCATTACTCTTTTAAGCCATTTTCACAACAGGATGTCCATAACATTCCTGTCTGTGAGGAGAGCTGTCTTTATCCTCTTTCAGTGTATGTTATAAAATTAACCTTTGACTTCATGCTCACAATCAACAAAACGTTTTGATTGTTTCATTGCCTCAGCTTTAGTTTAATTACGTAAGTTTTTATCCCTTCTGCCCAGAAAAAGACCTGTGAATCTTAGGAGTCATTGTCAAGTATGCAGAGAACTTTAAAGGAATAGATTGCGGTGTGAATTACCAGTTTCATCTTAATAGGACAATGGATTTATTTTTTGTATTAATATTTCTAAATTTATTCTGTGTACTTGTTTCAATTGATGATGTACCTGGTTAATTGTTTGCTTATTTCACTCATTCTCCCCTTCATTCATCCATATGCTTCTAGAAACGAGTTCTTTAAGTTTACCATGCTCCTGATATTCTGCAGAATTATTTCTCTGCTTGGGATTTCCACAAGAATATGACTCTTTTTTTCTGGGTTATGGTGGGGATTTCTAGGTTTTGGTGGTGGGGTTTTTTTGTTGTTGCCTTCTTCGGTTTTGGGGGGAGGAGAAAGAAGGGATGTTTTTTTCTGTGTTTGTGGTTTGGTTTTTTTTTTAATGACAATGTAACTTGCGAGCCTAAACACGAGGATAAGATAGAGCCTTGTCTGTGCTGTTTTGGTTTTGTAATGAATCAGCAAGTGGGTAGTTTCACATGACTCGCCCTGTAAATAATGTGCCCCACCCTTCATACAGTGATCCTGGAAGAAACTTGCTGTGTGTATCGTCCTGCCATCGTTTTGGTGGCTGCTCTTGGCCTGTGTGTGATTCCTGCGGCACGGCTTAGGGGAGGAGCTGGGTGAGACAGCACAGACTTGTGTCCGTCTGCTTGTGTCCTAACCATCAGCACAGGTTCCTCTCCAAACAAAGAGATGGAGAGACACAGGACAAAGGGTGAGAAAGAAAATGAGTTTGAGAAGAAATAGGGAGAGAAGCAGCAGCAGAGAGAGATGGCAGGTGGCGCTGGCATTGCTAACCTTAACAACTGAGAAGCATGAAATCCATTTGAACCTGTTTTGTAACTGTTGGACCGAGATTTAAAGGAGGAAATGAAGTAAACAAAATTTTAGGAGGAAACTTCCATCTCTTATTTGATCTGTCATTCTGGGTTGAAACTTCCATGCATGCATGCACATCTCAGGTGGAATTAGATTCTGTTTACCCTAATATGACTCCTGTAATTAAGTAACTTCTATTATTTACTCATTCTTTAAATAGAACTAGCTTTTCCTCTGTCTTGTGCATTCATTTGACTCCTGGATTGAGTGCTCCAATGACTTTTTCTTAATAAATTTTTATTTAAGAAACCTAATCTCTTGCTAAGTTTCTTAGGGAAACTGCTTTTTCTTTCTCAGAGCTTGCATATGTAGTTAAGGAAAAATGTCTTGAATATCAGCTGGCAAAAAAGTGCTCAAGCTTTCAGGCAGAAAAATCTCCTTTATTCATAGATAAATGCTCAGAAGATATCTCAGTGTAGCTATCAAGTTCTTACATAGAAAATAAAATTTTAAAACATAGAAGGGAGCTGCTATACTGGGTCACTGTCACTTGTCTAGTACAAGCTATTTATATAGAATAAATGTAATAAAATATCAGAATACTTAAGCAGTTACTTTTTTACCTTACATTTGTAATTTTAAGAGATGATAGTATAAATAATTCAGTATTTTTAATTGGGATTTTTGTCCATATACTACAAAAAACCCCAAACCCATAAAAGGCAGTCTTACAAACTATTCCATTACTGGCAGCTCAATCCATAAATAAGCCAATTTTGGAAAAAATCCAAAACAAGAGCATAAGGGGAAAGGTATTGTTGGATGGTGTAGTGAAATGGGATGGAGTTTTTCACCTTGGGAATTATTTGCTGAAAATAGCGGATGTCCTACCATTAAGCTAAAACATAACATGTTTAAACATCCTTCTACCTGCACATGGAAATACCCTATTTCAAGGTCTTGGGTCATTGAAATGTCATATTGTAGCTACTTCTAGAAGAAGGACTTACTAAAAAAGAAAAAAAAAAGGAAAAAATAAAATATTAATGTTTTTGCAAAATTGTTGTGAACAGGATTTGTTACCAGTCTATTTGTAATGGTAACTTAAAATGAGTTTTGCAAGGCTTACTAAATAGTGGGAGATAGATTCCCTAATAGTGCAAAGGTGACAGTAAATGGCAAACAGACTGTGTGCAACATTCACATGGTGTTGTTAAACAAAAGAAGGAGCACAAGGCTGGAACAAGTCAGCTAGGGTGGTATAACAGGAGGAAGTAAAGATCTTCGTGTGTACATACATATAAATATGCCCACATAAAAAAGTACATAAAGATAAAAGAACAGAGGAGCCAAACACTTACAATGGAAAAGGACAAAACGTGTGTGAAGTAGTAAAGTGGAGTGAGTTGAAAGGGGGAGATCTCACTGATCGAGAAAACTGTTTACCAAGAGGTTTGAGGGCTGGTTTGATCTCTCTGAGAGCTGTGGAAAATGCCAAGATGATTCTTCATATGTGATAGTCTTCACAGATAGCAGAGAGAGATTCTCACAGATGTTGTCATGTTAAGTGCTGCTGTATCTGGTAGCTTACAGCTTATTCACAGAAAAAAGCCAAAATTTCGTAATGGACTACTGGTCCTGTTACATCACAAGGTAAGTCAGGGAAAGAGTGAGTGATGAAATCTGCCTCTCTGCAGCTTCTGAAGTCATTTATCTTAAAAGATCCTGAGTAGCTTTTATCTAGTATTCTTCTATTGCTTATGCCCAGAATGCTTTACCTGAATTCTGTTGATTAAATTATGGTGTTTAATTGGCCTTGCCAGCTCCCTGTTTATGTTCTGGTTTGTGAACAGCAGTGCTGAGTGTCAGTTTGGTTGCTGCATATTTATTCTGCATTTCCCACTGCTGCTGTAGAGTACTCTAAAGGGTGCAGGCTGAATTGCCATTCTGAATTGCTTCTGCTCAAACATATATTTAAAAGGAAAAAAAAATGCAGGTCATTTATCATGCTTTTGTGATTGTAATGTGGAAAGCCTCCTACCCCTTGAAGTTATGCTAGTTTTTTGAGGTATTTCCACCCTTGTCTGTTATTCAAATCTGTGTTCTCTTCTTTTTGATTCAGACTATTTCTTTGATCCAGGTGAAGTCTAAATTTGCTTCTTCCTGCATGTTTCTATAGGCTGAGGTCCTGGCCTTGTACAGGTCAGTTGAGGGTGTTAAGATTATTCTAAGGGAAACAGGATTCTGCTTCTGGTACCCTCGGTTACATCCTCATTTTCTCACTGACAAAACTATTGTCTAATCCTGGCCCTCTTGCAGCATGATACCTGTTTGCTTCTCTTGAAGTGAAGTCATCCCCTTAAAATGGCTCAGAATAGCTCTGCTAGAACCATCTCTGTCATGTGTCTGTTCCTTTAATGTCCTCTTTGGGCTTTCTCTGTTCATAGGTCAGATATACACAGGCATTGACTTTGTCTCTACAACTTTTTTTAGCTTAGTACTGCTGTGGCTGTTTGTTCCAGCTTTGTTTCTGCCTTTTTTTCCACCAACAGTGCCAGCTTCAGCTTTCTACTTAGGAACTTTTCTCACATGCTTCTTCCTAATCTGCTCTCTGCACATAGGGAAAAACTGACAACCTGTGAAATCTCTGTCTGAACATTCAAAAATTTTTTTTTTAGATCTCACCTTTGCTGTAATGCATAATAAAATCACCATCTGCTAAGAAGGTAGTGAGAGGTAGTTGTGGCAGGTAGCTGTAGATGGCGTACAAATCTGGTACAAGCTACATTTGTTATCCCATCTTTTGTTCCCTTTCCAACACACCAACTCCTTTTGTCCCCTTGCACACCTTAATTTTAGAGTGTAACTTCTTTTGGGCAGAACAGGTATTCATATATTCATAGAATCACGGAACAGTTGGGGTTGGAAGGGATCTCTAGAGATGACCTAGTCCACCCCTCCTGCCAAAGCAGGATCACCTGTTGGTCCTCTTATTGGACATCACAGTCCTGTCTGGTTGGTTGGTTTGTTTGTTTGTTTGGTCTGGAGTGATTTGTAACAACAGATGCTTTGCACTGGACATGAATTTCACCAAACCTGCATATTTATAGGAGCCTGAGTCCCACAAAATGGAGAAGTGGGAAGTTCAGTTTTAAACAAGTATCTACTACAAGTCCTTCTGGGCAGGGCTGCTCTGGATCTGTTCATCCCCCTGCCTGTGTTGATGCTGGGGATCCCCTGGCCCAGGTGCAGCACCTTGCACTTGATCTTGTTAAACTGCACAGGATTCCCATGGGCCCAACTTCTCAAGCTTATCCAGATCCCTGTGGATGGCATCCCATCCTTCAGGTGTGGCAACTGCACCACTCAGCTCGGTGTCATCTGCAGATTTGCTGAGGGTGCACTTGATCCCACTCTCTATGACATCGGTGCAGATATTAAATAATACTGGTCAGAGTATGAGCACCTGGGAACACTGTGGGGAGCTGCTGTTCAGTATGTTTCTGAGAGTACCCTGATGCTTTATATTGAAATTACAGAAGGTTCTGCATGAATAATGCAGTTGGACTTGAACATGTTTGTCTGGGAGCTTGGTCTGACTTTCATACTTCAGAAATGTGCTATGTTAGATTATGTTTCAATGTTATTTCTGGATTATGTTAGTTTTCACTTTCTGCTGGTAACCTTCAAATAGTCTCACTTAAAAGATTTCTTAAAAAATAAATAATTGTGAGCATGGATCATTGCTGGAATGTTTGAAGCATTAGCTTAATTCTGCTGTTTTTGCAGGACTTCAAGAATATGTTGAGGCAGTTTCGTTTCAGTATTTTATCAAAACACGATCTTTGATTAGTGTTGAAGCGATCAACAAACAACTAATATTTACAGCAGAAGACAGAGAAGAAACAACAAACATGGTAAAAGTTTTTCTTTTCTCAATTGACAAACATCTTTCTGGGATGGAAATGCAGCGAGAAGGCTTAGTCACATTTTTGGCATCTGATTAAATAAGGCCAGTTTGTGGAATGGGATTAGATACACGTGGGCTTTGACTCACTTGTTCAAAACATGCTTTTTATTCTGATAAGTAGTAAACTAAATCCGTGGGATACAAGTTTATAAATTTCACATCCTTTTTATTCAGAGCAAACTGAACTCTTTCTGGTACAGCAAAAGATCCAGGCCAGTGAAATACTGGAGGGATTTTTAGTGCCTGGGACTGTCTGTAAGACCTGTTGGGGTATAGTGATGTTGCAGAAGTTGGGGGAGACAAACCAAGGCAGGATGAACTCCACAAATTAAATCTTACTGCTGGTATTGAACTAGTCACTGGAGGCACTGTATTTGCCTTGTGTTAAAACACCCTGCATGTGTCTTAGCTTTGTCATTTGTTACTCTCCTGGAGCTGATTCCTTTCAGAAGACAAGCTGGTGTCCCATCATACCTTACCCTAATACCATATCTGCTGTTTCTTGACTTGCCTGTACTCCTACCCTGCCCTAAAGGGCTCATAGGGACAAACTGCTGTCACCAACCACAGTAAACTGGGTGCAGTTTGGTTGTTGTCAGGGGACAACTGTGATTTGGTAGCAATCTACAGAAGTGCACATGCAGTCGAGGTGCAGTCTACAGTAATGCTACTTGACATAAAGACCTGAGTCTACTTCTGCTGAACAGATTCTGCTATAAAGCACTTCTCATTCTTTCTTTATTCTCTTGGTAAAATATTTGCAGAGAAGCCTGATTTTTAGCTTAAATTCATTTGTTTTTACCAGAGGCAAATCCATTGTGGCACCCTTGTTTTAACAAAGTATGAAGTTGTTAACCCCAGTGTGCACACCTCTGACCAGATCTGTCAATTTGGGTAGATAGCATATTATAGGAACAAGTGAACAGACAGAAACCTGCATTGTCTCCCACAATACCAATATTATGGCAATAAAAAGTATTGGAAATTTGGATATAGGAGCAAACTTTAAACTTTGTAATGGGTTTCCTTCATGAAATTTTTTGTTTGCTCTTTCAATAAGTTCAGTTGATATAAAACAGATCTGAGAATACTATGGCTTCTTGTAGAGAATATATTTTGAAATTCAAGATACTATTATGAAATGATATGGTTTGTTTACATAATGCAGACTATTTTTGTTTGATTTACTAGCTTTGGACAGACCATTTAGGAAAAAATCTATCATGCTGAGATCTGTCAGATGAAAAAAATCCCCATACAACTGCAAATAAATGTTGCTACAGAGATGTGATAATTCTGTTTGCAAATAGAGATGGTAGAGTTAGGGTATGTTTATCATACTTGCTAGAAGGAAAATGGCATCTCGAGTAGAAATTACCTTGTGATATGCTGGAAGGAGATCAGTACTTCTGAAATCCGACCACGTGGAAGCGCCACGCAAATTTAATTTTCCAGAACGTTCTGAATTTCCAGTTATGTCAGATGAGTCAGTGTGTGTTTGAACCATTACAGACAGCTTTTTCACGCTCTCTGCTGTGGCCTTTGTTCCGTTCTGTGCCCAGCCCTCCAAGTGCCATGACACAGAAGGGCAGAGGTGGGGGCTGAAGGTGACGCCGGTGGATTACCTGCTGGGAGTGGCGGACCTGACGGGAGAGCTGATGCGGCTGTGCATCAGCAGCGTTGGCAACGGGGACATCGACACGCCCTTCGAGCTGAGCCACTTCCTGCGGCAGATCTACGACGGCTTCACCTTCATCGGCAACACCGGCCCCTACGAGGTCTCCAAGAAGCTCTACACCTTGAAACAGAGCTTGGCCAAAGTAGAGAATGCCTGCTACACCTTAAAAGTACGGGGGTCTGAAATCCCAAAGCACATGCTGGCTGATGTGTTCTCCACCAAAACGGAATTGATTGACCAGGAGGAGGGTCTTCCTTGAAATAAGGAGGCTGTTGCGACTCAGAAGGGAAGAGGACTTAGAGAAAGCTCTTGAGTTATGATTTGTGACCCTTTTCAAAGCTTTTTAGGTCGAGACGTTTTTAGTTTTATCTATGAGAAGGCTGTTTGCAGTGGTAATTTGTAACCAAAAATACTTTTTATGATGTGCAAGAGAAAAAATGTTTGACTTTGGCCTCTTGGTATGGAATTTCCTGTATTGCCCAATTGTTATCTTCTTTCAGAATGACCAAAATTTCCACTGCAATCTACTCCAGTGACTGTCATTTGTGTCACCTCACCTCAAACTGCTGTTACAAGTTTTCATCAAGCACAGCAGTGGAAAAGAAATGGTTAGGTGCTCTTATTTAGCGTTATCCATAGGTTTCTGCTGACCCATTTTCTGAGCATTTGGGTTCTATACTCATGTCATACCTACAACAATGCACCTGTGCATAAGTGCATCCCTTGACTTGAAACTGGTGTGATCTCAACAGTGCCACGTAGTTCAAGTTTTCTCTGATTAGTGCTTTAAAGTATGAAACTAAGTCAACTTTTTGCCAATTGATAATGAAGCTAATTGCACCAGGTAAATACTACTGTGCACCCATTTTTTTGGGTCTCCGTTAAAACTGAGCTCTGAGCTAACACTGGTACTTCACAGTTTTGAGATGAGCTAGAAAATCCACAAAAAATAATTGTGGAATGTATTGTCTTACATTTTTTGTAATACAGTTTAATGCAGAATCTGACATGTTTCTGTTTGTAGACAAAGAAGTTGTCATACAAAATATGTAATTTGGTTTTAGGACAAGCAGTTTTTGTCCAGAACAAATGCACTGCAGTGCTGGAAGTCTGTTCTCCATTGTTTGTGCTGCCCTGAGGACCTCCAGTGGGATTGAACTGGTATAAGTGAAAAAGGGCTAACCAAGCTTTAAATATATGTTAGCAGGAACTATATCATGTGCGTGATCCTGTGGAAAGGAAATTGCAAACAGAAGTCAGGCAGGCATTCTGGTTTCCACATTTATCTTTGAGGAGGGTATGTCACTGTTGGCAAAAAATCAGGGCTTTATGCTGGTGTCTGAAGTTATGAAAGTCTGATAATGTACATAATGCTAAAGGAAAACAGATAAAACAACGTGATCTCTAGACTCCAGGAAATAGGCCTCCCAACTGCAATTGAAAATACTGCATGTTTTTTATTTCCACTTCCATATGCTGTGATACTGCCAATATTTTTCCCATGAGCATGTCCAGAGTAGCTGGAGTCATCTGATATATGGATAGGAATGGGTAAATACCTTTCTGTCAAATTTTTCCATTGTTTCCACATAAAGCAATATGTGGTGAGTTGAACAAGGAGTGGGATTTTTCCTATTGTTTAATACTATTTTTTACAATAAATTCTGAAAAGTAGTCACTGTCTTTATGTTGGTCCTTTTTCCTGTCAGCCCAAGTGGTAAATTACAATTACAGTGCAAGTTTCCGACTGTGCAGGACTTCACTTGGAAATTCCGCTCCACTCCTATATTCATACTTCAGTGGGCACTTTTCTAATCCTGAATCTCTTTTCTTTTCCTCCATTGACTTTATTCTATGAAATCTAAAAACTAGTTAGGATAGAAACTTCATGTGATTCTCTTGAATTGGAAAAATGCAAAGGATTCAGATGACAGAGCAAGTATATCCCTGGAACAAATCTGCCACAGTACCCACATTTTTATATACCACCTTTTTTCTCTGCCTTTTTTTTTTTCTCTGATGAGAGGAGGGGAAAGAAAGGAGGATACTTGCTAGTAAGGAATAGTTTTGGGGTGTCACCCCTCCCTGAGATGTGTACATCTGGCATTTCGGTTGATGCAGCTACAGTGTGGTTGTCTCTCTTTTGGCACAGCTAAATTCACTGCAAGCCATTGCTTGTTTAGTTTAAGTGTGTGAAGCAAAAGCAGATACTATTAGACATAGGGTGTGATATCAAACAGAAGTCTGTCTCTTGTCTGTCCTAGCAGCTATCAGGGGGAATAAAAAAGTGTTCATGGCACAGTTTGAAAAGGGATGAGATGAATTCCAGCACATTGCACTGCTTGGCTCAGTGACATTCTGCCTCTAGCCATGGAATGAGCACACAGTGGCCACCACTTTAGTCAGCTCTTGCTTTTATACAGTCATTCATTATTTTAAAACTACAGATGTCTAAAAAGAGTACTTTTTTTCCCCTAGCAATCTTTAGAAGTAGAAACTCTTTCAACAAGTATGTACTGGTTCTAATGATTTTGAGAGTTAAATTTTCAGTAAGGCAAGAGAAATTTTTTTAATGGCATCCATGATTTCTAAACTTCAGGCTGCCTGCCCGTAATCAAAAGCTATGAATAATTTCTAATAAGGAGCAAACTGTATGTGGGGTGTATTAAAACACCAGCATAGATGGGAAGTAGCTAATGGCCTGCAAACCTCCTGCTCAAGGAAATATTTTCCCCAAAAAACAATTGCTCTGTAACTATTTGAAAAGTGACAGACATTTATCAGCAAAACAAGCTGCTAAACAAGCAATGGCAATTTTCCCATTTCTTATCCCATTACTCTGTGGAGCTATTGATACGCTTGGTCTGCAGCCAGAACAGGACTACGTCATTGCAGATGTTTCACAAGGGCAGCTCTGCGTGCTAAAAATCATCTGCCTTTCTGGAATCTCCTTTCTCAGAAATGGTTTTTCTTTACGGGTTCACTTTTTTTTTCCTGACTGTTAATTTTCAGTGAGGAAAAACGCACCCACATGTAGCTTTCCAGAACTGCCAGAGAAGTTATGCAAGAGAAACTTCCTGTTGACAAGACACATATGTCTGTCTACTTAAACTCCTGCTTACTTGGATGTTCGCTGAGTTTATTGAAAATTAAAAGAAAAAAAAGAAAATAAACCAAATCTTTTATGATATTTAGCATATTAGGTGGTTTATAGAATCCAGACCAGATTCTGGCACTGCCCTCAAAGAGTTTGCAGTTTAAGAGCAGGCAAAAGGGCAGCCAAGACAAACAAAAGGAAGATGGTAGAATGGGGAGGAGATAAAGTGATAGGATTTTTACCAGAAGACAGTGTGTAGTAGTAGGTTGGTTTACCACTTCCCATTTTGGAAAAGAAACTTGTCAAATCTTAAGGAAGTCTGGAGTGTGACAGTAAAGGGTTAGTTGGGAAGGGTGAAGGCAGTGGAGAGGCAAAATGGAAGGAAGTGAGGTAGAGACAAAGGGGGGAAGAGTGGCAAGGAGTGGGACAGCATGGAGGAAGAGCAGGCTGAGCCACGGGACAGCGGGTGCACATGCAAGGAGGGTGGGACTGGGGAGGACGTGGGACAGGAAGACAGCCCTGCAAGAAGTTGGAAACAACACTTTGAAACCAAGTGACTCAGCTATAAAAGAGACCTGGAGTTGTCCGAAGGAACTGAATTTAAAATTACCACAAGGTCCCCAATGCATTGATCTAGCCTTGGGCCATAAATAAGGGGAACTTGATTTCCTGAGCAGCTGAGAACCTGCAGGTCTGGGATTGAGCAGGGTTTGCAGGCTTCCAGTCATGCTGCCACTAATCAACAAGCTCTCAGTTCCCATATGACCCAGCTTCCCATCCACGTTCCCTTCACTCCCACACTGGTAGCCACAAACCTTGATGTTTGGATTGCCATCATCTGCAGCTGTTAGAGACATGGTTAGATACAGTTTTTAACATAAAGGAATGCTTACGGTGACCACGGTTTTCCCTTGTGTGCTGTTTACGTGTCCATTTCGCTGGCATTGCTGCTTCAAACCCTTCTCTGTTTCTTCCCTTTCTTTACTTATCCTTTCTTAGGCTGTACTGTTCTTTTGAGGCATTGCCCATGTCCATCCCATGGTTCAGTCCTTTCCGTGTTTAGCTGGAATCCTGGGGTGAAATGTTTCCATGCAGGAAGAGGAATCGATTGGTTTCTTAGGTAGGGTTGTCTGCTTGCACCTCCAAATTTGGGAACAGTGCTCTGACTCTGAGGGGAGAGGTCTGGTATTCCTGCATTCGGATAAGGCCTGGTGCATATGTCCTACAGCAGCCATGTGCTGTGTGTCAGGATGGGTGCGTGGGAGGGCAGGTCTCATGTTGCTTTTGCAGGTGAGCAAACTTTAGTTGTTCTGAGGTTTGCAATCATCACGAGCCAAGGAAAATTGCCTACAAACATGAAAGAAGTTTCTTCTCCAGTTCTGAGGAAGTTTGTCTTTGAGGAGTATGATTTCCCACAAATTCTACCTCTTTTTACCTCACCCATCATCCCTTTGAAAGGCCTATTTGCAGAATGTAGCAGAAGAGACTTGCTGATGACTTCTTCTGGAGCCAGTCGGTGCCTCCCTGAACGCTGGCCAAAAGTGATGTGATGGTTCCTTTCTCAGCTCCTCCCACAGGCCAGGCTCTGGTGTCCCTTCAGCCACCCGGGGCAGGGGGGGAGAACTCTGATCCTCAACTATTGGATTTTGCAGACCAGTGACATGTGGGTTCATCCTCTTCTTTTTTTTTTTTTTCCCCAGTGTTGTTTTTTTCGTGTCATGCAGATGTTCATTCCTCCTAAAGAAAGACACTATTGTGTGTGCTCTGCTCCTCCACCACCACAATAGGTCAGATGATTTCTTGCACCCATCATAAAATGTTTCTTGGCTGCAGGTGCAGTGCAGGTTTTGGGGGACATCTAGCTTTGGGCACTTCTCCCACAGCTCTGAGATTTCCTGCAGGCTTGCAAGTTGCTTTTAATCCAGAAGGGTCCTACTAGTTCCATTAAATTCTTCCTCAGGGTCCTCTCCTCAGATGACCCCAGCAAGAGAAGCTGAAAATACTGATCTGGAAATCACCCAGGTTTTTGTTAAAACGAGCCTTTTCATGCTCAGGGACAGGCCCCAGGGTGGTGAAGAATGTGCTTGAATAGTCTGGGAGTTTGGATGTCATGGGAACACCAAGTCCCAGGGGTCTCCTTTTAGGAGGGAGTGGGGGTGGTTCCTCTCCTTGCAGCAAGGGCAGTTGGTAGATATGTTTTATTTTGCACCTTGCACCTGGAAGCAAAGGTGACAGGCAGCAGAAGCCAGGGCTGTGAGAGAAGATGAGTAAGATGGAGCTGTGTCAGGCCATACAGCAAACCGGCCAGGAGCCTGGAATAAGATGCAGCTCTTTAACCTGCAGCCCTGCTGCCACCAGTGCCAGCCTGAGGTCCCTCTGCTCCCGAGAGCCAGCCGAGGCCAGAAGCTGCACCACCAAAATGCCGAGGTCACTCGCATGTGCATGTCTGGGACCTGCCACAGGCCTGCATTTACACGTGCCCAGTGAGCAGGGCGTGCTGTTGGAAACACTGATGCAGAGCCTCCTGCTCTCCTTCATAACGTCCTGATGCCTGTTATTTTATATTTATTAATTACTTTATTTATGGTTTACATATCTTTGCTGGAGGGCACAAAGAGGAGGGCAGGGCGTGGGCAGGACATGTGCTAACACCTGTTTCCTTTGCCTCCTTCCCAAGCCTTTTTTCCAGCCTTTTCAGCTTAGCCTGTGCCTGTGATGGCTCCTGATAGATGGGCTGTTGGGGAAATGTTGCTTTGCAGGAGCAAAAAACCCAAACTTTACACAGGGTCTGTGCTCTTTTGAACTGATCTGGAAAAGCAGGGCAGCTGTAAACTTTCAATTTATTTGAGATACATGCTGTAACTTCCCTGGGCCTGCCTTCTTAATAAAAGGATAAGTATTTGTCAGTTACTGGAGAAAGTATAGTTTTTCTGCCACCTAGTGTCCAGCCTTTGGAGTGCTCAAGCTTTTGGCTTTGAGTTACAAGTTATTTATTGTTTTCTCTTTAAGTACTTACGAACACAATTAGTGATGTGGTGTAAATTTCATTTTTAGACTGAGGTAGGTCTCTGATAGTAATAATTTTTACTCTCCGCATACTCAACTATTTGGAAAGCTGGGGAATACCAGAGAAGAGCATATTTCTATTTTATATCTCATCATATGTGTATATGGTATTTTGAAGACAGATAAATAAAAAGCCATGAGAAACTTTGACCAGATGTGTTCTTGCAGATTTTTATTATACAAACGTTCTTATTTAAACTAGTACTTTGAAGGAGTAGCAGTGCTGTAAGGATTTGTAGACCAGAGTCCTAAAGTCCTTGATTTATGTTCTAATCATGCTGCCTATACAAGCAAATGCAAGCCTTTTTTAGCTGTTGAACTCCTGGTATAAAACCAAATGCTTCTGCATATGTGAATGTGCCTGCACGCTTCCCTGCCCTGACTGTGGTTGTCACAGAAAACCCTCAGGTAGAAACATGGGAGGCTCCAAACCCACTGTGTGTCTGTAGGATAAAAGAAGTGGCTGTGCTGCACTCCCTGAAGAGAAGGGGGCTGGGGTTGGTGGTTAAGCCCTGGGACATTGCCCTGTTAATACTAAAGGTGATTTGGTCCCTCACGTTGTCCTGGTCCTTCATCTCTCCCTTGCCCTGTGCTGCTCAGGGGTGCCCCAGGCCAGGAGAGACCTGGCATGCACCACAGCAGAGGGATGATGCAGCATCAGGCTTTTAAAGGGGGTAACACAGCCATAGCTGTCACTTGGATTGCCCCAGTGGAAAGGCACTGATCACAATCACTTATAAAATTGCATCAATAGACTTAGAAATGGTGGCACTGTCACCATGGAGATGCTTCTTCTAAAGATCATTCAAGAGTAATTTTAGGTCCTTCTCCTACAGGGTGCCTTTCACAGGATACCCAGTCTGGGACTGAAAGTCAGAGAACAGCATAGATCTGTTCTTAGACCCACAGTTCCTGCCTGTCCTGTACCCAGCTCCAGGGTGGAGGGCTGGCACGCTGGAAAAGATCAGGTGAGGCTGGTGTGTCTGCACACGTGGCTGCAGACATCTGTTGCTACCCAGGCATTCTGCAGTACAAAAGTAGCCCTGTTTTATGTTATATTGTCACAGTCATATCTAAGCATCTTTGGTTTTTTGTAGCTTAGCTGGGGGCCAGATACCTCATTAATGTAAACTGCTTTCTGGATTACAGCCACGGGAGGAAGGAGATGCTGGTTTGTTTCAGAGCAGTTCCTTTGCCTCTGGAAGATCACAGGTTTCAGAGGGATTTCCGTCTTTCTCTGCCACAGCTTAACAAAGACAGATTTCATTTGTGAACCTCTGAATGCTCGGGACCCAACATGCACGTGTATAAAGGTCAGACACAGTGAGAGTCCTCTCAGTCTTTCAGATAAACTCCAGTGAGATTCCAGCTGCTGTCTTCAGTAAAAAGACTTTGACATCCCCAGCTCCAGCAGGGAAATTAGTGGCATCCCTAAGCTGCCGAAACTCAACAGCTACATCCTGCAGCTTTTGCTCAGATCAAAACTCAAAGCTCTCCCTGAGGTCCTCAGGAGCTCTCAGAGCTCAGCTTGATGCTCCCTCTGGGCAGCAGGAAAACCAGAGATAGGCAGCTGGGAAGGTGTCTCTGAAACCTGGCAGCCCTTCCCTGGCCTGCCTGTGGCCCTGCTTTTCTGATTCTGGTCTCTTTTGCTTTTGGGAGTCACATTTTGCTGTAGGGACGTTTACCATGTTACCATGGATATTTGCTGACGTAACACCTGAAAATGGGATAACATATATGAGTACATACTTGGATTTTTGCCTTATTTCCTGTGCACTTCCCTTCCACTACCCTGTGCACACATACAGAGCTTACACATAAAGATGTGGAAAAGAAGGTGAGCTGAGAGGTGACAGAATTTGGTCATGGTAAGATATTCACTGTAGTAAAGATAACAGGTGACTAAAAACTATGCAGAAGAGCAATATGGACCTGCAGAGTGACAGGATGGGGAAACAGATAAGTACAGGTAGATGTGAAGCAATACAGAGGGAAAAATAATCCCCATGTACCCCCTTCAAAATATTGGGATGTTTTCCAAGAAAATACCAACTCAATGATTGTCAGTAAGCAAAAAAAAAAGCCAGTCTTATGTTAGAAATTTTGAGAAGTAAGAATAAAGGCAAGGATATGCTGTATAAATATAACTGTATGAATCCGTGGGTCACCTGCTTTTGAGGGTGACTCTGATGCCTTATCTCAGGAAGGATGTAGAACTGGAAAAGGTCCAGAGAAAGGCAGAAAGGATGACTAAAGGTAGGGAATAGTTTCTTTGTGAAAGGAAACTCTGCAAGTCCAGTGGGCTGGATAGGGAGTGTTTAATAGAGGCCTACACTTACATGTGCCATAAAGATGGATATGGAGCAACCACTCGCTGTCTCTGCCAAAGGAAGAATTAGACACCATCAACTGCAGCTGGCCACAGCCTGGCTCAGAGCAAGCACCAGTAGCTTGCACAGAAGATGGAGACCTGGGGAACCCTTTGCCTGTGGGCACTGTGTGGGCCAAAAGCTGGAGCACGCTCAAAGAGGGGCTGGGCAAGCCCTTGGAGAGCATGAGAGCCACTGCAGGCTGCTGAGTGAACAGACCAAAGTGAGCTGAGGAGCCCCCTGAGCCCCCTTTGTGCCCAGGCTCTTTCAGGCGAGCGCAGTATTTGGCTGGAGGGTGGCCCTGCTGGGATCTTTGCCCCCTCCCTCAGCATGGGCGAGCACTGGGCAGCCCCTGCAGGGGCTGAGCTCGGCAGCCAAGAGCTGCACGCCCCGGGGGAACAGCCCGTGCCCTGGCCAGCTGCTGCTGCTGCTGTTTTCCTTCTTGTCTCCCAGGAGAAGGGTGCAGGAGATCTCTGGAGAGGAGACCTGGTCTCCTGCCCAGGCAGCTGCAGACGCAGCAAGGGAGGATGTTGTCATAAAGGGTTGTGTCTGTGCTTTACACTCTTATGTTTTTCAGCACAGAATTGAGTTTAAACAAGGTTTCCTGGGACATTGAAGCTGAATCATTTCTACTGGAGCAAGCCATGTCTTACATGTTTCACTTCAAGCTCTCCCAGGAAACTGGTTGGGTTTGTCATGCAGGGCTCAGGGCTGGGAAGAGGACAGGGAGAGGGCGGCCACAGCTCCTGAACACAGCAGGGCATGACCCTGAGAAGTGGTGGGGATCCAAGCTGTGCAAATAGCAGGAGAGACCACTTGGGCACCTCAACACAAAACTTCTGCTGAATGTGCTCCAGGCACAGCCCTATGGGGTAAAAAGAACCCTGGCAGCATCTCCCTGGCTTGACCTGAGCTCCTGCCTCGCCACAAAACTCTCACCGCCTGAGCTAATGCAGGTTTTGATGTCGATGTCCTTAAATTGTTTGTCTCTGTTTGCAACAGGCTTGTATTGATTTAGGTTAATTTGGTTACCCAAAAAAAGGGTTGTGCTGATTGCTCTAAATGGATTAAATAGTGATTTTAGTTAAACTGATGGCAGGCTTGTGTGTAGACAGGGCCTGGAGCTTTGTAAGCTAATGACTTGGCAGTAATGCAATGGGTTTTTTTAGACAGCTGAGACCAAGCTGTTGTTTTAAATACAAGACCATAAGTGTTACTATTGTAGTAAATGGTCCCCAAACGTGATGGTTTTCTACTAACTTGGGCTCCTTCTGAATCCTGGCTGATCTCTTTGCTAGCTCTCACTTTCCTGATAATAATTTGGGAAGTACCTTTACTCCAAATGGACTTTACATTAAGTCCAAGTGCAAAACATGGAAAATTTCCAATTTTTGGCAAAAGTTTCTAGTTTTTGTTCACTTTCCTTGCCTGCTAATTTTTCCATCTTTCTTTTTTTTTTTTTGTCAATGGTAAAAAGTTTGCCCTCTTTTATTAAATAAAAATTCAGATAGAAGAAAAATGCAAAGGAGCCTAGCTCCTTTCAACAGCAGGGACCTTTCTCCACAAGTGTGGCCTGAGTGGAGGACGGGTCCAGAAGCAGCCACTGCTCAATCTCTTCACTCAGAAAAATACAAGGGTGAGATCATAAGAAAATCATAGAGTGGTTTGGGTTGGAAGGGACCATTACATTGGGCATTAAATATTTTGTGCCTATATCATCTCAATGGGAACAAATCACTGTATCTGCATAAAGCCTTTCCTGCCTGCCTCTGACCCCCCAGCTGAGCTTCTGCCAAGCGAATCTGCCTTTGGGCCTTTTCTCCACCAAACTGCAAATCCCATTTTGATTCATCTGCTTTCTCTATTGATTTTTAAATCTTCAGGTTGGGACTGAAATTAGAAAAGAGCATGAGTCCAGACAAATGAGTCATGAGCCTTGGTTAGCTTTGATCTGTAAGGAAGTACTGTAAAGAGTACTGAGATACTGAATAAGCCTCAGCTCAGAAAACAACAGTCCAGCAGATGGGCTGTGATCCTTTTCTGTCTTAGGCAGGTGTGTGGAAGCAGAAAAGTTGATGGCAAGAATGAGAGGAGACTTCATGTCTCGAAGGGCAGAGAGAACAACAGAAAGGAAAAGCTTAGGGTTACCAGCTGGACAGCAGCTGGAGAACACAAATCTGAATTATCTGGAGAAATGGGTACATGGTAACCCAGCCTACATTAAGACATTTTTGGCAGACATTTCTATATCACTAGTGCAGATTGGATCCTGGACTATTTTCTTCATTCCTGGATTCTGAAAATTGGATCCCAGTAACTTGGAGCACAATAGAGGTGAAGCTGTGGGAGAGGGACATGACACAAATCAGGCAAATCAGGGGCTAGAGTGTTTATGGAAGAGCTGAGTTACCCAGAAGGGGTAACAAACAGATTCTTTGTCCAAGACATAGGCCAAAGAGATCAAGGGGATCAGCACTTTATAAGCAGTGTGTTGTGTTTGTGTCGACAGGGATGGGCCAAAGCACATCCACGAGGCAGGCCCAGGCCATAAACTCACAGTGTGCTTGTAACCCTGCTGTGATAAGCACTGTGAAAACCATCTTCACCTTCAGTGACCACCTCACCAGAGCAATCTGCCAGTGGATGAATGTCCTTTTGGCCCTCCTTCTAACCTGCAGCATGTGCCCAGACAGGGGTTTGTGCAACCCCTGGGCCTGTGCCTGCACTCACCCTCTCCCATACATCCCCAGGGCCCATGGCCAGGGTGTAACAGCATCACAGGAGCACCAGTGACTTGTCTTCATGTGACCTAACAGGAGCTGGCACTCCACGACACACACAGGATGTGGGTACAGCCTGGCAAAGTGGGGCCCTGTGTCCACATGCCTGCTGGACCCCACATTCGTATCCATTCATCAGCCAAGACAGTGATGGTGATCCAGCCCTCATAAACCTCCACCAGAAGCCAGGAGCTTTTCCCCATCTTGTATGTGGCTCTACAGCCCCACCACAAGGCTCAGGGGCTGGTCATTGAGACAAGTCTAGAGGCTTGGGGGTAGAGATATTTGTCAAATAAAAATTACAGATCATCTTCCTGCCTTGAACACCTGAAATGTAGGTGAAAAAGTCTTAATCAAACTGACCAAAACATTTGCACAGAGCTGATGGGGCAGCTAGACTGGGAACAAGGCCATTTATCCCCTCCTCTCATTTGCCATCTGTGGTGTCTGAGAGCTCCAGGGGACAGCTCCAAAGCTGTTCCAGGCTCCAGCAGAAAAAGCTGCCCATGAGGGATGGATGCCCAGCCCTGGAACGCAGCCCTCCCTGGGCTATGAGTTGTAAAATAAACTCTCAGATCAGAACGGCTGGCTTTACTACAAAAGACTACAAAGCTCACAATGAGTAAAAGAATATCCTACAAAATCCTTCTTCAGACTTCCCTGAGCCTCTTCCATGAAACAATTAGTGGATGCTCTTGTTTTGAACTCTGTGACTCACTCCCGTAATTCAGCTGTGGCCTGTGATCACTCAGTCACTCAATGCGTTGCAGGGAAACAGGCAATTGTGAGAATTTCCTCTGTGCCTCCCTCGGCCTCTCGCTGCAGCTCCGGGCACATTGTACCGCAGCCTGGACGCTCGCTTCCCAGATGTGCAGGCTCACCCCTCGGGAATGCTTCCTCACGGTACCAAGTGGTGATCAGGAAGGTTTCTCAAAGAGAAAATGCATCTCACTAGGTTTTACAGTACTTAATCCAGCTGCAAGGGTGGTCCTATTATCAATGGTCTAAATAGTTAAGTTGTGGCTTGGCTCTACCAGAGTTTTACTTCTAATTTGGTATCTTCACAGTGGATACATGTGTGTGCACAATTGTAAAAACTCCATTAAAGATAATAGACCCTATTAAAGCAATTACGCTGGCTAATGTCTCCCACATTCTTTTCTATTAACCATGCTTAACTTTGCCATTCAGCAGTATATTTACTGTTATGAACCAGTAAATAACTTTTAATCACTGGATTTGTATAACAAGCAGATTTGTGTAACTTTCCAAGTATATCGTAAGTATGAAGGACATTTAACAATTAAACCAAAAGTGTTTCCAGAGATTTCCAGTACCCACTGAATATATTTGAAGCTTCTCTGTACTTATGTTACCTTGGTCGTGCTGAGATAATTTTGGCAGCAGAGCAAGGAAAAAACACTGAATAATTTGCCAACTATTTCACGTCTAAAAGAGAATTGAAAGCAGAAAGCTGAAAAATTCCTCCCCCTGGTACCACATGTCAGAAACCCCACCCCGTGTCTGCTGAACGATGCTGTACGTCTGTCATGAGGAAAAGACAATTGCATTCTCTGGCTGCCGACTACCAAGTGCGAAATTTCTGCTGTTACCAGGAATGGCAGAAGGGGCCGTCACAGGATGTCCCTGGCAGAGCAAAGTGCAGTGTCCTTGAGGCAGGGCTCCCTCCAGCCCTGGGAGTGCCTGAGCCAGTGACTCTGGTGGCCTCAGGCAGCTGCTGCTCCTCTGCCAAGGCGCAGGAGAGATGAGCTTCTCCACGGGATGCTCAGGCTTACCATTTGTCTGCTTTTGACTTTCTCTCTCTCTCCTGCTTGATCTCTCAGGCACATTTATCCCTGTAGTCTCTGTTATTTCCCTTTGGCAGTTGCTTTCCCTCTTACAGCTCATGTTCATTCCTTTCTATTTCTTCCCCTTTTTCTCTTTTGCCTTCCCTATTTCTCTTGCTTTTCCCTCTTGCTTTCTGCCAAACCATATGCACCACTTTCTCCTTTTCTGGTTATTTTCCCAAGGGCTGAATCACAGCAGTTCTGTCTGCATGGCCATTTGCATAGCCCAGAGTCATGTCCCACAGTTTGGGGTGCTAAGCCAAGCAAGCACTTCTTCTCCTGTTCCTTTTTTCTCTCGAAAATAAGTATCGTGCAAGTAATAAGGAAATAAAAGTGAAAAGGGAAACAGAACTTTCATTCTCATGCAGCCATTTGAAAGCGGGCAGTTTCCACTGACTTTCATTTCACCAGGAGAATGTTTCCCAGGGGCTAACTTCAGCATTTTGAATGGAGCCACATTTAGCCCTTTCCAGAGCAAATCACACAGGAATCATGAACTGCAAATGCAGCCTTATCTCCATCCAGACACTTGTTCCCAAAGAGATTGTTCCAGTTTTCTGTGATCAGACCAAGAAAATGCGGGTGACACTGTAACAAGCCTCGCAGAGCACACTCTGTTGTATACTGAAGTTACTGACAAGCTGTTACATGGTAAGGGTCTGTTTTCTCTGTAGAAGTCTGGTCCTATGATCTGCCTGTGAGATTTTGTCACTGGCTTTCCTAGGATTTCACCTCCAGCGCAGTTACCACTTGCTGATCCAAGAATGCATAAAATTGTTGAAGTTGTATTCTCCCTCCCCTTCCCTGTGCACCTCTGCCCTGCCTTCCCTTACAAACACTTGTGGGCACAGGAGGGATGACTTCCTCCATGAATGTCCCTTGTCCCAAGGCAGGCTCAGCAGGACACTCTCTCCCACACTTAACCCATCTCTGCAGATCCCTGGAGCAGGGAAAACTGGGTCCTCATCCACCTGTTCTGAGGCTAATATGCTCTTGGGAGCATTTTTGGTTAATTTTATTATTGACATAATAAAATGACATAATGGACAATTCCTTGGCCTTGTGTCTGACCAAGGTGGCTGCTACAGCTCCCTCTCTGCCCCCTGACTGCTGCTGTGTGCAGCTGACCTGGTGCCTTTGATAATCAAATTTTCATTAGTCTGCTAAGCAAAATACTGGCATCAAGCCACAGGCAAGTTGTAAAGCTGGCCAAATAATTGGAATAATAATTCACTCATATTGAATGTGGTCCACTTAAAGGTGGTGCTTATTTCCTGAATGGAAATTAATATCTTCTAAGGATTTGGTTTAGATTACTTCACTGCATGGTTTACTTCAGCTGTATAATTTTGCCACTGATACGTAAAATAGGTTCATAAATAGAGCAGCAGAGCCTTGGCTGTGCTTGGAGATAGTGCTGTGCACTAATGTAAATTATAAATGTAGAGCTAGAAAATGTAACAAGCCCGGCTGGCAAACTTCCATGTATTATCTCACAATAATTGTTTCCAGCCAGTAGAGATTTTTTGTATAGCAGAAGACAGGTTATTTATATTATATATTTAGCCTAAAACTGTAATAACATCCTCTGGCAAAAGTATTATCTGATGGTGTCTGTAATGGAATCAGCTTTCCTCTTTTCAGGCATTAATAAATGAAAAACTTGTGTCACCTCATGGCATTTCCTGAATTGGAGAATAAAATGAGGAGGACTTTTTAATTCATATGGTTTACTTCTTAAAAAGTAAATCTATTTTTGACAACTAGAATTTCCTAGAATTGTTACTTGTAGTTTGTATCACCAACCAGAGAAATATTTCCTTTTGCAATTCCAATCAGGTAGAGACAACAGTACCACCAGCAGGGCTGGCTCCTGGCTTAGCAGCCAGGAAAATACCTGTGAACAGGCAAGGTGTGTGAAGGTCATGGAACAGAGAAGGTTTTTTCCCATTTCCTCAGAAATGCCTGCATGCCTGCTCCATTGCCCATCTGCACATTCTCAGGCAAACCCTACAGCAGTGAGGATGTGGGCTTTCAATCCCCCCATGGCAATCCTGCTTTAGTACCCCTTGGATTTCTGGCAAGCAGGGAACATCCTTTAGGTATGACAACTTCCAATGTTGTGCATTTCTGTTTAATACATTATTTAAGTGATCATACACTCATAAGATATGAAAATGGGAGAAAATGGCTTTCCCCTCTATGGGAGCCACTCAATCCACACATGAGAACGGATGTATACACTGGACATTCTAAGATGACATGTTAAGGGAGTAAGGTTTATTTAAATGAATGCTACAGCCAAATAATGACAACTTCAAATCCAAGTACACATGTGCTGTGAAAAAAACCCCACCATAATAATGACAGCTCAGTGGAAAGTACTTCCAAATCCAGATGTAAAAAGATTAATGCAGGAATGTTTGTTTACTTAGTGGCTGTAGCGTAGTGTTTAAACCCCAGTTTCTGACAAGCATTAGATACTGAACAGTGTGAGAAATAAATTTGAGGAAATTTGGGATTTGGGGTGATTTGTTCAGTAGAAAGGACAGTTGACGAGAAGAATATGTTTATTCTGCTTTTTAAATCACCAGTGTTTCTGCTTTTGTTTCTCACAGTTTTGTTCTTAGTTGATTTACTGACATATAATTATGGCTAGTTCACACTACTATGAGTAAAATCCATTTTTAAAGCCTGAAGAACTGCAGTATGAATCCTCAGCTTGTTTGCTAGTGATCAGGTATCTCTAGGGAAACTTAATTCTTTTCTTGGACTAATTTAAATTTATGGAAAGTCATTCAGTCAAAACAAACATTGAAAGGCTTAACTCTTTTGAATTGTATATCTGGATTAGGACTTCAAACATTTTGAGTTATCCATAATATATGATTATTAATCCCATAAATATTTTGAATGGAGTGATAATGAGCTATCAGCTTCACTCTTGTTTTGAAGTCTACCCTGACACCAGTTGAGTCACTGTCTTTGGAACAGGATCAGAAAATGATGCCAGTAAAGCCAAAGAGCTGCTCTGTTACAGTTGTAGATGAATAATGAAACAAGTGGTTCTGGAAAGTGAAATTTATCCACCTGTAATAACAATCACATTAAAGTCTCATCTTTTTCTTTCAGATTTACATGAGTTTGTTTTAAAAAGCTGTTTAATTTTTTTTTAGGAAAATCCTGGCTTAGCTGAAGTCTCTAGAAGTTCTGTGGTTTAATAACCAAGTCTGGGACTTTTACCTTTCACATTAGGTACCCTGATTTATTTTATTTCCCTATTAGGAAGATTACCTTTATGCTAATCACATCACAAAGCATATTCCAGAGATATTGTAAGTACCCACAGAATTAACTAAAGCACAAGTTTAGAACATCTCATTTTGGATAGGGTATGTTGGTATATCTAACCAAAGCACTGATTAAAGCCATGCAAAAAAATTTTTGCTTCAGTTCTGTGGATGACCTAAAAATACATATATTTAAAAGTTCTTTGCAGATTAACCCAAAATACCCTGGCTGTTACTGTTTTTTGATGCAGAACAATCATTTGGTGATGAATATCATCATTGAAAGAGAAATGAGTTCTGGTTTTGGATTGTTGAAGTGAAAATTAAGGAATGTGAAAGACAGTGTAACAAAAGATGTCACTACAGGGAAATAAAAGGTGGTGACCTGAAGCCAGGTATACAGATGAAAAGGAAGGAGCTCAGAGACTGTGGTTCCAGCAGGACCAGGCAATGGAAAAGTGTTTTCCAGGTTCTTCCTTCTGCAGAGGGCAGCAGGAGGCCACGGCCACAGCAAGCCACTGAGCTGAGCTGCTGTCCCCAGCCGTGGCTCTCCTCATCCCAGTCCTGAGCCTGCTGGTGTGACAGGGAGCTGGGCTGGTGCTGCTCCCTGTCACGGGCACAGCCCTGGCCCCGCTGCTCTGTGCCAGCCGTGCTGCTGCTCCGCACCAGCCACCCCTTCCCCCCCTCCCACCTCACTGCAGCTGTGCCATGCAAATGGTTTTTAAAGGGAAGGAGAGAGCATGAGAAGGACAACTTGGAAAAAAAATCCATATGAGAACATGAGCATGATGGTTTTTTACTCTTCTGATCTGTGACAGACGCCACAGTGCCACATGTGAGCCTAGCTTAAAAAGATCAACATGTCTTGATCCTAGAGAGATTAAAAGAAAGGAGTATAACATGTCTGGGATTTCCTCATTTTTGTGCCAGGCAAAACCTTTTTTTTTTAAATTTGACTTGAATTTGCAAGTAGAGCTGGCTTCCCTTCAGCAGCATGTTTTGATGAATACATTATTTACTACTGCGACAGAAAAGGTCTCTGGTGAAGCAGTGATGGGGCAGAGAGGGAAAAACAAAGATGAATGCAGGAAGAAGAAAGGCAGAGTTGGCAGCTGAGCTGTGAGACGAACCAGAGGTCGTAAGGGACAGAGCTACAGGAAATCTGCTCTCTGTGGCAGCAGGTGCAGGGGGAGCTCTCATACACTGATGTCAATTGGCAGCGAAGGTACCACACAAAGCAGCAGCTATGTGTAGATAATGAGAAGCTGAGAGGCCAAGACAAGCAGTGGAAAACGGGGGTCAATTCGGAACTTGCATAAGGGCTCAGGAAGTAGTTTGAGAAGGAAAAAGGGAGCAGCACTGCCTTCAGTACAGAAAGAATTTGTTAAAATTTGGTGGGATTTCTGATGTAGCATGTAATGCTGTAGCTTCACAGTTTCTTTCAAGTGGAGAAAAGTTTTTAGTGGGAAAAGAAAAAAGTTTTGAATCCACATCTGTTCCTAGTTCATCGCAGAGCTGATGAAACTTTCCTGGCAGCACAAAGCAGGCAATAGCATGGGGAAAGGGAAGGCAGGCACCACTGGAGAAGTAGTGGAGGGAGCAGGCAGGACCATTCCTTTTAGTGGCTGTGCCTGTATATGCCATCATAATGAAAAATGGAAATTAAGAAATGGCAAAATGATCCAGCTCCCTCCTGACTAATGTAAACTAGAAGACAGCATTATAGTAGGTAGGCTCTTCTGTGTCATTTCTTACACCATCCATCTCAATCTAAACACATAACTACTCCCCAAAAGTGTATTAGACCAAACTGTAGGGGGTAGATTTGTCTACATCTCTAGATGTCTCACCATGTCATTTGAATCAGACTTAGGGTTATGGTTATAATTAGGTTAGGGAACAATTAAAGCATTAAAACCCAAGAATACTATTCTCCCCTACTAGCATTTGCTTTGGAAGGGTATCTGCACCTTTTTCTCCAGTGATGCTTAAAGTCTTCAGTAAAAACTATCTTCCATCCTCCTGCAACTCCTTTCCAATGGCCTAGCAATTGAATGAGCATGGTTATTGAAAAGCAGTTCCTTTCTGGATAAAGGAACAGAATTTCTGTTCTGCGTACACGCACACACACATATTCCTGACTTTCGTCTGAGGTAATGAATTATGGTCTGCTGAGTATTCTGTTGTGGTGGGACTTTTTTGTTAAATATACACACTGATGTGAGTACATATGAGACAAAGCAAGCTCAACTGAAGCAGAAGCGATGAGGTCTGGGATAAACTTTAACTCTCCCAGTATATTCAGAACAAATGCAAAGAACTCACTAGCAGGGTTTTTTTCCTGAGTACAGCCCATGCCCTCCTTCTTTTAAATATTCATTTTGAGACTATGTACCTTTTGGCAGCTTTGGATTGACTAGTGTCTCCTGAACCTCTGCTGTTCACCATGTAAGCAGATGAAACAATGCTGCTGCTGCTGCTGAGTTATTTGAGGTAGCATGAACAAGAGCTGGCTGCAAAGAACAGCAGAAGGACCTTGGGAGGTTGAATAACTGGGCAATCAAACCACAGATGGAATTCACTGTGTGGAGACTGAATCAGCACTTACCAGGAAAAAAATCCTAGCCTCTCATATAAGATGAAAAGCTGTGAAATGATCACACTGAGCAGGAAATGGTGGCGTTAGTTACATATCAGAAAACATCAGTTAAGTGTGTGGCAGCACTCTATCAAATGTTACAGACCATTTGCAAGGGCACAGAACCCAACAAGAAACATGAAGATGCCATTGCAGGAATCCATAGCAAACCTGAACACTTGCTTAGTCCCCTGATCCCAAAATGCAGAAACAGAAAAAATTGGAGAGAGGCTGTGCACAGGGTCAGTCTGATTAGTTTAGCACTGCAGTTTGGAAAAGGGACTACATGATGTATTAACACAGGAAATCATCAGAGGCACAGACACATTGGAAAAAATCTGTTTTTTCAAGCACAAAAATCCAGGAGGTCTCAAAGGCAGGGAGCCATAGGCAGGCTCAGATCAAGAGCTGGTGCCTCGTGCAGCAGGTGAGACCTGGGGAATCCCTCACCCGTGGGTGCTGTGGGGCCCAAAAGCTGAAGTGGGCTCAAGGTGGGGCTGGGCAAGCCCTGGGAGAGCGTGAGAGCCACTGCAGGCTACTGAGTGAACAAACCAAAGTGAGCTGAGGAGCCCCCTGAGCACACCCGGGGCCGAATGTGTCTCCCTCTTTGGAGGGAGAGTCCAAAGGGGAAGTGTTGTGGGTGCTGCCTTGTCCCTGCTCTTGCTGAGAGAGCTGCTCTGGCTTTGAGCTGGAGGCCAGGCTGTGCTAGACAGGCCCTTGCAGCTGCCCTTTTACCACCAATTGCTTTCTGAATGATGGGAGCCAGCACTGACATCACTTGAATCAGATGCACTGCAGCAAGGCTGAAGGAAGAAGGAGAAGAATGCGTGGCTATTTTTGGCGTGTGAGGCACAGCTGCTTGCTGTCTTCTCTCACAAGTCAGGAAGGGCACAGACTGGAACAGGAGGTCAAAACTCTCTTAGCATGTCCTGTATGTCATAGTAAATGGACTGAAACCAGAGAAAATCAGTAAGATGACAGTTGTTAGATAAACCTGGCCTTTTTTTAGCAGCTTTTCTGAACGTTGTGAAAACTTCCTTGTGCACAGGATGGTATATTTAACTTACCAGATGCATTTCCTGCATCTGAGAAGGAAGGAGCATTCTTGAAGCCTAGGATGGATGGAGGCCACCTCGAAAATACTGATTTCATGTACATGATTAATATAGTGGGTATGATGATCTATGAGTGAAGCAGGTACTGCTTTAGAAAAGTTAATAAAAGCTGTAGTCAGTGGCCACTCATAAGCTTATATAAAGCTCATAATCATTAATAAAAATAGAAATAAAACTGTCAGTAGAGAAATACTAGGGATAGCAAAAGATGATGTATGTGTTAGCTAGGGGGGAGAAGATACACAGGAAATGGTGGAGGACTAAAATTACCTAAATCACAAAACAGGAAAGGGGATTTTAGCAGAAATTCATGTTGTTCCAATGATATGTAAGTTCAAGAGGACAGACTCAGGAAAGGTACAGTGATCTTAGGAAAAGGACTTGAAATTATTTGCTGTATATTAAGGGCTAATTCTGGCAGGCAGCTAATCCCCATGCAGCCACTTGCTGACTCACATCCCACCCCAATACGATGGGAGAGAGAATCAGAAAGGTAAAAGTGAGAAAACTCATGGGCTGAGGCATAGACAGTTCAATAGGTAAAGCAAAAGCCACATGTGCAAACAAAGCGAAACACGGAACTCGTTCACCACTTCCCATGGGCAGGCAGGCGTTCAGTCATCCCCAGGAAAGCAGGGCTCCATCATGCATAACAGTGAATTTGGAAGAAAAATGCCATAAATTCGAACATCCTTTCTTCCTCCTCCTTCCCCCAACCTTTCCTGTTGGGCATGACGTCATGTGGACATATGGTTTGGAATATCCCTTGGGTTGTTTAGGTCAGGCTGTCCCAGCTGTGTCCCTTCTTGTATACCCCAGTCTGCTCACTGGCGGGACAGTTCAAGAAGCAGTGTAAGCACTGCCCAGCTGAAACATCCCTGACTCTGGTCACAAACCCCAAACAGAGTCCTGAATAAGCTACCATGAACAAAATTGCCTCTATCCCAACAAAAACCCGTGCATATATATAGAAATGATAGCACCTTACAACAAAATGCCCCTCCTCTTCCCCTCATGAGGAAGTTGTAACTGCAATGAGGTCTCCCCTCTGTCTCCTCCAGGCTGAACAGACCAAGAGACCTAAGCTGCTCCTCATATGGTATCCCCTCATGGCCCTTCACCATCTTCATTGCCCTCCTCTGGACACTCTCTGAGAGCTTTATATCATTCTTTTATTGTGGTGCCCAGCACTCACACAAGACTCGAGGTGAGGCTGCCCCAGCCCAGAGCAGAGGGGACAATCCCCTCCCTTGCCCGGCTGGCCATGCTGTGCCTGATGCCCCCAGGACAGGGTTGTCCCTCCTGGCTGCCAGGGCACTGCTGGATCATGTTCAGCTTCCATCAACCAGGACCCCCAGGTCCCTTTCCACGGCCCTGCTTTCCAATGTCTCATTCCCCAGCCTGTCCATACATCCAGGGCTGTCCCGTACCAGGTGCAGAATCCAGCACTTTCCCTGGTTGAACTTCATACAGTTGGTGATTGCCCAGCCCTCTGATTTGTCCAGGGCTCCCTGCAGGGTGTCCCTGCCTTCAAGGGAGTCAACAGCTCCTCCCAATTTTGTATCATCTGCAAAGTTACTTAGTATCCCTTTAAGTCCTGCTTCCCAGATGTTTATGGCTACTTGAAGCCAATGAATACCATAATAACTGTACACGTCTTGCTAAATTCAGTGAGTATCTGACATGCAAAGCAGTGCCAGAGCAGGGCTCACAAACAATCACATGATGGCTCTGAGACCAAGCAATGCCCAGTATGGCTAAACCTGAAAATAGGTGGTTTTCCAAGAGTATGTCTGGTACATATATTTGTTGTAGCCGTATCCCTGTGATGTTGGGACATGAGAGATGGAGGCCATATGTCTGTATGTGCAGCATAGGTCATGTCCTTCACCTGGGGTGGAATAACCCCAAGCACTGGTGCGAGTTAGGGGCTTGACATGATGGAAAGCTGCTCTGTGGAGAAGGACCTGAAGGTCCCAGTGGACAACAAGCTGTCCGTGAGCCATGCCCACACTCACGTGGACAAGAAGACCGATGGAATCCTAGGATGCATTAGGAAGAGCATTGCCAGCAGATCGATCCTGCCTCTCTACTCAGCCCTGGTGAGGCCACATCAGGAGTGCTGTGTCCAGTTCTGGGCTCCTCAGTACAACAGAGACATGGAGCTCCTGGAGAGGGTCCAGTGGAGGGAAACAGAGATGATTAAGGCACTGGAGCATCTACCCTATGAGGAAAGTGATTCGCCCCAAACGGGCCAGGAGACACTTCAGAGACAGAGTGAGTGAAGTGGGTATTTGCTNGTGGTCCTTTGAGGAATGATTCAGCAGTTTCAGAGATGATCCTTCTCCCCTCTATCTTGACAAGATCAGGGTGAATCCGGCTTCTTAGGTTTTGTAGTTAACATTTCTTGTCAGAATCAACATTTGCTGTCTCCTAATAGTTAACTGTGCTTACATGAGTTAGCTATTGATCACCCCCTTTCTCAAAAGGCTGAGGGAGATGGGCCTGTTCAGCCTCAGAAAGACGATTGAGAGGGGACCTTACCCATGTTTTTAAGTACCTGAAGGGAGGGCGTGAAGTGGACGAAGCCAGGCTCTTCTCAGTGGTGCTGAGCAATAGGACAAGAGGCAGTGGGCACAAACCAATGCACAGGAAATTCCACCTGAATATGAGTAAGAACTTCTTTACTGCGCGGGCACTGGGACAGATTGTGCCAAGAGGTTGCGGAGTCTCCCTCACTGGAAATACTCCAGAACCATNATATTCCAGAACCATCTGGACACAATCCTGTGCCGTGTGCTCTGGGATGACTCTGCTTGAGCAGAGAGCTTGGACCACTGCGGTCCCTTCCAGTCTGACCGATTCTGTGATTCCGTGATTGCTCTCCCCGCTAACATCGCGCTGCAGAGCAGCGGGAACAGAGCCTGGACAGCCCGAGAGCCCCGCGCGGGCGGGAGCCCGGAGGAGGCTCGTTCCCTGGGATGGGATGGGATGGGCCGGGCCGCACCGCTCCCTCCGGAGCCGCTCCCGCCCGCCGCCCTCTCCTTCCCCGGGGCGGCGGGGCTGCCTCGGGCCCG